>JAUZTA010000031.1:9939227-9965501 GCA_034780835.1 Ctenochaetus striatus
GGAATGACCTGTGCTTCTTGTGTGGCAAACATCGAGCGAAATCTCAAGAATGAAACTGGTCTGTAAAAACCACAGAAATATTTTTAGGTTTTATTACAGTAAGAAGTTAATGTGTCCTCTTATTCTGACTAGAAGCTAAAGAAAAATTGTACATGCTTTGCAGGTATCTACTCAGTTCTGGTAGCGCTGATGGCCAGTAAAGCAGAGGTGCGTTACAACCCTGAGCTCGTCGACCCTGTGAAGATAGCTGAGTATGTGAAAGAGCTGGGCTTCACTGCCTCAGTCATGGAGAACTATGAAGGTTCAGATGGAAACTTAGAACTAGTGGTGAGTCAACATGAGATTGCACTAAAAAAGGTTTATGTTTTATCAAGAAGACAACACACATTCAGCACACTCATTCATGTCCACAATATGTAATATGAAAGTAGACATTTCATTCACTAGTTGAGAACATTTTGTACTGCAGGAAACCTTTCAGTAGATGAAACCAATCATGTCTGTTCCTCGTTTAATGCTCACCTCAGTAACTTTTTTTTTATCCCCTCCTCGACTTGACTGCTCCTCTTCACCTTCTTTCAGGTCAGGGGAATGACGTGCGCCTCTTGTGTTCACAAAATTGAATCCAACCTCATGAAAGAAAAGGGGATTTTATATGCCTCTGTTGCCTTGGCAACCAACAAAGCACACATTAAGTATGACTTGGAAATAATAGGACCGCGAGACATCATCAAGCTGATCGAGGTATTTTTCCAGTCCCTGTCTGTTATTTGTGCATATGTTCAGTTATTTCACGCCATATGTCTTTATTTGCATGTTGTTTATGCAAATCTGAAAAATTATGAACTTTTTAATACCTCTTACATGAAGTGAATAATCATAAGGGTATGAAATTTGATCAGTAGTTTTTGTGGTATTTGTAGAATCTAGGATTTGAAGCTTCTTTGGTAAAAAGAGACCGAACTGGAAGTCACCTGGACCACACCAAAGAAATCAGACAGTGAGTAGAAAGAGCCCCACTTGTGCAAGTGTATCAACTTAAATACGTCTGTCTAAGTCTAACTGTATTCATATGGCAAGTGTGTTGTAAGTTAAAGCAATGCTTAGCCATTTTTTTATGATGACTCAACGATTACACTCGTTTTTGTACAGAAGCAGTTCCGTTTTTAAGTCCAGCAGCTGCTTAAAATGATTGTACAGAGGTGGGAACGCCTACACTTAACATTATTCAGACCTCTTTATAGCTCACCCTTTGTGTCGAGGAATATAAATAAAGCTTTGTTTAATGCTATGGAGAGTTTCATAACCACGTTAGAGAACTGTTGTTATGATAAAATGTTATGAAACATGTAAATATATTTGGTAATAGGAAAAGAATGAAGGTCATGAGAGGCATAGTTATGATTTAATCTGCTGCTGTTTATATAATATCTCTTATACAAGCTTTAACAAACGTGGATGCCAGAATGTGGTTTTCTTCAACATAATGTCCAGGATAGCATGATGAACTGAAGAATCTCCAAGTTTATTTAATCTGAAAGGAGAATTAAAGCCTTGATCATGAAATAACCTAAATATATCTAAAACCCACCAGTCTCTGCTCTTTAAGGTGGAGGAAATCCTTCCTGGTTAGCTTGATATTCTGTGTGCCAGTGATGGGCATGATGATCTACATGATGATCATGGACCACCTAATGAATGGTTCACATCAGCACAACATCACAGTGGAGGATCGCAATGACTTCCACTCCACTATGTTTCTGGAGAGACAGCTGCTCCCAGGCCTCTCCATCATGAACCTCCTCTCCTTCCTCTTTTGTGTGCCTGTGCAGGTAAATCAGAGGGATCGCTGCACTTCTAGGAGAAAAACTATGAACATTTTCAGCCGCACAAAGAATAAGATTTTTTAAAAAAGAAGAACGTATTTCATTGAGATTCTTGGTCCAATATGATTATTGAATGCAAGCTTTTTTGTTTTCCTCTTCTCAGTTTATCGGAGGTCGCTACTTCTACATTCAAGCCTACAAAGCAGTCAAACACCGATCTGCCAACATGGATGTACTAATAGTTCTGGCTACCTCCATAGCTTTCACCTACTCACTGATTGTCCTGATAGTGGCCATGGTGGAAAAGGCAAAAGTCAACCCTATCACCTTCTTTGACACACCACCAATGCTCTTTGTCTTCATCTCCCTGGGACGCTGGCTGGAACAGATAGCCAAGGTTAAGCTCATTATTATTATTTCTGATATCTGTGACATTCAGTGTCCATGTCGGAAATGATGAAATGCATGACCTCAGTTGAATTTATTTGTCACTTGAAAATTTCTGTGTGTTGTCTTCATAAATTTAGAGTAAAACATCTGAGGCTTTGTCCAAGTTGATGTCTCTACAAGCAACTGAAGCCACAGTGGTGACTCTCGGCAGTGACAACTCCATTCTCAGGTACTTATTTTTACTCATTTTGTTTTCAAAAGAAGACTGCATTTTCCAAAGTGAAATTAGCACAAATTAGGTTTGTCACAGCAACCACTTTTGCCAGGTTTTGCCATATATGTGTGTATCCATTTGTGTTCCAGCGAAGAGCAGGTGGATGTTGAGCTGGTGCAAAGAGGCGACGTGGTGAAGGTCGTACCTGGAGGGAAGTTTCCAGTTGATGGGAGGGTCATAGAGGGTCACTCCATGGCTGACGAGTCTCTCATTACAGGTTTGTCATCTCACAGAGCTGATTAATTGTTTAATATCAGTATTATTGTCATGCAAAAGCCTGAACCACTTAGGCCCTTATTGGCTTACCCTGATATTCTTTTGCAGACTCAGTTTGACTCAAGTATAGAAGCTGAATTCTCTGGTTGGGTCTGTGTTTTTTTTTCTGGTTGGTTTGTAAAAGAAACAGCCAGCTGTGGTGCTGATACAGTGGATTATAAACTGAAGTTTCCCCAGTAAACAGATCAATCTCTTTGGTTGTAGCAGCTGCGTCTCTGGGCTACAGAGAGAAGGCAGGCCAGGGGTCCAAAGGGCAGGCTGCCACTCATACAAGGCTTTAAAAAATAATGGGCACAACTAGTATTAACATTAGTTTTGGCAAAGGGAATGGCCACAGACCCAGCCAAGTCATGCCATATCAACACAACCAACAAAGGCAGCCAATCAGAAACAGAATATGGCTGATAAAATAAAGCAGTGGGATCCATAAAGCTTGTCCCTGAAATGCATGCTAATCTTTTTGTTTTAACATTTGAAACAATGTTAGCATTTTGTTTAAGAGAGGGGGCAGGAACCCCACATAATTTTTAACAATCAATACATTAAATACACTTTTTTTCTAACATGCTTTTTACCACTGAATTCCACATGAATTTCTTCACTGTTTAAGTCATCACCTTCATTGTCATGTATTAATATCACTAGTTTATGTAATGGTACATACTGTTACCACATTTGTACAAATAACCTCATCAGTTGTCAGCCTGAATGTGTCTTATCATTATTAGCAGTTTTCACTCAGAATGAAGTGTTAGAATATAAAAAGGCTTATCACCAGCACTAGCTAACATTATTGGCTATTGTTTGAGTTGTGGTTTTCAGTCCAAACACTAGTATTTACCACAGAAGACCTGCTCCAGTTTTCTGCTGCTGACCTGCTGTTGCTTTGTGACTGCAGGTGAGGCCATGCCAGTGACTAAGAAGCCTGGGAGCTCTGTGATTGCAGGCTCCATTAACCAGAATGGCTCTCTGCTCGTCAGTGCTACACATGTTGGCATGGACACCACGCTGTCTCAGATTGTCAAACTAGTGGAGGAGGCTCAGACTTCAAAGGTAATTTACCTGGTTTGAGATCTGCACTGTGTCTACCTGATGTGATGGTAATTGCTCAGCTGTTTAATTTCTGCCTTTTTTTTTAGGCTCCAATTCAGCAGTATGCAGATAAGATCAGTGGTTACTTTGTACCCTTCATTGTCGGCATATCCGTCCTCACTCTCATTGCCTGGATCTTCATTGGGTTTTTACACTTTGCATTAGTGGAGAAGTACTTTCCGGTGAGTCTTCTTTACATCCTAACTGTACCGAGCTCCTCAGCACATCATAAGCAAATGATATGCATTCCTCTCTATTCATTTCTTACTTATTTAAAGACTAATTTTAATAATTATTGTTCCTCAAAAAGCCATATTTCCTCCCCTGCAGGGTTACGACAAGAGCATTTCCAGAACTGAGGCAGTGATTCGCTTCGCCTTCCAAGCCTCCATAACAGTGTTATGTATCGCGTGTCCCTGTTCTCTTGGCTTGGCAACCCCGACAGCTGTCATGGTGGGCACAGGGGTTGGAGCCCAAAATGGCATTCTGATAAAGGGGGGGGAGCCACTCGAGATGGCACATAAGGTGTGTTAATGATGATATCCAGACACCCCTTTTATAACTAGCCAATTATGTAACAGACCAACTGTCAATTAAAACACATCATGAAATGGATCTGGTTCCCTTGAACCAAAAAACATATTTGTCTGGATTATTACTCTGATTAAAACTCAGCCTGATGGTATTTCTTCTTGATTTTTATCATGAACAGGTCCAGTCAGTGGTGTTTGATAAGACTGGGACTATCACATATGGTGCTCCAAAGGTAGTCCAAGTCAAGATGGTTGTGGAGGGGAACAAAATGCCCCGTTCCCGACTGCTGGCCATCGTTGGTACAGCCGAGAACAACAGTGAACACCCGCTGGGAGCAGCTATCACCAAATACTGCAAACAGGTTGGTCTGCTACCTCCATCAGTAAGTTCTTATCTTAAATCACCGGTCCACCATTTAATGTAGCTTTGTAAAATATTGCAGTATTAAACATCCATGACTGTCTGTGTGCAGGAGCTTGGTACAGAGTCTCTGGGCACATGCACGGACTTTCAGGCAGTGCCGGGCTGTGGCATCAGATGCCAGGTCAGCAACACAGAAGCGCTGCTGAAACAGGCCGACAGTGACAGCGAGGATAACAACCAGCGCAACAGTGTCCTCGTCCAGATCAGCGACACCCGGATGTCCACCAGCTCCCATCCACTCATCATGGACCCACAGCCGCTAAGTATGTTGAGAAAAGCAGCTCTAACATTGTTGTAGTTATGTCTTCTACAGATAGAGCAAAACACTTTTATTTAGCCCTTTACTTTTAAGTTAAGGTGGTGATCCAGTTACAGTTAATGCCATTTGCCCTTTTGTTTGTTTGCTGTTGTCTAAACCAAGTGATCTCTATGTTTAGGCCTCGTCCAGACAGCCACCTACGTTGTCCTGATTGGGAACAGAGAGTGGATGAGAAGGAACTGCCTGCAGATCCGACCAGATATAGATGAGGCTATGACAGACCATGAGCGCAGAGGACGCACTGCTGTCCTGGTAGCCGTGGACAGTAAGTGGTACAGTTCAATTAAAAAAAAAACAACTCATTTTTGTTTGCCATAATTTATGTCTATGTCTTAGTGATGTGTTCTCTAAAACTTGTGTAGAGAAAACAGCAGTATTCTGTTCTTCTCATTGTTGCATTTTGTGCACAGATCTGCTGTGTGCGATGATAGCCATCGCAGACACAGTGAAACCAGAGGCTGAGCTAGCAGTGCACACTCTGACCAACATGGGTCTGGAGGTTGTGCTGATGACTGGAGACAACTGCAAGACAGCACGAGCCATTGCTGCCCAGGTATGGACGGAGTTTGAATACTGAGCTAGCACAACATTTGTGCTTTCATTCAAATTTAATACATATTATTAATAGGAAAGAGTGTGATGATTTGAGAAAAAAGCAATTTTAGTGAAAAAACTGTATAAAATGTTTCATTTAAACTAAAAGACTTAACAAGATATTATCACATAATTTAAACAAAACACAAACTGAATTCTTAGACGTTTTTAATCTTGTTTCGTCTGAATTTTAAAGCCAAATTTTTAAGTCTCAAATATTTCAAACTATGTCTTTATATGCATTAGCGGATGTTTATCGCTTTGTGGTTTGTTAGTGTCTGAGCCTGTTGTTCTCTCCCACAGGTGGGTATCAGGAAGGTGTTTGCTGAGGTGCTGCCCTCCCACAAGGTGGCCAAGGTGGAACAGCTGCAACAGGCAGGAAAGAGAGTAGCCATGGTGGGTGATGGTGTCAACGACTCTCCCGCCCTGGCCATGGCTGACGTGGGCATCGCCATAGGAACTGGGACAGATGTGGCCATAGAGGCAGCAGATGTGGTGTTGATCAGGGTAAGAATATGAGCTTGGAGGCTTTAAAAATGTCTGCAATGAATACATGTCTCTGGTCTGCAGATCAGCTGTTTCATAACGTGAGAATGTCAAACATGACCCTTCTGCAATTATTAGTAGTGTGAAACACATCATGGCAGTTTGGTATCACAGAACACACTTTGTGTACAGCAAGGCATCATGATGTGTTGGCTAAAAGTATGAAACTAAAAGAATCATGTATATTTTGCAAGACGACAACTTACAAAATCAGTATAACTGAAGAGAAAAACATACATGGTCATTTAAGAAAAACTTTAACTTACAAAGTCCAAAGTCAGTCCTAATGTAGTTATATTTATTTACTGTTTTGAAAGGTGCATTGTAGCTTCATTTAATGTCTAAACAATATGTATGAAAATGGTAGTCTTTCAAGTGACAAGAGTGTTTGAACCTTACTGCATGTGTAAAGCAGGATGATGTGTCTAGAAAATACATCTCTGTTTTTAGTACTGTTTTTACATGTTGACCCTTAAGAACCTGAATAAAGCTGTTGCCTCTTAATCTTAAATGTTTAAGTTTCCGCAGAAGGGATATTATTCTTAATTTTGTCTTAATTTTAATACACAGTTTTTCTGATATTTCCCGTTATACTTTTTTGACCTCTGCAGAATGACCTCCTGGACGTGGTGGGCAGCATCGACCTCTCCAAAAAGACAGTCAAGAGGATCAGAATCAACTTTATATTTGCTCTAATCTACAACCTGGTTGGCATTCCTATTGCAGCTGGTAGGTGACTGCAAAACATTTCTTCTAAATTACGTCACATTGACATTGTTTCGGTTATCTTGAGTAGGGCAGCAATAAAGCAAGTGTGTCCACAGGTGTCTTCCTTCCCATTGGTCTGGTGTTACAGCCCTGGATGGGCTCTGCTGCGATGGCGCTGTCATCTGTCTCTGTGGTTTTGTCCTCCCTTCTACTGAAATGGTAATGAGATATTTAATACTTTGTTAAGGCCTTTTCATCTACGTGATTGCTTTGTTTGTCTCCCTTTTATGTATATTCAGCTAACTTTTTGTGTATTAATCTCTCTCTAATTCTCTCTCTGTTTTTGTTCAGTTACACTAAGCCCAGCGCTGAGAAGTTGGAAGCCAGACTGGGCAACGGCAAGCGGCAGGGCAGCTTGTCTGAAGTCAGCGTCCACATTGGCATGGGCGAGATGCGCCGCCCATCCCCTAAGCTCAGCCTCCTGGACCGCATTGTCAACTACAGCCGCGCCTCCATGAACTCCCTGCGCTCCGATAAGCACTCGCTCAACAGCTTGGTGCTCAGTGAGCCCGACAAGCACTCCCTGCTGGTGGGGGAGGCGCTGTGTGAGGAGGAGTTTTGCTGAATGCGTAAGGCTCACGTGGGCTCAGCAACGACTTTCATACACTGCATACGACAGTGCATTTATTGAAAGCTGGGCCACACTAAGCTGAAAGGCGAACCCATCCATCTGCTGTAGGTGCCTCAGGGCAGCACTGTTGACTGGAAGAGAGCTTACATGCCCCTTGTTTTCTTTTAGCTCAACCAGCTGATCACATGCACTTCAGAGCATGCCGGGCTGATCTCCCCCCATTCAGCTGCAGCCTATCTTTTGTTGAGGTCAATGCCCTTAGGCACACTCCCTGGCCAACCCTTTGCTCCTCTGACACTCTCCCTGTGCCGGAGCATGAAGCTTCTTCAGAGCCTTCATGCAGGTGTCTGCGTCCAGGAAGCAGAGGGATGACCTGAGCTCTGCCACTCTGGCCATTTGCCAATCAATCTTTAACATCAATCCAAAGACATTTTAACAGTGTTGCCCCTTGTGAGAGTGGACACTACAAAGTTATATTTTCACTAATTTTCCTTACAAGGAAAATTATAATAACACTGTTGTATAATTATGTCACACATTATTTATACTACCCTTATTTATCTTTTTCCTCATATCTTAGTGTATGTGAAACATGAAGTTCTTGAATCCAAATGCCTATTTTCATTTATCTCCCAAAATGTGTAATTACTGAGACAAGTAAGGCATAAAAACTCAATCAATCAAAGAAGTCTTTTTTACTTGCCGCAAACTGATTTTTATGCAGAATGCTGATGAAGTGAGTTGTAAATTTTGGTGTTACATAAGTGCCAATTGAAATGCCTCCTTGGCAAAGTCCAACACATTCCAAAGATAGCACTGTACAGAACTTTCTGTGGACTTGTGAGTGAACTGAGATAAGGTCAACGACTGAAAAAGGTCAGCTGAATTGCAACAATAACCACAGAGGACTCTCATTATAGAGTTCTAGTTACTTTCACCCTTTGGATCTTTGGTTAATGACACAAGATGTCTGTCAATGAATGTGAACGTGACTTGCTGTTAAATGTAAACCTGTTACATAGATGACATTGTCATCCAGTGAAGGTATTGTGCTGTGGTACAGTTTGTTCTGAAAAGGCCAACTTGTAAAGGCATTTGTGTTGTCTGTTATCAAACCAGGCGAGATGTCGTTACTGTATGCCAGTATTTCTTTCATAAAGCTCTAGTTTCTCTGCCGCTTTATATGACTCATGCTGTAGCACTTGATCAAAACATTAAAGGGGAGCAGAGAACACAGCAGGATCACCTGACTGAACACAACTATGTCCTAGCAGTTGTGTTGATAAATTAAAAAGACTGTTTCATAAAGATCTCCTTAATTATATCTTACAGTCACAGACAAATGCTGTTTAACTGCCTATGCTGAATTTTTTCTCTTGTAAAATCATCAAAGATTTTTTGCTGTACTATCTGCTGTGTCAAAGCAGGAGGATAATCACTACAGCAGCTCCTTGAAGTTTTGTGTTTGAAGCTCTGGTGTTTCTTTCTGATAATAATAATAAGTTATAATAAAATGTTTTCTTGCCACTTTCCCATGATGCACCATGTTCTGTAGCAGACACAGCTTGCTCGGTGCTGTTGTTACACTCAGTTGCTGTTGTGCATTGCTTTGCTGAGATGTCCACAGGGCTTCAGATCTGTGTGCAATCAAATGAAGTCCATGTTTGCAGCCTTTCATAGTTCCTCTGAACATGATGTGCCTTGGAATAAAACGCATTTTAAACTTCACTGTAGTGTGTCCTGCTAAAACCAGAGGGTGGCGCTGCAGAGCTGTCAGCTGCAATGAAACATGACCAAACACCCGACACAAGATTTAAATCACTTTTTATTTTATCCAGTTAGTCTAAACATCACATCACCCCAGTGTACTGCAAAACATTCAAATAACCATTTTTTTGCCATAAAATCCTTTTTTTAAAATATTTACTGTAATTAATGCAAACTGTAAATGACTTATTCCTCTTGTTGATTTGTATCGCTTTGGCTGTAGTGACATTTAATTTGATTTGGTAGATTTAAGCTTGTAAACAGTAATTAGGGAGTTAATTAATTTAGTTAGTTCTCATCAGACACAGTCAGAGGTTAAGGGAATAGTAATCAGGAATAATGTCCACCAAAAGATAAGTTCGGTACTTCTCATCTTCTCCTCAACCCTCAATGATCAAGGATGCACTGAAAAGCATTGTTGTCACAAAACTTAACGGGTTTAACAAGTTCTAAAAATGTGCAGCTTTTAAATTGTTACAACATTGTGCTTCTGTGGACTAACACGCCGCCAACAGGTGTAACTGGAAAATGCTACATTCAGTCACCTTGAACACTAGAAAAACAAACTTCACTTGGAACCAGCTAGGGGACAGCACCAACTCCAACAAATCTCTCTGGAAAACACTGACGATCTAAAATAAAGTTACTTATACAGCCATATATGTGAGTAAATTTACAATATATTAAACATTAAACACCTTACAGAAATTACACATCTTGATGAGCAAAAAGATGCCATGGAATCAACTCAGTGTTCACAATCATTAATGATGGATTTAAATTTAAAACTGAAATGTAAACATTTCCATTTATTGGACCAAAAGGTTCATACACACACTGGATTCATGAGTCCTTTTTTTAAAGTTCAAATTGGTCAAAGATTTTGCTAAATACTGTGAGGTTTTGTGGCTTTATGTCCGTCTCTGTTAATCTTCTCCCTGATTTTAAAATGTCCAATGATAATCTGGCATGTCACTGTACAGTCTCCCTGATTTAATATTGGCCTGGAATTTAATGTCACACATTAAAATACGGTGGCTGTAAATGTGGCCCACAAATGTCATAAACTCCGTATATCAGCAGAACAACATGGCAGCCTTCCGGATAAATACGGCCTGGTGTCTGACACACACACAACACAGCTGACACCAACTGTGTCCAAACATACCAGAGAGGTATCACCATCTGATCACTGACCACTGCAGGACGGGAGCAGAACAAAAGTTATGACATCAGACTGCAGCTGCGTTGTCGGCTCAGCATGATGGGTGCTGATGTAGCTGTATCCAATAACATAAGTGTGCATATTTCTCAACCAGCTCAGGTCAAAGTAATACTGTATGATGCTTCAGTAAATTGAAATGTGCAGTTTTTTGTTAAAGAGTCAACAAAGAAGGTTCATAACAGCAGAATAAGTCATATTCTAAGAACACATATTAGTGTGTATTTCATTATAGCTTTGAAAAGTTCTATCTTGAGAATGATTTTGGCATTTTTTCCTATATGTACATGCGTATCTAACTCCAAATGCATACCTTGTGTACTTTAACACCTAAAAAACTATGTCACTTTATGCAGTAATAGTCAAACCTCTTAGGATATTGTACTACGGTACAGAAAAAAAGATACCATACCAAGTTTGTGAAAATCATGAATGATTTGTTGAATTTTGATGGTATCAAATACTGTGATCACAAAATCCTGGATTAACTGCTGGAGATTAGAGGTTAGGTTAAGTGAGAGCAGTGTGAGATTATCATTAATGACACTTCATCATCCCCATTTAGCTCCCCTGAGTCAAGATAAATCCCATGATGCTTGAATGAGGAGTGGTTTGTTCACATATGTTTGGCAATCAGAATAAACAGAAAGATAAACACAGATTATTAAGACATCAAATAGCACCATGTCGGCCAATTAAAGGTATCCACGGTCATGGCATCACATTTTTATAGGGTGGATCCCTGGAGAATCGTTTTCATATTAATGATTAGATATCAAGAGGCTCACTCAATGTCACTCATTTGGAAAATGAACTTAAGTAAAGTAAATACATTTCTTTTAAACAACACTGTCAAGAGCAGGAGGTTGTAATTATTGATGAGGTCTGAAAGGATGTGAGTACAGATTTGGCAGATGCTTGGGCCTCCGAGGTCTTTGAAAAACCATTGAGGAAATCTTGATTATAATTAATTATAAAGCAGGTAAGAAAAAAGATGAATGCTCGACATATTGATCAATGTATGATCAACAAGTCACCTACTTAAAAAAAAATACTGCACAGGAAATAAAAAAGAGTCCATTTTAAACAGCCTTAGCGGGGCCACTACACAGCACATGTCATGATAAACATACTTTTCATCGGGCTCATTTGGAGGAAATCTTTTTCTAGCTGTAATGACAAAATTAACAATCACACCGATAAAAGCAAACATGTTGTTACAAAGAGACTGACTGAGAGAGGGAGTCCTCAGATATCCATCTTGAGTGGTGGAAATGAGGAGACACAAACTTAACTTTGGCACACTGAATGAGGAGGGCTGGCAGAGAGGCGAGGACTGAGCCTGCAGCTGTGTTATGGCAGTGTTTGGATGAGGGGGCTGCACGCTCATAGCCCTTTGTTGAAGTAGACCCTCTCCACCCCTGGGTGACTGGCCCGGATTTTCTCCTGCAGCTCCGGCTCCAGGCGGTTGAGTGACATTGAGCTGAATCAAAGGGAGGGATGGAGACATGCAGGGGTTAATAGGTCAAAATCATACTGTGGCGCATTATGCAACTTTTCATGCAGTAAGGAGTCCTGCTAACTCTGCATTTATTCAACTAGGGGAAAACCAAGGCTCTATGGCTATAAAAGACTGATTAGTACTATCTCAGTGTTTGAACATTTCACTCACCTCTTCTGAGTGAACAGTGCGCAGCACAGTGGCGTGGCAAACACCAGACTGAAAAAGAAATGCAGATCCATGAAACAGACATTAAGCTTCCTGTTCTGACATCTAATTGAATAAAAGACACCCAGTGCTCAAGTGAGGGAAGGGGAATTTAATTATGTGGTCAAACCAAACTGGATTTGTTGTTCTATGTGTATGTTGCGCTTAAAAATACAATACATTTTGAGAAAAATCCGTTACACTGTCCATGGATTGTACAAGACACAAATCTACAGCCATGCTAGCAGCTCTGTATGGCTGTAGTGAAGCACATCACTGAGGGTTCACCAAGTTATTCCAGCCCTGAGGGGGACAATTTTATGGCAGGCCCTTAGTTGTTTAGATATGTCACTCAAAAACACTAGTTTTAAACCTCACAGTGGTACAGTGGAGTGAAAAAAATTATAGGATCACCAGAGTCAGTATTTTTCATCCTCTGGTGACAATAAATCTCTGCACAAAATGGCTCAAAAACCTTTCAATTGTCTATTAGGTATTTCAGTCTGGATCAAAGTGGTGGACTAACCAAGAGATCAACATCATTAACAATAAAACTACACTGCTAATCTGGCTGATAATACACTGAGTTTGCCAGATTTTATATTTCAGTGATTCAATACTTAACAATTCTTATTAAAACTGAGCTGACCTGATCTGAGAAAGCTTCATTTTATGACACACAAAGGCCTGTTACAACCAGATGCAAAGGGGAAACGTTTAATCTAAAAAGTAAAATCTCAAAAGACAAAATCCCTGACAGATGACCATTTTAGTTCACCTTGTGTGTGTGTGTTTGTCTGTGTGTGTACATGCATGTTAGATGGCAGGACGTGCAGCTCAAATCACTGCAAATATAAAGGAATGTGTCACATGATTTTCATTGGTCTTTGTGAGGTCATGGGAGGTGAAGCAAAGCTGTGAAATATTAGCAAAACATCTGTGGCATTTTTGTTTTATAAAGAATATTGTAAAACTCTGCCAGCTGACTTTCATATTACTGCTAGAATAACTAATTATTAAACCCCTACCTCACACTAAACCAGGCGCCCGATTTACAGAGAGAGCTTCATGATATTATCTAGAGAACCAACACATCCAATGGGCACATTTCTCTTGATGTAATCCACATAGAGTTAAACAGTAACATGAGGAGGGCCATAAAGCTGGAGTCAAAGACATTTCATATATTTGCAGGCAAAAAAAAATCAGGTTGAATATCAAAGGAATTTCAAATAGCAGCTTATCGGGTTTATCTCTGACAACTCACCAGAATCCCACCAGGCTGACTTGAATAGGTGCACTCATCCATGGGAACTTCTGAAAAGGCCAGGCAGAAACACGAATGAGGGGCACAAAAGCAGTAGTGAATTTCCATACTACAGCGGCCTCATGTCCTCGGTGCTTTTCATGCCTCTGATGTGTGATTACTAAAAGAAAACCATGTTGCAGATGCAGCGTGGGACATGACGTTCCCACCGTTTAACTTAAACCTTCATGGTATTTTAAATCCGAGATGGCATGTTAATGTTGAGGATGTTCCTCCAGCAAATACAGCTATCTGCACCTGGCTTCGTGTAATAAAGGATGCACCCAACTCTTATGAGTACTGTACCTTCAGAAAAGCCTTCTTCTCCAAATGGTTCATTAAAAATGGGGGGATTGCTGAAATGACACAAAAAAACATCACTGTTCCATGCGTTGTTTTAATGAAAAATTGTACAAATATGAAACAGTTGGCAGTTTTAAACTTTAAGTGCTTTGTTTTCCTTTTAATTAAACGTTGCCATCAGCTGCCCGAGGGGAGAACAAACCTCACATTAGGTGTCTAACTGGACTGATGACACAAAGACATTCATACCCATTCCTGGAGAGGCCATGAGGATTCTGGAGACCACGACCTGAGAGATAGCCTGCTGTGCGGCTTTTGTTGACTCTCCTAACCTGTTGTCATTCTCATCTGTTATGGGAATGCCGTGTTTAAGTTCTCTGAAGACAAGGAGGCAAAACAAATTAAAATCAGTGGAATCAAACTGACCTTTTATTACAGCTGCAGAGAGAAAGTGACTTAAAATCTTTGCCACCAGAGACATTTTCACCACTAGAGTCACGTCTTCTCGAGGTCAAAACCTTGTGTATTGCTGAGATGCTTAAAAGGTACTTTGCTGAGTGCTGCATGTCCCTCTTACCTTTGTCTCATCAGTGGGATGTTGATACAGTTAGCAGCAGCTACAGCAGCAAAAGGGACAAATCGTCCAATCAGGGGTGAGATGTGCTACAGCAGGAGAGAGGAGGCACAAAAACAGGAGAGAGGACGTGAATCACTCGGCTCTGCTGCACCCTGATAGCATAGCTCATGTAACATTTCAGACTAATGGAAGTCTTGTATTCCACTTTGCTTTTCTGCCGTTCATCATGACGTATAGCAGAGAGTCAGTATAAAAGCTGGCAGAACAGCATGCTGGTACCAGGACATGACCCTGAAATAACATGGCTCTTCATTGACAAAGAGACTATTTGTGCGTGACTAACATCATGTCAGCACACCCATGCTGCCGAGGTGGACACATTAAAATGAGATGTAGGATGGTGTTAGATGAACTGATACCTTTGTTAGTGCATTTAGTCCTAGAGCGGTGGCAACTGCCCCCGTGGTGGCAGACACATAAGCTGTGCCAAGCTGACTGCAAACAAAAGAGTCACCGGTCACATCACACAAAAAAACAACTGAGCACACGAAAAAAAAACTGTTGAATTAAAGGGTTAATAGGAGCTAGTTACAGTGCCGACATGTCTGTCTCTTACCTGACTGTGATTGGAGCATCGCCGCTCCTGTTGGTATAGTTGACTATTGCATTGAAAGACTGATTGATCCACTGCCAGAACAACACTGCTGGAGTTGTTCTGCAAGATTACAAACCACAGGGTCATAAACAAGGACAGTGCGGAGGGTCCAAAGAAGAAAAGACTGTATTTTATCAGTCTTACGGTACAAATGAAGGTTACATTTAGTCAGAAAGTATGAAAGCTGACTTCATTAGAGAGTTTACATCACTGTAAACAGGGATTACATAAATAAGATCCTTTCCAAATATCCTTCAGTATCACATAAAATTGCTAAAAAATTATAATATTTCAAGTTGTGTAATACTATCAGCCAAGGAATACATACTACTGAACAGCAGGTAAAGTAAAGGCATTACTAAAACTGAAGTTTTTGCTTCCGTTCGTATTAACTTTGGAATGCCATTTTACAAACATGTCTGAAATTTTGTGCTTAGAGGATACTAAAAATGCAATGCATTAATTACTGACGTGGGAATATACGCACTCATTACAGGCACCTACACTGACACCTACATACACTGCAAAGGAAATGATGCGTATTTAATACAAGCCAGAGTTTCTTAGTCATTTAGTCATTACATGCATTTTAGTGTCTTTATATAAGAAATTCTAAAAAATTTTAATTATGGAAGGCCAGTTGCTCATTCCTTTTTGCAAAGAGTTGTCTCAAGGGACAGGAAGTTACTTCCGTTTTATATCTTGTTTTATTTTTTTTTCCTATCACTTCTTTTCTTTTACTACTGAAGTAAGCCTTTAGTTCAGCATGAGAAGGTGAAGGAGCGCTGTTCAAAAGATGTATTCCAATACTTTTGACTCCCAGCAAATGACTATTATACCCAACAGCACCAGAACCACCACCACCACCACCACCACCTGCCGCTCCCAGCAAGAAACCACAGTTGCATTGGAGAAAACTTATATATTTCACCTTTAAAAATAGCTTTGTTTATTCAAGAGTCCACTAACCCTACATAGTATAACAGTGAGCCATCATGTGCATTATCTGAACTCTGAAACTGAAGCAGCTAAATGGAATCCAGCCAGCATTAACTTGATTATTTACACCTGCGCTTTTCCAACTGTGACAATGACAAAAGGTCTGCAGTGAAAAGGGACTGTACAGGTAACTCTTTGGGCAGCAGTTATAGTAGCATTTAGTGTTAAATCATTAAGCTTGAGTGCAGAAGTGTGACAATAAAATCATTCAGGTTCTTACTTGTAAAATGTCATCATGCATCCAGTGATGGTCATGTTCATTGGAACCTGTGCTGACATGCGGCCAATCAGGATCATCTTCTCCCCGGTGTCGGGATGGAAAGCCGAGTCAAAAATATATTTGGCCTTCCACAGTTCATCTTCTGTCAGTCCCGGAGAGACTATGCCTTGCCTTGGAGACAAAGGCAACATTTAAATAAAACTCATTACAGAGCTGTTCTTCTTCTGTTCTCGTAGCTGTAGCCTGGTTTACCTGTAGTCAGTGATGATTTTGTGTGCATGAGCTAGTTGTTCGTTGGTCAGGAGGACGTTCCTGGGGTCTGTGACAGTGAAGAAATGCTTAGCCCGCCCTACAAATGTGCTCTGGTCCCACCGGGGCTCCTTGATGTTTATGGAAGTGGATAGCTCTGCTGCCATATTTATCTGGGAGAAGAACGATGTTAGAATAACTATACCAGAGATTGTAGGGACAGTGATTTATGGTCAGACATTTTTCAGTCGCCTTTTTCAGAAGTAAATAAATAGAACCAGGAAAGGTAATCTGAGACAAACATGCGACACTAAAGCTAAGTCTTAGTTATCTAGAATAACTGTTTTTCACGGCTGTGTTGTATTGGGCTGTTAGAGACTGATATTGTTGCAGGATTCCAGGGCCCTGCTCCAGCACTCACACTGGGAGTTCAAGCCTTTCACTGCTTGTTGTCTTTTGCAGACACAAGTCAGTTGAGGAGGACTCGTGAAAATAAAGCCCCAGTCTGGACTGCCATGCTGCTTATTCAGCATAACGTTGCTATGGTGATGGTTGACCTGGAACAAGGGTTGTGAAGCACTAAATTGCAAAGCCCTATTATGGCTGCACACCAACCCCCAAACTGTGGCTGAAACGCTGCTCTTGGAGAGCAACAGCCCATTAGACTGTATGCAGTGAGCAAGTGGGAACTGCCAGATAGAGCATTTGTTATAGTTTGCGATTATCAGCAACTTTAATTAGGTTTGATTGAGCAAAGCACAGCAGACCAAGCAATGATAGCTGGCTATAATTTAATGTCATTAATCATCAGCAAACGTTGCAAGTCTTTCATTCATACTTTCTTTTTATTTGTGCATTTATGATTTCACAATCCAAAACCAGATAGACCAGCTGAATGGAAGCTGCCACTGTTAAAAACATAGGTTTGGTGTGTGTGTGTGTATGCAGCATGCTCATTTCTCCCTGTGTGTGGGTCCATGTAACCCAGTCTGATCTGGTTTTTTTAGCCATTTGCTCCACAGTCCACATGAACCACAGGGAGCCACCAAAGAGCAGCAAGTCGGTGCAAAGGGGGCTGCCGCAGCATGATGAAACTCCACCTGAAATTGCACCAAAGATGGCTGCTGGATTGCCAAGAAAACAAGAAAAAGTCTCTTGTTTGCCGGCGGCTGTGGCGTGCAGGAGGCGTGCTGTCTCTTTAAATTGAATTAAACTCCACGGGGTTCTCACGAGATGACAACAAAACACCCACTCCTCCAATAAAACCCTCATCACTGTACAAGCCGCTCTGGACAGTGGTCTCAGGGTTACACTGTTAATAGCATAAAGTGTATGTTTAAAAAAAAAGTGAAATGAGAGGACTGAACTTTGGACGGAAACGGCCTTTGATCTCTAAACTCTCAGATCTGTCTGCCTTCACTCTCAACCAATCAAAGGCGGCTACACATTAACCTGCAATCCCCAGCATCTTCTTATAATAAAACACAATTTTACGACGTATTTTTCCATGTCACTGAGAAAATTTTAACCTTGATTTATTTCCTCTCTGGTATTTTTTTTACATTGAGAAAAGGTTGCTTGCTGTCAGTGGTCGCGGGGTAAACATGCTCTGTGACTGGATACGGTTAATTGTTCAAGCCGACGTAGACCAGTCAGATCTGGACTGTGAGTGGAGGTGTTTCTACACCTGAGCAGAGAATGAACCTTTACCTAACGAGAAAAAATCCAAGCATGATCATTTTAAAGCAACTAATTAGGCACGACATCTGTCCGGCCCGATAATTGTCCAGCTGTGCGCCCCAGATTCAACTAGTATCAGCCTGCCACATCCACACCACACATCCAGCAGGCTTTCTCAAGGAGCCTGGCGCGTCTGGTGACAGTTTCCCCGACATCAGACGCACAGGGCACGCCGCTCTCTCCTGTGTCGACGCCTCGATGGATCCATTTAAAACATAAGGACAGGTTACTTACTGCACTGTGGGCTCCGGCGGTCCGCAAGAGGTGTCCCTGAAAGGCTGCAGCCAGCTAATTTTACATGCAGTCGCGTCAGCACAGCCACAAAGCACAGACGCACATCCCCCAGTGTCAGGAACCTCACCGACAAAATAAAAGCCCTGCCTCAAAGCAGCAATGTTCACTGAGAAAAAATGTGGGTTTAACCATAAGTGACCGATGGGGAAAAAAATTCAGAAAATGCAGGATGTTTTTGTGTCTTTACATATATAAAAGTTAGATCTTAAATAAATGTCTGGGGTAAATATTTCAGTTTCATTATATTCGGTTATTGGAATCAGGCTTTTACGTTCAGCAGCAAGCTGCGCTCCACATCCGGTTATGCTCTGACATTACCGTCACATTGGTTCACAGGCAGTAAATCATTAATAGCTGGCAAAACTTTGGCTTTCCACATATAGGACTCTATATTCATTCATATAACATTAAGAGGCGGCACAAATGTCTGTTAAAATAGTGAGTTTCCCTTAAAACAAACAGTTTTCTTTGTTTTATATATATTTAACATATATAAAACAATCCTTCCATAAAATATAGAAAATCAAAAGGAAAATACTACCATATGGCTTGGCTACAAAGCTGCTGATTTATCCCTTTAATGTTTCAGAAACAACATATACACCAAACGCCTTCCTGTGATTAAAGTAAATATAAAAATACTTAAAATTCCTGCACACACTCACAGTAAGGCTGATTAACCTATATGAGTTGATTAACAGCATTGTTCTTGGAAGTCTGTTTCCATCTAGTGGTGAGCAGTGAGAGGGAACAATGCCACAAACTGTACCTAAAGAAAATAAATGATGAAGCAACTTCAAACTTTATTTCATATAGCTGTGAGTGCAAAACATTAGGTTATTTTTTTTACAGCTTATGTCACTTATACCAATATTGCCTACTTAAATGAAATAAATTAACTCCCATAAGAGACAGCAGAGCAGAAAGAACTACTTACAATAAAACAGGGTATAAAAAAGAACAAAGTCTGTCAGTGCTGTGTGATAAAAATCAAATACAAAAGTGTTAAGAGAACAGATTCTTTTCTGACGTCTAACTGTATTATTTCACCTCACAAAATAAACTGTTGCGCTTCAGTTACAAAAAGAAAAGAGTTCACATTAGATTTACTGAAACCTTTGATTCGATTTGAGGCCATGCCAAGTGAAAGATGCAGCATAAATACTGTTTATTGTAACACACTCAGATCATCTTTAATACCCTAACACAAAGATTACTTACATTAAGTTTTTATTCTCAGCATTACTTTATTTGTTTTTCCTGACAACCAGCAGGTATTGTGAAGGTATTGTTCATAGTAGCAAACATTTCTAGCAATAAAAACATCATGCACAGAGAAGAAAAAGTTAAAAGGATGATGGCCTTTAGCTAGATGTGGTAGTTTCCATTTCATTGTAATTATGGCACACTTTTTTTTCCTCTTGTCCATGGGGTTATGAATACTCAAGCCTCTCAGTAGCCTTTTGCTATCCTATTCTCACCATTCACCTTTACAGGAAATAGTCAGGCGTACGCCGCGTCACATGGGGCTCTCCTCTGCGTGGTGCAGGGTCGAACTGTAGGCTAAAAGAAACAAAGGGAAGGACCCCTTATTAACCCATTTTTTGATCATTTGTCTTGAAGAGGGAGCCAAAGTCCATATAAAAGAAACATTTTTGTATTGAAAAAACTTTACTTACAAGGAGTATTTCAATGTGTCATCAAGTTCCATGATGGCTGCCTGGTTTCCACAACGATAACAGTAGTTTGGTGCACTGAAGATCGTCACTACATTGCGGTCATGGCACCAGTTGTAACCCTAGATCAATTGCACTTCTTATTTTAATATTCACAAAATGTAATATTAAAGTTTCATCTGCAGAGTCTTCAAGGAAGGAACAGAATTAAATAAATGGATAAACAAAGTTAAAATACCTCCATCACCAGCTGGTGGGCTCTTGAAACCAAAGTTAGACCGTTTGCATGGTTGAAAGTCTCAGAAATGTCCTGCCCAAAGGTGTAACCAGCACCTCGGGGTGAGATGCCCCAGCCACCACGGTCATCTGGATCCGACCATAACAAGTCACACATTGGACCCTGAAACATGGAAGAAATCTTGGCATTATGAGGCCATCAAAGAACTGTCAAAAATTTGAAAAAAAATGTCTATTAAGCTTAACTTTACATATCCACCAGTTCAGTATCATCAAGGACTAAGAAAAAAGAAAATATTTTACTTGGAAAAGCAAATTAATTTTTGTCATTTTTGCTAAAAATACATGTTAAATAATCATAACTGATTAACATACTAATCTACTAGTCCTTCCAGCACCAAACTGTATAATGAAATCAAACTGATGAGCATGAATAGCAGATTATGATGTAAAAATTATAAAATGGATGTAGCATAATTGCAAATACTTGCACTCTGGCGCAACTTGGCCACCAGAGATGTTTTAACATCCAAATGTTAAGGCAATAAATCACAGAAAGACAAATTACCTAAAAGGTCCTTTAAGCTAATGTTAAATTAACATAGACTAAATATACCTCATGAGGAACCTCCTGCAAGCGATCCAGCGCTCTGATGTGTTCCAGTGTGTCTATTGATGGGGATAATCCTCCATGGAGGCAGAAAATCTTACAGGAGAAAGAGAAAATGAATGACAGAGTCGCTGTGATTGTGCTTTAGTTTTACATGTTACATCCACACAACCTTACCTGATTATCCACCAGTGCAGTAAGAGGCAGATAGTCAAACAGATCTGTAAAATACTTCCAAACATTGGCATTTCCATATTTTCTTAAGCACTCATCGTAGAAGCCGTACACTTGTGTGATCTGTCTGCTCTCATGGTTCCCTCTGAGAATTGTGATTCTTTCACGAAACCGTACCTACAAAAAAAAAAGTATTTATAAACAGAATATAACATTAACCTTAACGAACATTGTCCCTCTCAAATGTCAAGTCAGTGCTCAAAGTGCTTACATTTACATATAACAGCATCAGTGGTACTTTCTTTACCTTAAGAGACACCAGGAGAGTGACTGTCTCCACAGAATAGTAGCCTCTGTCAACATAGTCTCCCATGAAGAGGTAGTTCGTGTCTGGAGACTTCCCCCCTATCTTAAATAGCTCCATTAGGTCATGAAACTGACCGTGGACATCTCCACAGACTGTCACCGGACATCTCACCTCCTGGACATTAGACTCCTTCGTCAGGATCTCCTTAGCCTTAAACGGAGGACCAGAAAAAAACAGGGTGATGCTGCTGGTGAACAGGTAACATGGAGTATGGTGCAGTGTAGGGATGCAGTGCACCTTCACCCAATTTGTAATAAAAGCTCAGAAACACTAAATATTCATCACCTTAAATATTAAGAAGGATACAGCTGATTATGATACAGTTTATTGAGGTGGTGCCGGAGCACTCTAGAAGTGAAGAGGCACCAGGAGTGGGTGTAGCTAAGGAAAACATAGGCTAATAGCAGGCATGCCCCTCCATCTTCTTGGCGAGTGGTTTCCCATAGCAATGCACAACATGCAGCAGCAACCAAATGGTGTGCTCCGAAGCAAGGCCACATGCATTTGCTGCCGTTAAGCAACACCTAACATAAGACTGATTCATTCAGGAGATGTAAAAGCTAACGCTCCGCTAGCTTTATAGACAGCTAATGACAAATAGCTCTGCCTGCCTTTCTGCGCAAACCTTACCTTTTCACACAGGACTTTGACCTGATTCTCTGACAGCTGTTTGCACTCGTTCAGTTGTTCGATCCATCCATCCAACTCCTTCGTGAATGACTTGTCGTCCATGCCTGGTTTGCCGTCAGCTAGCGAGCCGACCAGCTTTAAAAAATTCCTCGTGAAAAACCTCTCGCCTCTCCGTTACGTTTTGATGGCCCGGCTCCGCTCCGTCCCAGCAAGCTCTCTGGTCATCCGAGGCTTCAGTGTGTGTATGAGCGCGCGCGCGACTCTGTGTGTGTGTGTGTGCTCCGCGAAAAAAAATGCGTCAACTGCTCTACGTCCCTGCAGTTTTGTGGGGACAAAACTGTTTTGTTTACATGATAAAGAAATGATGGGCTTTCCCTTGTTATGTTACCAAGGTCCTACCCGTTAGTGCCGCGCAGACGATAAAACCTGCTATGAGAAATTGCAGACCAAACCCTGCCAAGTGTGATCCACAGCGAGGCTGGGCAACAAATCACAACCTTACGTCATGGCACCCCAGGTGGGCCTTTAGAAAATAATTTCTCCTTTATTGGACAGAAATGTTTGGAATTTTACCTTTTTTTCCTCTTAATTTCGGTTGCGAATATTGTGTTTTCAGAATGTTGATCATTAAAAAAGTGAATTTTGCTTATTGATCTGCCCTCTGTTGGTCGAAACCAGGAACAGTCAGGACCAGCAGAAGAGAACAGCCCCCTCCACCCTATAACATTCACAGGTAAACATTACCAAAATTAGTTGGTGGCATCTTTAAATTGATACATCTCAATCAATCAATCAATCAATCAATCAATCAATAAATAAATAAATAAGTAGTGCTCAGATAATGATCATGAAAAATCATGTCATTAAATTGCAAGTATTTAGGCCAATAGCTGTTAAAAAGCTACTTAGATTAATTTAGTTATTAAGTCAAACTTGCTAGTAATGCTATGGAGATAAGAGGAGGCGCGACAGAAGTGTGAAAAGGGATTTAAGTCATGTGTATTTCCTTATTTCAACTCAATAAGTAATATTTTTTATGATAATGTATTATTTTGGCAAACCCACACAGGCTTATCACTGATCACTTATCACTCAACTTTTTAAGTTATCTTGATTTGTTATTCACAACTGTTCCAAGTTAGGTCAAGTCAATTTTTTTTATATAGCACATTTCATAGGACATACATAGATTCATAATTTTATGCTTAAAATTAAAATTCAGTGAGTGACACCAGGAGATTTTTTTAATTTGGTTTTAATTGTGCTAACGCTGTTGTCAGACATCACACAAATCTAATTATCAAGTAACCAAGTAGTTGTCAAAATACTGGCAAGATGCCGCTATTTTGTGCCTTAAAATAATATTAAATTCACGAAATTGATCAAATATATGCACTCGACAGAACGAATATAGCTAGACGTTGTAAGTATTTTTTAACGTATGGTTTTCCGTTAAGATAATAATAGCCCTCTCTCCACATACTGGAGTGCGCTATGCTGAAAAGACTACATTACCTACAGCTTACCGAACTTCCTCTTTACTGCACATGCGCAATCGCTTGTTCTACTCTGGACAGCTGTAGGAGAAAATGGCTGCACTCATGCTAGGACAGCAGGTAAGACATTTAATGATTTTGGTAATTTTAACAATTTTATGTTAGTTCTAACCGAAGCTCTTATAGCTAAAAATTGTCTCAGATTTTGTTTCCTCTCTGGAGACGAGGCTATTACGCCAACTGGCCTACAAATTCACAACGAGGCATTGCACTTGAATGACTGCTAACGTGTTAGCCTACAAGCTAGCTGTCTCTAACGCAAATGGTACAACAAGTTCAGCAGCTCAAGTTATGATTTCCTTTGCTCAAATCATTTTTATTTTCTAGGCTCGCCAGTTCAGCACGTCTGTGATCAGACCTGCAGCAAAATTGGTCAAGGTAACATTTAACTTAACGTTGCATGGAGCATGCCCACTCGTTCAGGCGAATATAACAGAAATATTCAACCTGTGTGTCTGCATGTCCCCCTAGCCTCCCATCCAGGTTTATGGAGTGGAGGGCCGCTATGCCACTGCTCTGTTCTCAGCTGCCAGTAAGCAGAACAAACTGAACGAAGTGGAGCAGGAGCTGGGAAAAGTTTCGGTATGTCAAAAAGTAACACACTGAATAGATGTCCTACAGTGTATTTAAAAAATGCATGGGAAAATTGTGTTTTCTTGAATATTTTATCCAAACATAATGAGGATATTATTGTTGGTAATACAGTAAAGTAGGGTAAAAAAACAAGAAGTTATATTGCTGTTTATTTTTGGAATGAAGCATTGTGATAATGACATGATCATTGCAATGATATGTTGACCTACGCTGTTTCAGATCAATTTACTCTTCTTATCCTACTAAAATTAAGTTGCCTTTTTCTATGTGCTTTGTTGTTTTTCAGGCTCTCATCAAGGACCCCAAGCTTTCCGGTGTTGTAATGAATCCTCACATAAAGCGTAGCATCAAACAGAAGACTTTCACTGATGCTCTTACAAAGGCTAAACTTTCATCCATGACCATCAACCTCATCAGTGAGTGATCACTAACCATGCTAAGTGACCCAGTTGCTGCCAAGTGGTTGGCCTCTGCCTTAGCATGGCATTAATTAATTATACTCCAAAGTTGACTCTCTGAATGCATCAAGGGTGGACAATGTGGCCTTAAAATAAAATAAGGATATTGATGTTTTCTCCATTTTGGATTAAAGTATTCTTATGTCATGAAACTCCTCTGCAAATGCAATTAGCACCTAAGTGTCTGTGACTAACAATGCTATTTACACTCAAGCCATTATCCTTTTCGTAATTTAACCAAGTAGTTTTAGTGAATAAATCTGACCAAGTAGTTTTGGTGATATGTTTTACAAGACGTTAGCTTTTTAGATTTGCTTATAGGAACCAACATGCAAAAAAAAAACTTAATTTACTTGTTTAAATTTTTTTTATCTGATTTAATTTGCAGTAGAATCACAAGTACACTAGAACATGCAATGTTTTGAATTTTTACTTTAAAGTAACCAGCTGGATTGTAGTAACACTGACAGATGATTTATATATGTATATATATATAATGGTTGCCTCATTGAAATGTAATAGACTACAGAATTGGGTAGACTGAGAATGTTAAACAAAATACGGAAAACATCTTGTTCAGTTTAATTAAAAAAACAATATTCATTTTATTTTATATGTTTTACTTTATCCTTTGAGGATGACTGAATAGTGTAGCTGGAAGTGACACTCAAACATTAGAATCAGCTGTGGCTCTTAATGTCTTTCTTGAGTCTCTGTGACCTCTGAAGGACCTTGGGATTGTCAGACCTAGAGAAAACAGTAGCTTCATACAGCTGGTTTGCATTCAAGTCTTACAAACTGCGCTGAAAAGTATTTGTTGGTTTTTACATTTTAGAACATCTTTTGTTCTGAATGAAACATGGTGTGCAATGTTTTCAATAAGTGATTAGCTGTATGAAAATATGATCACAAATGGAAAAATGTATACACAAAATTGTATATATTGGCTGATGGTAGGCTCCAGTTCATTCCCACAGTAGTGTTACTGTGGCATAGGTGTGCTGTATTGATCATAGTGATAATAGGCTTTGTCACGTGTTTCTAAATTTGATATTATTGAAATAATTTCACATAAATGAAACATTATATAATGGACCAGTTTGAGGAAACTACTATCAGTATCTTTTTATTTCAAGCCAGTATTATGTAATATCAGTGCTGTGCACTGTAATGTTTTTTTCACTGTATAAAATTTTCTCAACTAAGGCCATCAGTTCCTAATGCAGAGGAACAGAAACGTGGATCTTGCTCAAATGTACCCTGCCTTTTGTCTTGCAGATGTCTTGGCTGACAATGGTCGTCTTACTCTTACTGGTGAT
>JAUZTA010000031.1:9975809-9986852 GCA_034780835.1 Ctenochaetus striatus
TAAAACGACAAATTGGAGTCACTTCAGAGGTGAAAGTGTCTATCAAGAAAACTCAGGTACCAAAGGCATAGTCATTATCCTCATTTAACAATTGATACTTAAAATTGTATTTAAACACAATAAAATCTCACACTGGAATAGGTTGGATCTGTAAAGAAAGAGAAGCCTGCACCCAGCACATCCTCTGCCCCTGCTGCTGCTCCCCAGCTCTCAGAAAGCAAAGATCTCCTGGAGGACCTTACTCTGAACAGACCTCCCAGCCCTCAGGGATCCAAGACCCCCCAGCAGGAGGCAGAGACAGAAGCCTGCAGCACTGAGGAAAAGCAAAACATACACACTGGAACACTAACTCCCAAACCTGAGGTGTGCATGTTGTGTTATTCTGCTTATATGTGATAGGTCTGCAGTCTGAGAAGAACATATATGTAGCCTTGTATATGTGAGAAAACAGCATTCTTGAGATGCAATTTTCATTTCTTCTCTCTGTAGGTGCTATCTGTTGGTTTGAATGACAGCCTGTCTTCCCCAGTGGATGTAAAAGGGAAAGCAGGAGCAGCATCGCTAAAGGAGAATGTCTGTCAGGTGAGCTCATCCACCAGAGTACAGATGTTTTGTTTTGCATGGCATGGCTTCTGACACGTCCTTTAGTTGTAACTGGTGGATCGTTAGTATGTGTCTTATTATTCTGTATTTGCTTGTGTGTTTGTGCAGGTGTGTGAGAGGACAGGAGACCTGCTGTTGTGTGATGGCCACTGTTATGGAGCCTTTCACCTGCAGTGTATCGGCCTGTCAGTGGCTCCCAAGGGAAAATTCCTCTGTCGTGAATGCACCACCGGTGTGTACGCCTTCTGTCCGACATGGGGCTGAAAGCAATCTGTCGCTGATCATAAAATGTGTGTCCTTACGTATTTTCTGTCGTTTTCAGGTGACCATACATGCTTTGTGTGTAAGAAGTCTGGCAATGGGCTGAAGCGCTGCATGATACCGCTGTGTGGGAAGTTCTACCACACAGACTGTATAACGGCCTACTCAGCCACCCAGCCACATAACAAAGGCTTCCGCTGCCCTCTGCATGTCTGCCTGTCCTGCCACATCACCAACCCTCTGAACATCAGCTCCAAAGGTAGTGCCATGTCCTGATTTATTAAGCTAAACACGCTGTCATGAGACTGGAAGTAGAGTCATATTTCTTTAAATAAGCAGCACAATCCTGTTGATGTTGACTTAACCCGTCATAGTCATGACTATGTAACAGTTTTTGTGATCTTATACCAGCACCACACTGTTTTATCATGTTTATCTACTCCCACCTTGAGTCATTTCTACATAATCTGTTTGTTTAGAAGAATTTAGCATCTCTTTGTAAACAGAGTATAACCACCAGACAAATCCTGATGAAAGAGTGACTCACTCAGCAGTGGGCTGGTTGAGTAAATGGAGAATTTTACCTAATGTGGTTGCTTTAAGTGATAACTCCTCGGCATGTTTATGTTTGTGTCATTGGGAAAAGCACCAGTAGCTTTGGATACTTTATTTATGCACATCCTTGATGTCTATTGTCTGGATTTTTGCAGTTCAGCCTGGCTCAATTAAACACTTGCTGAACAGGGTTTTGGCTCAGTGGGCTCAGAGTGTTGTAGACACTGATTAAACTTGGCAAAGTTTGTAGGAACCATCTCTTTTTTTATAATCCGCTCCACAAAGCATTAAGTGGACTGTGAGCACAGTATGTAGTCTACTTGCAGTTACAGCACTTCAGCTAATTGCCCAGATGTACATGGATTAAGCCGTTTTTGCTCCTGTGTTTTTCAATGTAGGCCGGTTGGCTCGATGCGTTCGCTGCCCTGTGGCCTATCACGCCAATGACAACTGTATGGCAGCAGGCAGCTTGGTGCTGGCAAACAACAGTTTCCTCTGTCCAAACCACTTCACTCCCCGCAAGGGCTGCAAAAACCATGAACACATCAACGTCAGCTGGTGCTTTGTCTGCTCTGAAGGTAAGTCTGGTCTTGTTTCATGGTCTTTTTTTTTTTACCTGCTGTCAAAACAGTTTTACTACAGTGATCATGTATAATTTCAATAATTTGTGATCATGTCTGAAACTGTTCAAGAACTTGGATTTCAATAGACCTTCTACAAACTCTCTCCATGTTTCAAATGTTAATTAAAACCATAAAAATAGCTGCTTGGAAACGGCACTTCTTTATTCGACTGGATGGGTTTAAATTGAATTTTATGGCCCATCTTATTTTCCAATCAAATGGTCCCACCTGGCGAATTTATTTAATACTGTCTCTACATAGAAATCAGTCTGAAACATGGGATTCTCGAAGGCCAGGCGTTAAATATGTCAAAACATTTTATTACCCTGTTTAGAGTTTAGCACCACCATTACTAACAACCAGCCAAAAAACAGCTGAGAGAAGTTAAACGCACTGCCTTATCACCTTGCGTCTTATGTCACCTCACTGCATTGTCACTGCTTTGCATCAGTCGTGTGTGTGAGACTGATAAGTCAATCAGTGGATCAGCTGACAGCCGACAGTTTTGATTATAGATCTATTGTTTGGTGTTTATTTGCTGATTAGGCCCAACAAACGCCTGCAGTTAAATGATTTTCCTGATTTGTGTCATATTGTGCACAATCGCAAACATTTTTAAACAGGCAATTTTAAGGCAAAGTGTGGTCGCCGTTTTGTCATCTTTTGGAGCATTTCGTAGACCAGTCAGCAATAACAATAGTAAATGAGCCCATGATGTTCTTGCAGGGGGCAGTCTGCTGTGCTGTGAAGCTTGTCCTGCTGCTTTCCATCGGGAATGTTTGAATATGGAAATGCCTCAGGGCAGCTGGTTCTGCAATGATTGCAAAGCTGGAAAGAGGCCTCGTATTAAGGACATACTGTGGGTCAAATGGGGACGTTACAGGTAAAAGGCACAACATTGTCTCCCCCCCTACACACACACACACACACACACACACAGCCTCTTGCAGCACCACCTCATACACCCGTATTTACATTTTTAAAACCTGATCTTATTCTCCAGGTGGTGGCCTGCAGAAGTCTGCCTGGCAAAAGATGTCCCAAATAACATCTTGAGGATGAAACATGAGGTCGGAGAGTTCCCAGTTCAATTCTTTGGCTCCAAAGATTTTGTGTGGACGTATCAGGCCAGAGTCTTCCCCTACATGGAGGGTGACACTCACAACATAGAGAAAATGGGAAAAGGTGCAGATGCAGTGTACAAAAAGGGTATGTACTTGTGTCCTTTAACTGTATCTATGTGTTATGTAAAAAAAGAAAAACATATCCCAGCTTTACATATTAAGAGGCAAGTCTTAACTTTGAGTAAGGATCAAGTTTTGTCTTTATAGCCCTGACTGAAGCAGCAGAGCGTTTTAAAGAACTTCAGGCAGAAAAGGAGATGAAGCAGCTTCAGGAGGACAGAAAGAATGACAAGAAACCCCCTCCATACAGGCACATTAAGGTACCGTGTGTCACCACATACTCATCTGAGTTTTTCTAGCCTGACTAAACAGGATATGTACGGTTAAAAAAAAAAAACACTCATGTCCTTGTCTCTCAGGTCAATCGGCCAGTCGGGAAGGTGCAGATCATTACTGCTGATCTATCTGAGATCCCTCGTTGTAACTGCAAGGCATCTGACGAGAACCCGTGCGGCATAGACTCCGAGTGCATTAACCGCATGCTGATGTACGAGTGCCACCCTCAGGTGTGCGCTGCAGGGGAGCGATGTCAGAACCAGGCCTTCACGAAGCGCCAGTACACACATGTGGAGATTTACAGGACGCTGTCCTGCGGCTGGGGTCTGCGCAGTGTGACGGACATCAAGAAGGTATTTTAGAAGAAAAAAAGATGGCAACAAAGGTGTGTGACTACATTCATCTGTCTCTGTTATTAATCATCTCTATTGTTTTTTTTGTTCTGTTGCTTCTCAGGGAGCCTTTGTGAGTGAATATGTGGGAGAAGTGATTGATGAGGAGGAATGCCGAGCCAGGATCAGACACGCTCAGGAGAACGACATCTGTAACTTCTACATGCTTACACTGGACAAGGTGACTCTGAGCCTCATGACCATACAGACAGTATCTGTTTATGACACAGCTAGAAACACGCCTGATTCATAATATAGATGATCAACCAGTTTGTATTCTGCTGTCCAGGACCGGATCATCGATGCTGGGCCCAAAGGGAACCAGGCTCGCTTCATGAATCACTGTTGCCAGCCAAACTGTGAAACTCAGAAGTGGACTGTGAATGGGGACACCAGAGTGGGGCTGTTCGCTCTGCAAGACATCCCAAAAGGTTTGAATGGTGGCCTACTTCTCACTGTCATGACTCATACTGTGTGGGAGTGAAACTGCAGGTTATTCTATTTAATGTACAGTCTACTCATGGGAGTTTGGCGTAGCTCTAATACAACGTGTGCTTTAGGTGTGGAGCTGAATTTTAACTACAACCTGGAGTGTCTTGGCAACGGGAAAACTGTCTGTAAATGTGGAGCACCCAACTGCAGCGGTTTCCTGGGTGTCCGGCCAAAGGTAAAAATCTCCAGTTTGACAGATTCACTGCTTTGAAAGATTTCTAAGCAGTGAATCTACCTTTCAGATGATCTTCTGACCATTATTTACAGTTTGGATGAAGACCTGCTTTGTAACCATTACTTTTCCTCTTTTTTAGAACCAGCCACCAGCTGAGAAACTGAAACTAAAGGAAGGCAAGAGGAAGGTCCCCATCAAGAAGAAGACCAAGCAGGAAGTGACCAAGGAGCGGGAAGACGAGTGCTTCAGCTGTGGAGACGGAGGGCAGATAGTCTCCTGTAAGAAGCCGGGCTGCCCGAAGGTCTATCATGCCGACTGCCTCAACCTGGCAAAGAGGCCTGCAGGCAAGTAGAGTTGACTGGGACTGTTTGAACAAGATTGATTTTGAGCCCATATTACACTTCTAAAGGGACACTATGGAAATTTTTTTAAGTAGTCAGACCGGATTTGAATCTTTTAAAGCACTTGTGTTGGAAAGAAGAGAGAGACTACATGACAGCAGTCACTTTTCAAATGAAATACTATACATTGCAAGTGAAGGCAAAGTCTGACAATGGTTCTGAAACTTAGATAACAGAAAATTACATGTATAAAAAAAATATTCTAGTCTTAGTGCAATGTTAAAAAGTATAGATTGTCTTAGATTCTGTGATTTAAGTTATCAACACTAAAGACTGCTGTCATTTTGTAATCATAATATGGATTTGGATGTCATTGTTGGGCTGAATTTGATTTGGGAGACTATAAACAGCAAAAATCTTTTAAGCACCGATGTTTGAGGCTAAATGATGACAGACAGACAAGATTTACTTAAGATTTGCCTGTTGAGTGGCTGCCTGGGGACTCTCATAATCTTATTAGAAATTTTTTGGTGTGCATGTTGTATTATTCTGCTATTTTTTTCTTTTTGGTCAAAAACTGCAATAGTGGCACCCCTCAGCCTAAAAGAAAACAAGCACAAAGATATTTTCTTGAGTTAGTAATGCCAGTGATCTTGTCTCCAGGGCGATGGGAGTGTCCATGGCACCAGTGTGACATCTGTGGTAAAGAGGCAGCTTCATTCTGTGAGATGTGCCCCAGCTCTTACTGTAAGGAGCATCGTGAAGGCATGCTCTTCATCTCCAAGCTGGACGGCAAGCTGAGCTGCAGTGAGCACGACCCCTGTGGGCCCGACCCGCTGGAGCCAGGAGAGATCCGTGAATACGTGCCCAACATGACCTCCATGAGGCCCGGGTCCATTACTGGGCCCGTCTCGCTGCTCCCAGACTCCAGCAGAGGCGGTTCTGCTTCCATCACCCCCCCTGCTGGCCAGACGGTGAACACCGGGCAGGGTCCTCCTCCTCGTCTCTACATCAACACAAAGACTGCTACCTCGAGCTTCATCCCCTCCAGCAGGTCTTACCTCACAGACAGGACTGAAGGGAAAGCGTTTCCCACCTCCAACTCCTCCAAGGACGACAGAGAGGATGGTGAGGTGGAGGACGGGGAGGTGTGTGGGTTGGAGGTGGAGGACGATGATGACGACGATGATGATGATGATGACGAAGACGAAGAAGCAGAAGAAGAAGAGGATGAAATGGAGGAGATGGAGATAGTGGAGGATGAGGAGGACGAGGGGCTGTATGGAGGGGATCTACTGGAGGAACAAGATGATGAGGAGGACGAAGGAGAGGATGTGTATGACACTTGGGGTGATTATGTGGAGGAAGATGCTGATGATGGAGAAGTGGAGGGTGAGGACCTGGAGGAGTGGGGCAGGGTGGAGGACGATGATGATAAGTGACTCAGTCCATCCTTTCCTTCGGATCTACTCAGCAAAAACTCTCAGCAGACACTCAAAGGACAACAAAGTTACTTAAAGACTACGAGAGTTTGATATTTTGGTACCTACTTGAACGCGACACTGCCTTCGCTTTGGTACCGCGTGGCCTTCTCATCTCCAGACTGCTGGACTGACAGCGGGGATGTGCACTGGTGCTAAGGCTGGAGGACTGCTTCAGTCCGTCTCTTTGTACTTCTGTCGCTATGTTTATTTGTGTCTGGTGCTGTTATGTAATTTTGTTTGTTCTCTCAACATTGTTTACATTTTTTGGGCCTTTTTTTAAAAAAAATCTTTGGAGTATAAGAAAAAGGTAAGAAGTTACACCTGACCAAACCTTTATTGTAGCGGCATCTTAAGTTGTTGTTCCTGTCCTAACTGTCTTTCTAATTACAAGAGTGATCAAAATAGTGTTCTCACTGGTCCGTGTTACAGTTAAGCACAATAATACCTGCTTGGTGCTTCTGATGAATGCAAAAATAAACCCACTGGAGTCATCAAGGCTAAAGATGATTCTTTACACTACAAAAACAGCCTGTTTTCTCCATTAATTCATCAGTTTTTTTCCTCCAAACAGGTAGGTCAGAGCTCAGGATTGATAATGTCATCACATTCAATGGTCTATTACAGCACAGATTTAACAAACATTTTTTTTGCATCCATCACTGTTGTTACATTCACAAAGTTAGATAATAAAATCTAAATACTTATTCACTCTGTATCCAGTATTTCCTTCCTTACAGCCACATAAGAAAACTTGTTTCAGTCAGACAAGGCAATTCTTAATAACAAGGCTATAGTTATGATAGCTGTTGTAATCTGCCATATGTTTTGTAAGTACACGTCTGAGAAAGAAAGACAGTAGAAGCAGCAGTCAAAACATAACGTTTTTTTTACTTCTCAGTTGAGTGTTTTGGTGCTCATTGTCCTTCCCGATAGTTGTGTATTTTTACTTCAGGTTTCCATTACAATGACCAACCAACCAACTGACTTGAAGTCAGGCGTCAAGCAACGGCCTATTTACTACTGATCGTGGTCTTTATATCATGGTTTTTATACATATGACAAAATTCAAAAAGAGATTTACAGTGTGTGAGAGTATTGTTAAAAAATGAAGTAAAGATATAATAAGCCAGTTTCATAGCAGGGTTTTATGTTGGCATGTTATTTTTTTATCACAATTGTCCTGATCAAGCTCTAAGGGGACCCCGGGGATACTTCAGTTGCTGGACCCTTGTTAACCCTTTATTTCTCACTCTTTATGTGTTCACTTTCTTTGTTAAAATACTACCTCGCACCATTTGCCATTGGAGAATTTTATAAAACATGTTAAGTAAAAAAAAAGTCGCAGACGAGTAATTACAGAACAGACTATTTTATATAGCTCCAGATCTCAGAATGAGTTGTCTCATGACACTTTTCTTATAGAGAAGATTTTGGTCATATTCTTTAACTTTCAGAGACCCCAAAGTCCCCCACGAGCAAGCATTTGCTAATTAAAGCGGGGAAAACATGCAAAAAACTTCGTCCAGAATCGGTTTAGTGCAGGGCGGACATTCCTAGCGACCGACACCCCTTTCAAGACAGCTCCTGGTAATTGATGTCATCTAATATAATAGTTGATGTTCTGTTTTGGTGTTTCATGTTCCGAGAATAACAGAAGTGTTTAGCACTGACCAGCTGACACACAGCCGGGAGCTATGAAGTGCTGTGCTCATTATTTGCGTCACACTGCTGATCCAGTAAGTGCATTCCGTGTTTAGGCCCGCAATTGTAACTGTGAATTAAGCGTTCGCAAGTACTGTGGAGAGTTACTTATGTCGTGTACTCTATATAAAGAAAAACTACCGATCACATAGGGTTGATGTAATGAAGGCAGCTGCTGCCACTAGATGCCGCGCTTTTCAGCGCTGAAAATACGTTAACAGTCAAGCCTACACAAAAATGACGTGACAAAGTGACAACGAAGAACTTTATCGAAACTAAAGCCAGTCAATGACCATGAAACAGTCCTTAAAACATCGCCGAAACTGGGTTTAGCGTTTTGAAACGGACACGGGTTGCAAAAGAAGAAAAAGAAAAAGGGAAAGAAGAAGAAGGAAAGGGAAAAGGAAAAGAAGAAGAAGAAGAAGAAGAAGAAGAAGAAGAAGAAGAAGAAGAAGAGAGAGGACGTGACGTAGATTCAGTAATGTAAAATGGCGACGATCGTGTGTTAGTCAAAACACAACGGAGGAGCTAAAACACGGAGCAAGATACAACATCATTACTGTTTGACGAAAGAAATATCAACCACAGATTTATTTTTTGCATCTAACCAAGGTAACCACTTTATTCGATTAATCAGTGACGAATGAATAAAAAAACTTTTTCCACGTTGAATTCGGTTGGCAAATAAACAGCTAACGTTAGCTTGGGTTATCTAACAGTTAAGTGTCGATAGGTCCTGTTTTTAAATGTAAAATCATTGCACTCACTGCTGGATAAGCATGAGTATTAGAACAAAATGACTAGTACATTCAAGACCGACATGTCACTGTTGGTCACTCAAATGTGTTGACACTCCGCTGCAGTGAAGGCTTAAAAAGGTGCATTTCTCGTTGCAGACTCAGTCATGGCCGAGCAGACTAGTGTCAATGGCAGCTCGGAGGGGATTGTGGGCCTGGATGAGCCCAAGAAGATGACCAGGGAGGACTGGAGGAAGAAGAAGGAGCTGGAGGAGCAGAGAAAGCTGGGAAACGCTCCGGCTGAAGTGGACGAGGAGGGAAAGTAAGTGTACGTCTGCACAGAAAGCGGGCCCTCCGAGCGTTAGAATAAATCTTGCGGTTGAGCCTCAGATTTGTTCGTATCTTAATAATAATATTGTCTCACTAGCAATTCAACAGCTCTTCTTGCGTACATTTGTTGGAGTGCGTGTTTTTTTCATCATATTTGCAATAAAGCTACAGTAGCAACATTGATGTGAACTTCTCGTGCTGCTTTCGTTCTTTCTTTCAAGGGACATAAACCCTCACATCCCGCAGTATATTTCATCAGTACCATGGTACATCGACCCATCCAAAAGGCCCACACTAAAGCATCAGAGGCCACAGACGGAGAATCACACGCAATTTTCAGCCGTTGGAGAATGGTACAAGAGAGGAGTACAAGAGGTGAGGGTGTATCAATGAGTTACTGTCATGTAGCCATTACAAATTAATTTTGGCGTTAACAGCTCTTTTTTTCCCCCCAAAAGGGTGCTATTGCCACCAAATATCGTAAGGGGGCTTGTGAAAACTGCGGCGCCATGACACACAAAAAGAAGGACTGCTTGGAGGTAAAATGGATAGCAAACTTTCATTGTCCAGAGGAGATGAATCCTTCTTATTTTCTAATTCTTGACATTAACAGATTGTTATATCTTTGATGGATAATATTAACTTTTTTTCTTCACTTTTGTCTCTTCAGAGACCCAGAAAAGTTGGGGCAAAGTTTACAGGCACAGGAATAGCTCCAGATGAACACTCTCAGGTTCAGCTTAGCATGGACTATGATGGGAAGCGAGACCGCTGGAATGGGTATGATCCTGAGGAACACCAGCGCATTGTGGAAGAGTACGCCAAAGTTGATCTGGTAAGTAGTCCAGTGATAAAGTAAGCTCGGTTTAAATCTGGAACATTTTGCTGGGAAGAAGAAAAACAAACACAAATCTTTTCCCGATTTTCACGACAGTCTAGTATGGTACAGTGAGAAGGAAAGTTTAATTTAAACCATCCATACACAACAACCTCAAAATTAAACTTTTTCGTTATTGAATCAAATATGATATCTCGCAATCAGAAACCCCCGGTAAAGCCAAATTTCTCCAATATAATGTCAGAACTGAGTTTACGTTCATTTACTGTCGCACATTTTCTTACCTGTTATGAAGACTACACAATATAATTCTAACTGTGCTGTCTTCTTCCTCCTTTACCACACAAATATAACTTGGTATATTTTTTTGCCTCTCAGGCTAAAAGGACACTGAAGGCACAGAAGCTGCAGGATGAGTTGGCCTCTGGAAAACTGGACCAAACTGTACGTGTTAACAACTGTCAATATTGTGATAATAATGTATTGCAACATTTTTTTAATTTAAAAGATAAAAGGCAGTGAGTTGTTGAGAAGACTGTTCTGATTTCATTGAATTATTTCTCGGCAGGAACGGGAACATGACAGTGAGGATGAGGATGAAGATAAATATGCAGATGACATTGACATGCCTGGTCAGAACTTTGACTCCAAGAGACGAATCACAGTCAGGAATCTGCGTATTCGAGAAGACACAGCTAAAGTAAGAGACACATCTGGAAATCACCGTCCTTTTCTCTTTGCTTTACTCTAACTCTTGACTTTTTCTGTGACAATATCAATTTTCCGTGGTCGACCATTAGTTGCTTCAAATTCCAGTAACCCAAAATCTGAACTGCATGTGTCTTTTTCACACAGTACTTGAGGAATTTGGATCCAAATTCAGCATACTATGATCCAAAAACTCGAGCTATGAGAGAGAACCCTTACTCCAACACTGGAATGAACCCTGATGAGTAAGTTGCAGAATTTCTGATTTATGAAATGTATTTTTCTATCTTACAATTAAATCATTCCTTATCTGTTTTGTCTGACAGAGTGGGGTATGCTGGAG
>JAUZTA010000031.1:9994759-10004892 GCA_034780835.1 Ctenochaetus striatus
TTACACAAGCTTCGGCCAGAATAAATATTAAGATCCATTGTAATTAGCAAAAATTGTTGAATAACTCTTACTCACCCTCCCTTGTCTATGATGTGTTTCTAAATATATATCCTGTTTCAAAATAGACTTTCCTAGTTATCCCAACCTCACTCAGCCCAGCATACCATTTCTTGTGGTGTTTTAACTTTGGACACACATCTGTCTCAGCAGGTAAAACTTATTTCTTGAAGTCTCCTCTGGATGGGAAAGATGGAGAGGGAGTTGCAATGGTGGAAAGGACAGCTAGCTGCAGATATCCATCAATCCCTCCGCATCAAGGTGAGTCTGATGTTACTGAGAACTTCTTTATTTTTATTGGAAACTGTTTTGATATTTTTTTTCCATCCTCCAGCAACTGTATAAAAAGCCTTTGACTTTTGAAAAAGTCACAGTAGGCTGGAGGACTGAGCAGTTCATTGATTTATTGATTAATTTGGAATATAAATCATGAATAATGGTCAATAATGTAAATCAACATTAGTTTTAGACTTTGAAGCCAATGAATTGACTTGAAGAAAATGAGTGTGATTTTTATTGGTCAGGTTATTTAGATAAAAACCTGGCAAATGTATCTAATGTACGTGATAAATACTTGCTGTCCCACAATCAAACAGTCTCAACCAGAAGACTTGGGTTGACATTCCACAGCGGTATCATTTTGTACTGTATACCGCACAATCTATTGAAAGTTTGGACATAAATAAAAAAATAAGCAAACCAAAAAAAATCTAATTTTGTGCTCCTGTTGATACTTGAACATGATCTAAATTAGATTACATGGAGGAGTTAAGGCTCATTAATTGAGAATGCTTTAATTAACCTCGAAGCGTGATCATATTTCTTCCCATGTGTCGCTTTAATGGAGACATCTGTCATTTGACTGGCATCTTGGAGCTGGGACTCTGCAGAGGGATTGGAATACAGATCAGGTTTTAGATATCGGGTGCCTGAACGCACCAAAGATTGTCTGCTGTGTAGAACAAGAACAGCTGTGTATCAGATTGAAAATTATATGTTTGAGAGGCCTAAAATGAGTCATTTATTTACACATAGGTTTACTCATGCTGGACAGTGTCTGACTCAGAGTTAGCTGTCAATTAGATGGAAAATCTGTACAAGGAGTGGGAAATGAACAACACACCCACTCTTTTGTCATATACAGGAGCAACATGGTCAGGCTAATATTAGGTGTGATTGCCCTTTATAAGCGTTCCTATTAAAATACCGAGCAAAAGACTTATCACAGTGTATGCTGTATGATGCAGTGCTCTCCATGTAAGTGCTGCACTGTTACAAATATCTGTACATGTGGGGATCTGAAAACCTGATCTTTATTATTTGTTTTAATAGAAACACATTTGATTTGATTGCTTTATTTATTCTACTATGTTTGTCTGTTTTTAACTGAGTAGATCTGCCAGACATGAAAGAACAGCACCTTTTCCAGTTTCTTGATATATTTTGAATTGTATCTCACAATTAGGATTAATTAACAACTCTTTCTATTAATTATTAATCTGCTAATTATTCTCCCTATTAATTGAGATAGAAATGGGAAATCTCTCAAATGCTGTTTGGGCCTCGTTGTTTCTTAAACACTCAAACAGTGTATGTAAATATGAATACAAGTCAGATAAAACAGTCGATATTAACGATCAGATAGTGACATATCTCTCAAGTAAAACTGTTCAGAATCTGCTTATTTAATTAGTTGCCTTTTTCATGATAATAAACTGAATATGTTAGATGTAGATCTAGCGTTTGGGCTACAACTAACAATTATATAGCTTAATTTGCAGATTTTCGTTGTATTATTGGACTTATTGATTGATAATAGATTGCATTCCAATAAATAAGACAATGGAAGGTTAAGAAAAGCAGTCAGTTTTCACATCTGAAAACAGAGTAAACTAATTCTTCTAATTTTTTGCTTAAAATTTATTTTGATCAACAGTTGCCCATTAAATTTCTTTTGATTGATAAGTCATCATATTGTTTCTGTACTTAAAAAAGAGCTAGAAGAATCACCTTGGTCTCTAATAAGTCGTAATGTGAATTTTTAAATATTTTAATATTATTTTTTGATGAATAATTCAACTCAAAAACAACTGGAAAATTACATAAAAATTAAAAAATAATTTTCAGTTGTAGTCCTATTTTGAGAAGTCCTAATTAAGCAGGTTACTTCACATTTCATTGAAAATGCTCGATAAACTTTGTAGTATTTGAAAAACTTTTGATGACTGGATGTGTGTTCACTGACATGGGTGAACTGTAAGCACAGTAGGATTTTGTAATGGAAAGAAATGGTGAAATCAGTTCCAGAGCTGTGTGTAAAAAAGGCCTTCACAGAGTGTTCAGATTTCCTGCATGGCGCCTGCTCCCCCACTGTCTCATCCAGCCTTAATGACGTTTGCTGCAGTGGTAATGCCCTGATGTGGAGATAACTGTGGTGTGTAGCATGTGGCAAATTATCAGACATGCAAATCAGGCGGAGGCAGCTGTGGAATCCTTAATTATGTTGCGGGTCCCCCCACAAAGGCACCTCTCCACTTCACACAGACCCCCCCTGAGCCCCTCCAGACTCGGGCAGCCTCCCCGCCTCACATCCACCCCCATTCTCCTGCTGCCCTTGTACCCTCAGACAGACAGATGGACCAGAGACAGAGGCTGAAGCAGTGGGAGGAGAGCAGAGTGTGGGGAGGATCGGGTGGTATGGTTGGTAGTGGCACCAGGGGTGGAGTTGCTATATGTGGATTTGGGGGGTGGGATACTGTTGTTTATTTTTGGATTCCATTGAAGTGTCAGTTTGAACATCATTGTTGTTTTATTTTCAGCTTTCAGTTAAAAAAAAAAGTATTCAACATTTTGCCTCTGACGGTCCCACAGTTCTTGTTCATTTTACCCTCACAGCTCATTGTGTTTTGCAGTATTGACTATAGAATATATTTATGTATGAGCTCTTTATAAGCAACATTGGGACTGAGTTAGCAAGGTCAGAGAGCTGTCTAAACAACAGTCTTGACACAATGTGAATGCTTTCTGTATTTCCCTCCTAATGTAAGGACCCCTCATGGTTTCAGCTTAAGGAGATTAATCCACCAATGCACAATCTCTTATTAAATCCAATTCAATAGCCCTTGTTTTTACTCAGATTTACAGAGAGCAAAAACAACAAAACAACATTTTTTGATATAAGCAGCTTAAATACAGCTAAAGTACATGCTGTGAGTTCGTACATCCAGTACTAAATGTTTTTTTTGTTTCTTGCTTTGAGGCAAATTGGAAACTGGAACCTTTTGCTCTCTAGTTTTCTGCAGCTGATTGGAAAGACACCCAAGGCTGATTCAATGCTAATGCCCTCGAGTATCTTCCTGCCACTTTGAAACACATGCAGCTAATTGAACATGAATAGGTGATGTGCAAGGGGTGAAACCTAATCCTATCTACTACTCAACTGCCACTGGAGGAACCATATCCCCCCAGCCTCCCCCAACTACACACACATTCACACACCGCCCTCATCCCATTGCTCAGAGACCCCTGCAATGACCCATATTAGCTCCTTTTCTCTGCAGCAATGATGAATAAAATGACATTGAAATGAGCCTGAAGAATAATCAAGAATATATGATGGTAAATTGAGCTTTCTTATTGGTACTACAGCAGTTTTGCTGCCAACAGTTAAACCCAGTCAGCAGGAGACATGCATGGATCTCTATTATTATGCATTTCCTTTTTACAACCCCCAGGTTTCTCCGTTGTTTATTTCCCCCTCTCCTCATCTTTCTTCTCCTCTCCCTTTCCAGGAGCTAAAGCTTCAAGTCTACCGGGCCCACTCTCCGCAGATTGGCATGCGACGTTACTTTGCAGACTTGTTGGCCATCCTGAGTAATCGCTACCAACTATGTCCAACTGCGCGTCACCTAGCCGTCTACTTGCTGGACCTGTTCATGGACCACTACGATGTGGCAGTCAAACAGCTCTATGTCATCGCTCTCTCCTGTCTGCTCTTAGCTAGTAAGTTCATTTTGAGCTTTTCACTTCTTTTTGTAAAGCCATCCACATATTTGTTCATGTTGTTTTTTTTTCTGTTGGGACACTTATTAGAAGACCATCCCTTCCTTGCGTTCCTTAAGAGCACTTCCTAAGATGTCTTTATATTGTCATTTTTCAAAACTGTATTTCAAAATAATTTATAGAGGGAACTTAACTAAGATTAGCTTGTGTGTTTCCTTTTAAAAGCAAGTATTTTGACTGGATTTTCATATGTGGGATATCTGCACTGTAAATCTCCTGTGCTAAGAGGTAATCTTTAGTGTGGTTTATGCACAGATGGCACCAAGTGAAACCCTTCCTGCAACATCGCAAAAGTATCCATTATACACTCAAGAGACCGTGATGGGTTTTTTTTAGCATCCATTTTTCAGACTGACTTGACAGCCTGTAGGGACAGATAAATGCAATCAATATTGGTATTAAAAAAACAACATAGTCATTGTGTTTGGATGACTGTGCCATTTTTTGGAGGGGGGGAAATGTTGGAAATTAGGCTTGTCTGCAGAACATTTTAATGTCTTTGATCCTGGCTGCTGACACTTCAGTCCTGCTCAGTCAGCTTGTGATGAACTAATGTCCACTAATCAGTGCAACCCCATCTCTTTTTGTTCGATCATTGAAAATTTTAGTTGTTCTTTTGATGCAGAATTTGATGCGTAAACTCGGGCTCTGTAGTTTTATTTGATTCAGTTGAACATGTACATTTGAACCAAACATGTACCAATTCATGGCTGAATCTTCTCCAACAAATGCACTATTTCCTCCATTTTAAGTAGTTCCTGCAAAAATCTGCAGTGCCCAGCTGTTCTCAAAAAGAACTGAGCCTTTTACACCAAAAGATGTACAGATGTACATTTGTAGTGAAAGGGTTTGGAGCTCAGAGCCAGAGACTGCATAAGGAGCTTGGAAAGTACTGAAAGAAAGACCAAGAAATTAGATTTGTCAACCAAAAGTATACAAATATGGAAAAACACCAGACATATCATTTAACCTGATATCTGACTGAGCACATCCTTGGTGATTGCACTGTGTAGATTAAAAACCATTTATGAAAAAAATTGGATAAACTTACTAAATATCTGGTCAACGTTATTCTTTGTTTCTCCAGAAAATGATAAAGTGATAAGTTTAATCTGACAGCTAGTAACAAGCACGCTTCTCTGCTGTGAAGTATAAAATTGCATCTTTGTGAGTATTTTGTGTCAAGCAGGTGTGTTAATGATTCTTCCTGTGCTGATGTATGGTGAAGGATGTGTGGTAGCTATTAGTGTCTCTGTGTCTGCTTGGTGATTAACAGACTGTGAGGCTTTCTGTACATTAATGCAGCCCTTGGCATCATGGGTAATTAGACTAATGATGCCGTCAAAGTGGGAGCCTGGAACAGGGCCCGCTCACTTGGGAAAGCTTTGTGTGTGTGTGTGTGCGTGTGTGCGTGTGTGCGCGCGCGTGCATGTGTGCGTATGTGTGTGCATGTGTGTGTCTGAAGTCACACAAGCATCAAGCACACAATCTTTGCAATCAGAGTAGTTTCTGTGGTGGGATGAATTTGAATATGAGACTTGAAAGAGGTTTTATTTGAAAGCAATCTCATGAGAATCCAAGAATAGCTTCGAGAGTTTGTTCATTGAATGATATAAATATTATCAAGCCAACCTGGACAGAGGTACTTCTGTTTCTAATAGATTAGTCTGTTTTTTCTTTGGATCTTTGATTGTGGCTCACAGTTAGTCAGGCTCTCTCCTCTTTGCTCTCCTGCCTCAGACTCCTCAAGGACTCTAGGGAGTCTCTGCCGTGATTGATGAAGGCTTGAAAGGGTGTTTGATTCCAAGTTGTCTTGGGTTTTTATCTGTCCTGAGGTGCTTTGGAATCTGGCCTAGTTATTGAACAGCCTCCCCAGGTCCCACTGCCTGCCTTTGACAGGCACATACATTGTCTTCCTTGAAATTTTTCTGGCTTCCGCACTTGGTTAATTAATTGCTACCTCCTTTGTGTCTCTCAGCAGTCACTGCTTAATCCTGTTACTCTATTGTGTGTGTGTTTGTGAGCGCTTGTGTGTGCATGTGTTTATTCATGGATAAGCTCTTCTTCATTTGCAGGAGTAAGATTATGGTCAGTTTTTTAAATCCATTGGAACCGAGTGTTATTAACTGTTTGGCACTTACTTATTTAGAGACCTCATCCTGTTCCATCACGTTGTGTAATTTGATGTGAATTTCGGTGAAGACTGTTGCATATATATTGAATGTTGCCATATAAAAAACCAGCCCACATTCACAAACTTAAGTTTCTATTGTGTTACATTCCATGAAATCCTGCAGTGATCACATCAGTCTTCCTGGCAGATCCTGGTCCCTGAAGTCAGACCTCTGTATACTGCAGCTTTTTGTTATGGTGAATGACATCATTTATGTGTGTGTGCTGCCAGCAAGGACAAGAGTATTATGGATTTTTTTCGTTGTGGCAATGTTGTACTCTGTTTTTGTAGTTTGTTTGGCTGTCCATAGATCGTATACTGTTGTGATCTATTTTGTCATGTGATTCTAAAACAACTTATTGTTAGAACTGGATTTCATCTATTTTGTTTAGTGAACCTGATTCAGTCTCTAAACCAACAAAAGGGCATCCTGTGAAATCCACAAGAAGCCCAGCAATACTGACAACACAGTGACTTACATAGGCCTCAGAGCCCGGGGGTGGGGAGGAACTGTGTGCTGAGGGGCACCTGCCATATGCTCTCCGAGTCAGGCCTCAAACAAAAGCCCGTCAAATGCAAGCAGGACAGCCAGCCAGGCAGCCAGACCCTCCCCAGAGAGGGGGAGGGGAGCCGAGCCTGAGGGGTGGAGGTTGTTGTGTGTTCAGACATGTGTTTGTGTGTGTGTGTGTGTGTGTGTGTGTGTGTGCATATATGTTATTTTCTGAATGAGTAAAAGGTTGCTCTGGCAACCATTTGATAAACCTATTGACTTTTTTTTTGTGATCACCTAATTAAGATTCACATTGAAGTCCAATCCATTAGAGAAGTTCTTCTATGAAGGGCACAGCTTTACTGCCACATAACCATTTAACAGACTGGGCTCTGGTGGTGTCCTTTTACCTTTTGCTGCTGGCTCTGTTTTCTCCTCTTTCTCTCACCTTGTCAGGGACAGGCAGAGCGAGCCAGTCCTGGGACAGGGCAGCCAGTAAAAGCAAACCCACATCCCTGGGGGGTTGGGAAACGAGTGGAGCGGTACTTCAAAGGCAGGTTGGCTGCTGATGTTAAACAGGGTAGAAAGGGAGGTAGGGGTGGTGGCCTGCAAAATGGGACATGTTAGAACTGAACCACCCAGCAGGGTGCCTGAAATGTAGATTAATAGGGAATCCACTTCCTCCTTTATCCCCCTCTCAGAGGTTTGACAATAATTCTGAAGGAGCTCCTGTCATATGGGGCTCTCATAATTAAAGAAATTATAAAAGGACGTACAAACGGATTTGGAAAACTTAATGTTATTCATGATTTTCAGATGCTACTAAAGTGTTAGATCTCTTGCATAATTGTAAAACATATACTATAGTACAGATGTCAGAATTTAATCTTATTTTGTGTTTGTTGTGTAATGCCTGAGGCTCTGTTTGCCCACACAGCCCCCGTTTCAGGCATCATCACCCATACAGCAAGCCGCTTTACACACTCAGTTGATAGATCTAAAAAAATACACTCATACACACACACATATACACACACACATTCACATTCACATTCACATAGCTGGGTTTCTAAGATTCTCCTTGGTCACCCAAGCATTAGCATCAGGGGTCAAGGGTCAGCCTGGGCCTACATTGTGAGAGCTGTCAGGGCCATGGGTGGCAACACAGAGATTCTATGATGGAGCTGTGACCAATTTCACACTCCCAATGAAAGATGAACCAGCAAATAAAAGGAGTTTAAAGACCAGAGGAAATTCCTCCATGGCTGACATGTCAATGAGGAAAAGAAGCAGAGAATGAGAAGCAGAATGAAGATGGCCTTAAAGCTTCACTTATCTTTTCATAGGCAACAAGCCATCAATATTAAATGATAACAGTAGGTAACAAAAACAGTTTGAAAAATACATTTACATATTAGCCATCATACATGCAATACTGTTGATGAATCCTTAGAATCTCAACACAATGTCCTTTTCGTTATTGATTATGGTTTTCTCCACTTTTCTTCCAGTTGTTTTTTTTTTTTTATAAACCCTTCCTTTCTCTTAAACAAGCATGAATTGTGAGACACAACTCTTGTCTGTGAAGGCAACCAGAGATAGGAGAGTTTTTGTGTTCAACTCTTAGTGCTTTTGTAGCTTCTGAACCTCTTTGGCTTGAACCGAAGTTTCAATCCTGCTTCGCTGTTTGTTCAGATATTGGCTTACTTTTATTGTTTTGTCACGTTTACTTTTAGCTGTGTAAGGGTTGTTTCAAAGTTGTGTTAAGATTTTGCTGCTCTATAATAAAAGCTTGCAAATAGCAAAACAATGGGGGGCTGTTAACAGAAAGAATTTATAGGAATGGAAATATAATTAGAAAAGTTTTGTCAGCAATTACTCATAAATAAAACCAAGCCTACTAGTTGCAGGGTTGGGGGTGGGGGGTTGTCGGGGGACTGCAAGCACTAACAGCTGCAGTGAGATTTTAGATAAAGAGCTGCAGATAGCAGGCTCCTACTTCACCTCTGTATGGCTCATCTTCAACACCGCCACATTTTTTAGTTAGACACCTTCAAGCAGGTAACCTTGTTTTAGTGAAAATGCCATTTCCTGCCATGCTTTGAATTAGCCAAATCAAGAGAACTCAAAATGTTGAGAATAGGCCCCTATTACTAACCAAATTGTCATAATAGCTTTTTTAAACTAATAATTGTGTTTTAACCACATAGCTGTTGCTTTTCATCTCACTTTTCGAGAATTTGCAGAGATTATGTACTATGCAATTCATTGCAACCTTATATCCTACCTTTGTACCACTATGTGCACAAAAAAAACTTTAAAAGTACAGGTTTGATTTTGATGCCATGCGTGTATTTTTAGAGAAACGTAACTATTTTCAGGAGTGATCGAAATGAGCTAGAAACACATGATGTCTGAAAAACTAAAAAACATGTGAACAGAGGCCTTTGTCTCTGTGTGACAACACAGAGTTAAGTTTTTTTTTAACAGCCATTCTCACTGGAAACCTCTCTGGACCCCTACCCCCCTCTACACCTCTTCTCCAACAGCACACCTGGGGGGGTGGTCCAGAGAGGTTTCCTACATCCTGGTCTTACCTCTTCCTCACTCCTGACCTTTAACTTCTGCCTGTTTACTCGACCTTTTCTCATCATCACTGGCACCTGTGGGTTCTGTGAGAAAGGATAGGTGTACCATAGTAGCAGTGCATAGAAAGGTGGCTGGTGTAGATGGAAAGGGTGTTTTTTTTTTTCTTCGTCCGTGTGTTTTCCAAAGTCACTGACGAAGATAGGATCATTTAGCCGCCTGCATTCCAGGTAGGCTAAACTCACAGGAGAGGAATTCACGGTCTCCATTAGGCCACACTCACATAGTAAAACGGTACAGGTGGGCTGCATTAATGTTCACATGTTGCTGTGAGGTATCAGTAAGAAAAAGAAATACAATTCATACAATTCCAGTAACAACTGATACACTAAACACACTTTGACTAGTGCAGTTTGTTGAGTACTTAAGTACTTTTTAAAAACTTGACTAAAAATTGTCTGTAGCATGAAATACAGCAAAACTTTCGAATACTGAAAATTCACAAGTAATATGCTCAGATTCTTTTCTTTCTAACAAATTCATGGATTAAATTACTAGCTGTCTATTATCAGCATGCATTTAGTCAAGGAAATTGTACAACTGTTTCCACCGAGTTATTAATTACTCAATAAATTCGGCATATTTTGAATAAAAATAGTGTAATGCACAGGCATGGGCTCTTAGTCTATATACACATACACATAAAGAGTGGAGAGAGAAAGCTGTGCAAAGCATGTATTCCAGGTTTTTGCAGTACACCGCTTG
>JAUZTA010000031.1:10014693-10031389 GCA_034780835.1 Ctenochaetus striatus
TTTTTTTTTTTACAAATGTTAAATGGCCCATCTGCAAATAGAGGTGGAGGGGGTGGAGTGCTCAGAGCTGTCGGTATGATAAAGGATCATTCTCACAGCCTCCTGTAAGCTTTTGTTTGTGGGGCTACTTCCTGTTCTTTGCCCTGCAGGAAAAATTTGGAAATGGGTTGTTTTGGGTTGTGTTGGGGGGTGGGGGGCTGCTAACCTTTACGTTTGTGGTGTCTTGGTACATGTGCTCTACACTTACATTACAACGTTTAATCAGCAGTACTGTAGGAATCATCATGTCTGAACATTTTATGTCTGAAACTTTTATGTTTCACTTTCACTTAATAATTGGCTTAACACAGTAAAAATTTCTCTATTCGTCATGGTTTATTATACACAGCAAGTCCTTTATTTATTACATTCTACCACATATCTACTTGTTAAATCAGACATTTCTTGTTTGCTTTGAGATGTTTCTCTGATTCTTTTATTTTCAGTTAAAAACATTAACATATTTATTCATATTTATCTACTTGTCATCAGAGGTTTTCCTCTGCCCATCCTCTGCCTGAAACAATGATTAAAGTTTCTAAAATGAAATGATCAGAAAGCTGCAGTCCCTCCTTGTGGTGTTAAATGTCTCTATTTCTGTAAAAAGGACGCTTCCATGACAGGAACCTTGTGATGTGACACCATGAGAATTTTTCTCCCATAAAACAGCTGCGAAAGCACCAGATTCAATGAAGAACAAGTTCTCCCTTTTTCCTCTACATGGTCAAATGCAGCATGTCAAATGTCCAGAGTGAGTGACTGAATGTCAACAAGACTTTCTTTTATGGAAATAGCAATATTTGCACTAGAACACAGATTAATAAATTAAACTTCAGTGATGTTACCACAGTGCAACACAATTCCTTAATTAAAAAGGAGAAAACTTTAAAAATCAATGCTTTGTACCTGAAAAATTCTCATTGGAGAGAGGAATAAGTGATCATTATCCAAAACAAAAAACAAAACAAAAAAACACACACAAAAAAACCATGGCTCAATAAATTAGCACTGTTTCCTGAAAGTGGCCAAGTGTCTTTAGTGTTTTATCGAGGTATGAGGGCGCCCCTTAGTGGTGTAAATTGAAAAGTGCAAAGAGCTCCTCAGCTCCTCCTCCACATGTACCCATGCCATTCAAGGCCAACAAGTAGGTCACAACGTGACTTTATTTCGACCATTTCCCGATTTGTAAACAAAAAGGTGAATAAAAATTGTAAGTAGAGCCTCTTAATATAACTTTGTCAAATGTGAGTGTACTGTGGTGTTTATACACAAATCACGTATTGTAAATTCTATTTCTCTATATTTTTGTGTGAATGAGCAATAATGGGGAGAAAATATAATTCTTAGTCCAGCAAATGCACGACATCAACTTCGGAACTGTTTTTTTCTTGCGCAGGGATACAAATTGGTCTGGCTGTAAACGCATGCGCAGCAGCAGCGGCTTCACCTTGAGTTCAACGCGGTCACATAATTAACAGGTGAGTTGCTGAAAGACGCTCAAATTTAAAATTCAAATGTGTAAAGACACGAAGTTTTCATCATTTGCGTGCTAAACTGGTGAGTTTGAGGCTACATGGGAAATTCCCACGGACAACTGTTTTTTACCATCAATGTTAAGATATTAATGCTGCTGCTGATAATTTGTACTACTTTTCACTGAGGGTGGAGAAGCTAGTGTGGTAGCTGTGAGTTTGTTTTTGAGACACATGACACATGACACATTATTCCTGTGAATATTTTGGTATTTAAATACTTATTCTTTTATGTTTCTCCAACCCTTTTGATAGCTGGAATCTTAGTGGAGTATGATGAACTCTGAGTGGTTTTGGTTGCTGTTAGCCTACAGGCTGACAGTCTGGATGGTACCTCCATATCTGAGAGGAAATCACATGCAAATGAAAAAGAACGTTCGTTCTGTAAAGATAATTAATTTTCAGTGTGCCTCTTTTCAAGCTGTTGTTTTGCAATGGTGGGATTCAAAAGACACTGAAGAAGAAATGTGAATGTAAGGATGCACCCGTAGGGACTGCTGGGATGGTATTTTGGTCCAATAAAATATGATTTCTATCAAAGATGTTGTATTCCCATTACATTCATAAATTCATGTTGTGACCTTAAGGCTATTGGTCTTGTTGACCTTAAAGCAGTTTGAAGACGAGCTGTGCTTGTTATAGACTTTGTGATCAAACTGTAATGTAACATGATAACTTCCAGTGAAGCAAATCAGAGGAGATGAGTGTTTTTTCATAGTAATATGAAACTACTCCAGTGTACAGTGTACTTATATCATTCGATTTCTTTGTGCTTTCCTAACATATGCAAAAAGTGGTGTGGTTGCTGTATTTGAAATGAAGCTTAACAATATTTTGCAGTCTTTGGGATTCAGTGCACCAACAGAACCTTAACAAACAGCCGTCTCATTAAGGTTGAATGAACATCTATGTGACAGGCTCTCCATAAGGGTTAGGGTTAAGCTTATTAGTTTTCACAGGTGTTCATTGTGTTTATGTCACCAGAACCTTCAAGAGCACATTTTGTATTAATCAAATATCTAATAAAATGATCTATTAAAATATATTCCACCACCTGGGCCAAGTCAACGCCCAGCTTGGCTCAGCTGCTGTGCCTGCAGGGCTTCATTTTTGCTAAGTAAGGCCAAGAGAGGACTGACATCCTCAATATATATTTGGATGAATTTAGTTTATTTGCATTTTAAAGAAGCAGACAGCAATAAAAGGAAGAAAACAGAACAAGATTAAAAAAGAATAATCAGACTTGATACCTGACCTTTGAGTTGAATAGTTAATAAAATTTAGATAAAATGAAAACAATTAAAACTCATGCAACTTGATCTGTTGTAACTGTTTGGGGGGGGGTAGTCAACAGTTTGAGGATAAATATTCCAGTGATCCCCTCTGATTGTGCAAACCGGACAGAGATTTTTTAATCCAGTTTTCATACTTTGACTCACTCAGAGGCTTTTTTCCTCATTCCCATGCATGGGGAAGGATGCCCCTTGTTTGGTGCAATGTTTTTGCAATTTAATGCAGTCTTATGCAACATGTATCACTCTGCTGTTGAGCCACCTGGCTGTGTAAATTTATCCCACCAGCCTTTTCAATTCAGAAATGCATTAACAACGTTGTTTACATCAAAGATGAAAAATTAACATGGCTAACTTGAACTTGTTATCTACATTTTTTGCCTACCTGTGCAACTAATGTATGTACACTTACTTTAATGTGCTGGTTTGAAGATAAGTAACAGATGTTTTTGGCATATGTTGTGAAATAAAAAGTAGATTTCTGTCTTAAAAAGCATACTTGAGCAAGGGTGGAAGTACAGCTTTGAAAAGGTAACGTGAAGGTACTCAACCCAAACAAACAAACAAACAAACCTTTTTTACTCATGTATGTGTGTAACTTGTAATGAGTTCCTGCCAAACCTGGTCCTTCAGCGTGTACATAACTTCATGTTCAGAAGTGCTGCTGCAGGAGATGTTTTATTAAGAGATATTGACTCAGAAATCCATGTGTCTGTCTGCTAACACCTTCTTTCTCATCCGTGGAAGTGATTGACAGCTGCTGGTCAGCTGTGGTCTGTCTCAGCTCTGTGACAGTCAGTCTTTTTATAGAGCTGCACTAAAAGCCTCTGGTCTCCAAATGGTGGCCTGCTTCGGTGTAACAGGGACAGGAAGGCAGGAATGTTGGTGTCATAACAGCTTCTTTGCTGGCTTTTCTAGAAGAGGGAATTCAACGTCATACATAAACAACACATATGGTACTTTTTACACAGTGAGTCAGAGAGACTCATGAAGTTACACTCGGTTAACAGCGCTGATTTTTAGGGAATGTGTGGACACATGTAAAATATTTTAGGGGATAAATTACTTACTTGTAGACCCATTTTTTGAACAATTTGGAGAGCTTGTGATGTGACAACATAACAGTTGAGCAGGTTGTCATGATCACATTTATTCGGATCACTGCAAAGTTGTTAAGTTGACAGAACTTCGGCGGAGGACGACATTTATACTCGGCATAAACAGAGGCCGATCTAACGGTGAAAGAAGGGGAGAAAAAAAGTGTACTGATGCAAACTGATGTGGTTTCACTTCCCTGACAATGCTGAACAGTTACCATCATATACTAGAAAAGAGAGATTAACCATTAATTTCCCTGTGCTTGAGCATGCAGTCTCTGTCTGGCACAGTTCCCTGACTGCAAACCAGGCTTAAAGGCCGGAAAGCAAGAAAAAACAAGAAAAAACAGGTTTGTTAAATTATACTTGGCTAGAAGTACTTAGACTACCTAGAGGCTCTTGGCAGATTTGGGCTGTGTAGCTACTCCATCAGAGAGACAAACTCAACTGCTGCTTGGCTTTCACAGAAAGTTTAATTTCAGTGACTAAATGCCCCCTTAAAGAGAGGAGTTCACAGTTCGTCAGACAGGAAGCTCAAACCTATTGACCATCCCAAGACAGGAGTTCACCAATCACTTGTGTGCAGACTCTTAAATGAGAGTATATTTTCAATGTCAGATTTGTGCTGCACTTGGAAATTATTAGATTTTAACTAAGGCAACTGCAAATCTAGAGTTGAGCTTAGTTTTACCCTCTCAGTCTATTTTAAAATGTTGTGGTCTATTTAGTGTTAATTTATTTTTGTAAAAGCTTAATAGTTTGATGCTTTGAATAATAGTTTCTTAAACCTATGATGCTGAAACATCAATGAAATATAAACAGTGTGTTTCTGCAGATGTGGCCCCTGATCCTAATCTTGGTGATCTCTTACTGGGTGTGAGCTTTTGATCTTTTTTTGTGATTATTTTTACATTATTATTATCATTTTGCATCACCCACAAACACTTATGATAGGAAGATGAGTTTTAAAGAAACGGTTCAAAATTTTAGCTTCATTGCTGTTTTGCAAAAAGTAAAATGAGATGAGTACCACTTCCTGTTTGTACAGTTACCAGCCACTTAGCTTAGCTTAGTTTAGCTTAGCATGAAGACTGAAATCAGTGAAACAGCTAGCTGAGGTGATTACAAAGGTAACAGTCAGACTGCCTGAACCTCCAAAGCTCCCTTACTGACATGTTGTATCTCGTTTGTTTGGTCCATACGAAAACCTACTTATAAATGACTGAGGTTGTGGTTTTACTGGGTTTATGTGGAGGATTATTTCTTGTCCGGGTGCAGTAACTTCTTTTGTTTTTTTTCAGTCTTCCTACAAGATTTAAGAACATTAAGTGTCTCCTGTTATCCAATAGAAAAAAAATTAATTCTAATTATTTGATTTCCTTGATTTGTATGTCTGGTACACTGTGAGCTCATCATAACGTCTCTCCTTTCTGTGTTAGTGTTGGATGATTTATGTGCTACAAATTAATAAGCCTAATGGGTGAACCTGAATGTAAATGGAAAAAAAAACTTGCTATTAATTTGCTTACTGCTTTTCTGGGAAAACATTTCTTTAAAGATTTCCTTCATTTGGTTAAACTGGTGAAAAACAAATTTAAGCCCAACCCTTAAAATTTGCATGAGGCAAACAGAGCAGAAACAGCATATAAATTGGTCCCAGTTGCTGATGTAGTTCAGCAGCAGGTAAAACGGTGTTTGCTTCATCATGGCCTTCACAGGGAAATATGTGCTGGAGAGCCAGGAGAACTACCAGGATTTCTTAAACGCTCTTGGTAAGAGATTTGAGATTACTTACATAAATGAACATTTCAGAATTTTTATGTTAAAGTGTGTTAACTAGGTCTTCTCTGTAGGAATTAAAGACGACGATGACCCCAGCAATGACGCCATTGTAACAGATATCTACCAGAATGACGTATTCAGGTTGACTAAATTTCTGATGAACAAGACCTGGAACAATTCATTCACCGTTGGGACGGAGAGTGAACTGGAAACTCTGGATGGAGTGAAATTCAAGGTTATTTCATGTCTTTCTTTCATACAAAATGTTTGATATTTTGAAGATTGGCAGTGGTCTTGTCTCAGTGCAGTTTGATCTGACTTGTTTTTTTTTTTTTATATTTAGACAACTGTCTCCATAGATGGCAACAAACTCAAGATTCAGTTCCCCAAATACCTTTACACTGCTGAGGTGGTCGATGGCAAGCTTATTGAGGTGAGCTCGATGTGATGAATGAATATGTATGTCAAGATTGTGCATGTGTGTGTGACAGAGAGAGCAGCTTTTTGAATTCTCTTTACTTTTTCCTCCCTCTTTTTTAGGTGAACACCGCTGGTGCAGTTACCAACAAGATGGTTAGTAAGAAGACTAACTGAACTGCCTCACATGATGAGACCTGAAAATAATTAAAACAATAAATCATTTCATTTCAAGCCCTCAACAGTCATCTCTTTGTGTATGTGTTTGAAATTGTCCAGTCAACTGCGCAACATCATAAATATTGAGGAATGTGTTTGCTTCACTTTCGACTTCTCCTTTATTCCAATTTCATATCACCAAATTGAAATAAAATGACCTTTTGCACACACATCGAAAATATTAGATTCAGATTGAGGCATGGGAAGCTGTTATGCTCAAGCGTGTTTTATGTTGCTTTCACTTTTTGTTATTAGGCATTTTGAATTAGCCTGCCATGTTTCTACTGTAAAAAAAGTTTCTTCCTTCAAAACCAGCAAAATAACAGTAGTTTTACAATAGAAAGAAAATCTCATTACTGCTTGGCAAAACAGGCTATAATCATTTTTTTTAAATTTTATTTTTAAAGCATGGACACTGGTACAAACAAATTGTTTCTTTCATGTAGAAATACAGTACATAGTTAAACCACTTCCACTGAGTTAGATCTTAAAGCAACAACATGCAGTCCTGTGGAGTCAAGACGTCCTCACCAGTACAAAAGGACAGACTGTGCAGGATTTGTTCCTCTTCAGTCATGAGAGCAACTATTCTCATGATGTGTTTTACCTCCAGCAGCCTCTTTTCCATTACGGCATGTTGAGTCTCGCAGCATTAGATCCTCTTGCTAATTCTTTTGAAAGTCACACCCTTTTCTCCCGGAGTTACGCAAGTCTAAAGGACACGGTATAAAAAAACATAAAGATGGTTTTGGATGAAAATAAAACAAATTACAAATATTAATCAGGTTGCTCAGAGGGTAAATATAGAGGTTCATCATTTTAGCGCATGTGAAGTAGTTGCTTCTCTTACCATTACTAGTTTATCCTCGATGATCTCTGCTGTGAAGTGGTACTGAGGAAACTGAATTGAAATCTTGCCTCCCTCCAAAGTGACGGGAGCCTGCAGGTCACGGAGATAAAATGTCACACGGTGAAACATCCAGCCAGCTTGACTGCAGCAAAGCCTTATGAGGCAGATTTGCTTTAGACTCACCGAGAATTTTGTGCCAGCCATCGTCACCAGCTCACATTCCTGACCGACAGTGAACTTATTGGACCACTTCCAGTTGGGAATGCTTTGTTCCCAGGTGAAGTTGTTTCCATCTTGAACCACCTCTGTTTGCACTTTGTGGTCTGTCTTGGCACTGAGGAGCCCTGTGACATAGATTAAACAGTTTAATTGAGATTAAATGAATGCTGACTCACATTTATCCATTTTTGGCTGATGTATTAGAAAAAAAAATCTGTTTACCAAGTGCTTCCAGGAACTCCTCATACTTGTCTTGACTCTCGAGCTCATATTTCCCAGTAAAAGCCATGATGGTGAAAGAGAAGAAGCAAAATGAGGAAGGAGTGTGTATGACAAATAAAAAACAAGGAGTGGCTGGCTGCAGATATTCTCGTGCTCCTTTTGAGTCACTGCCCATACCCGCCTCTTTGTATCCTCACACTAACCCACTGTCGGCCCCACATGTGTGAAAAATGTCAGCCGTTATTTTCCAAAGACGTTTGTCACTTTGTATTATACTACGATGTCGTAACTTGACAAAAATCCCAAGCATTTTCCCTTACTTGTCTGAGTCAGGTCTTTCCTGCACTTTGCAAGTTGAAGCATGTTTGGGGTACTGAACTGCTCAGAACATAAAATACAGTATGTCTTTATGTATCGAGGTAGACACAGAGGGAGGAGACGACCAGAGGCAGAATCCAGCAGTGCAGCAGCAGGGAAGCAAAATGTCTGGGAGACATTAAGGCAGGGTTGTGCAGTGGGTCTAGTGCCACGCAGCTGAAGCTATAAATGGTGAAAGAACAGAGAATGACTTCCAGCTAGAAATGTGCACAGCAGAGACAGCGGCCGAAGTGCCAGTCGTCACTTGAATGCACCCGGCTGAAAGGCATCGCTGGCACAGCAACCAGGATGTTTTCCTCTGTGAGGGAGGAAGCAGATGCATCTTTGGGTGCTTGGAGGCTTTATAAATGAGCCGCTGTAGCCATCATGCCATGATGGCAAAGAGGGGGATGGGCAGGAGCAGACACAGTACAGATTTTGACAGCAGTGCCATGACAGAAGACAAAATCGCTGCCATTATCAGTCTTGATGCAGCATGAACAAAGCCATCAGCCTCTCAGTGTAATTGCATGTGATGAATGCGCTTCCCTTCAGTTCTGATAGTCTCCTTGTTCATAAAAAGCTGTTTCTCTTCCTTTACCATCATGTGATATGGACCTGGTTGTGTGCATACATTCATTATTGATCCACTGACAAAAGAAAGCTGATGAAGGGTAAATGATGAATGTCCCTGTCAGTGAAAACAAAAGACTGCAGATTATCTCCTGTCACTGACAGTGTTCACCTTATGTTTGCTCTTTACCTCACACACTCAAAACTTTTCCTCTTGATTCAAAAACAACCCGAACTAAAACTTAAAAACAACATCTGTTGATCGGCTGTAACATCTGACTAACATCTATGAGAATGACATATCAGTGCAACTTTCATTTCACATCTGGTCACTAGAGTTTCAGAATGACAGTTTGCCTCCAAGCAGCATTTGAGCAACATTCTATCTTTATTTGTGTATCAATCACATTTTCTAATATTGATATTCAGAACTTTTTGAACATCAAACATACAAACAACATCATATCTGACGATTGTGCGCACAGCAGATAAACCAGGTTATACTTTATTTCCACAACACACCATGAAGAAGTGACTGCAACAGAGAAGTGATCATTGTATCACACATTTTACATTAGTCAGGTTCTTTTTATGTTCAGTTTTTTTTCTTTTACAATGCTGACATTGATTTTTAAACTGAGGGGGCTGGAAGGAAGTCTGTGTTGGGTATGGTTCCTCTCTGAAAATGTCTTTAGTTCCTTTAAATTAATTTTTGTTTAATTAAAACGCATGCACTGGTGTTCCAGTCCCAAAGAGGGTGGCAAACAGTGACCTTCATGTCTATGCCAACCACATTTACAGTATCATAGACTAAATACCTCTGATACAGCAGCATAGTCAATACTCGGTTAAAATCACCTTACATTGACCACTAATGACAACGACAATCCACCGACTGAATAATGATCATGTGACCATGTACAGTGAATGCACCAAATGCGGCATCCACTTTGTTTGTGACTTTAATCCTTTCAAGAAACAAGCGAGTCATGTCTCAGTACGACTCAGCAGTCACACCTTGTCATCAGGCACAATGCTGTCTTTGTTGATCCCACCTTTGTCACGATTCTTCCCAAAGGAGAAAGAGAAAACACTGCTGCTTGTCTCCACAGCTCGTTTCCCTTCTCTAACTTCCCCTCTCAGAGCCCCCTGCTGGCAGTCTGCAGGGCTGCCAGGCAGCAGCTGGGGTGTGGAGGGAATTGGGGTGGTGTCCCCCCATATGTATAATGTTTCCCCTTCTGGGCAAGGTGGGAGACCCCTGTTTAGGTAGCTGGGGCTGGGGCTGGCTGAGGAGGGCAGGGTGCGCTGGCTGCCGTTCAGGCAGCTCGAGTTGTGATCCGCCGAGCCTTTGCGTGAGTGTCCGGAGGAGCTGAGGTTGGAGGAGCGGTAATTGTATGCCTTCCAGCCGGGGTTTTTCCGCTGGTGACACTGACATTTTAGGATGCGAATGAAGGCCAGCTTGAACTCGCGGTTGTAGCAGGGGTAGATGATGGGGTTCAGGCAGCTATTGAAGTAGCCCAGCCAGAAAATCACTTTGAAGAGGAGGTCAGGAGGGCGCAAGTTCACATTAAAAGACCCTGGAAACAGTAGAAGAGAGAGGGAGAATGGAGATATTGAATTCAATCACCAGAGGGTATGAGATTTCTTCAGAAACCTTATAATAAACCCCTGAAAGGCCCTAGAAACCTTTTATTCTCCCTCAGCTCCTTCAGCGATTGGATCTTACAGGAACAAAATGTTTTCTGCCAAAGTTGGAATACGTTTAATATTTCTATCTTGGCTGTTTTCTTTGAGGTCTTTTTACCAGTTTGAAGTGGGCAGGACTGAGCTGGGATATGGTCATGCTCAAAGGTTTGTTCTCCAAACAGTTTACTAACATTTCCATCAAGCTGAGGTGACAGTTGTGAGGTTGTTGCTTATGTTGCACGAACTGTCCATTAAATCTGACCAAACTGCATCCACACAGAGTCTATAGCTGCCATCCTTGAGTCAAAGGTGATTAGCTTAGCTTAGCATGTAGACTGAAGCAGGAGGAAAACAGCTAGCTTAGAACCAAAGCTCATAAACAAACTTAAAACCCCAAGAGCTGAAGTTTTTATTTTGTTTGTTCAATCTTCATAAAAGAATTGTGAAAATAAGAACTGGTGGTTTTAGGTGTGAGTAAGATTTTCCAGATGCTCCAGACGTCACTGCTTCTTTGTCTCAGTCCAAGCTAAGCAAAGCTTATCACCATCATCATTGTAATTGATGAGTAGAAATGAGAGTTGTATCTAATATTATCACCTAACTCTTGGAGAAAATGTGAGTGATAATTTGTCTGAATATTGACCTCAAAATAAACCTTTAGTTATGACAAATAGTAGCTGACACTCTTGTTATTTTATTGTGAATTCTAGCTGAGACCCATAAGTTTCTAAACTTACAAAAATGGGTTATGTACAGTGTAAAAACAAGGATACTTGAATATTAATTTTGTTGGAAAGAGATGTTGCCTACAAACTTAAAATTATTAAAAAGCAGAAAATTGACTCATAATCAATGATGCCCTGATTCAAATTGTCCTTTTCGTTGAGTGAGAGTGCATAAACTGGTCTTTTGGAAAATTCGAACTTTATATCTTTCATTATAGAAATCAGGAAGCCAGGACTTCCTCAGGCACAAAAAAAAGAGTTGCCAGCTTGTTGTGACTATATAAATATAAACACTGAACTGTGAAATGACAGTGATGAATAAACTCTACTTAATGTGTATTGTTACATCAGGGTTGATATCATTCATTCAATCATTAAACATTGACAATTATCCTGCCTTTGTCTTCTATGCAACAACAGGTTGTATATTACCCAGTAGGTGGCAGCATTGATTAAGAATAACATAGGCCTTTACAGTGACACTGTGGGCAGACAGGATATAAAGCACAAGAGCCAAAGAGGGCACCCAGCCACACATGTTATGTGTCATCAAAGGCAGACTTTGTGCTTCCATTTCAAAAACTAATCCAGACTCCCTGTCACACTTCATCTGGAGGTCCTTTATAAAAATACAGAGAGAGAGAGAGAGAGGATGACCCTGAATTCCCTTTAAGATAGATAAACACTCTGTGGGAGAGATGCTTTGCTTTGAGCAAAGGGAAGATATTTCAGTTGAAAGTAACAAACATCTATTTTTTTTCTTTTTTGAGAGGTTATGGAGGTTTCACCACCACAGCAAACTTTCCTTTTTACGCACCTGCAGAGGTGTAAAGGAGCATTGTCTCTGCAGAGCTATGTTACCATTAAAAATCAAAACGACCTTTTACCCACAACCACAGTCAGTCCTAATGATGGAAATAACAACATTACAAAAAGATTCTGAAGGAGGTTCGTCATGTATGCTAATGAGCGAATTTAGCCTGTGTCAAACAGCATTAATCTACCCGTGTGGTGCCTTCTCTCCTCCTGAGGCTGAGCCTAAAAAGAGGGAGAATATCTTACAAGCTAATGAGGTTAGAGGGGGGAAGCCTGGAGATAAAAAACAAGGAATTATTAAGCAAGTGTGAGATTAGTGTGTAAGAAAGAGAGACTCTGTGCGTAGGTGTGTGTGTGGGCAGATGTGAGTAAAACTGTTTCTCTACACCAACCCACGTTCTTAAATTAATATCACATTCCTGGAGAGGCTGACGATGCACTATAATCTCAGGCTTTCAAGTGTGAAATTACCTCAGCTACAATATAGAAGGCAGACAGACAGACAGACACCTCAGCTCTCTTTACGAACATCAGATCAGCAGCTCTAACCATTATTTTAGGAGATAGCAAGGTTCATTATATAGTACATAGCCAAGGTGTGAAATACATTACTGGCAGCAATTAACGATAACAGCCTGAAGGATGTTGTGTCCATTTAATGAGTTGAAAGTTATCAAAAACTTCCCACAATGTTTTGGTACAATGCCACCAAAAATAATGTAAATACGTGAACACTATTCAAACTTAATGTTACAAAAGGTCAATTTTTTGATTCAGAATTCAGAGGAAACACTCACACACACACAAATTAGTCTTGTCAACCCAGAGAAGAAGTGACAATATGAGGAAATGTCACTTCCAACTTGCATTGTGAAAGCACTATGAGCTTTGTGTGTGTGTGTGTGTGAGTGATGAATGCTGTCTGAATGTGTCTTGGCCTCCTGCTCTGTAGATGAATGGGTCTCTTCTTAGTGGCTGGTATTTTCACATGCTATTTTAAGTGTGATTACATAACCACACAAGTTATGCCTGTGATTGGGATAAAAAGTACCATGTAGTTGAAATATATGTATAATTGGTAATATTTCCACATTAGAATTTTTACATAGGACTTCATCTTTGTCATATATTTTGCTGAGAGGAGTTCTGGTATTAAGCCACTTGTTTTTCAACACTATTCAACAGCTGTAGTTGATTTTTGGGGTAACAGCAGACAGAATTTTGAAGGAAATCTGTGAACATGATTAAAAACATGAATGAAACTTTATTACATGACCTCATCTGTAAGGACATCTGCAATGGTGTCTGTTTAATGATGAAATTAGCAAATACCATAATCATAAATTACTCCACAATGTCATCAAGTTACTTTTGTTTTGCATTGCTATGATTAAACATCCCTATTTGTAGACATTGCATTTTGCACAATTAAAACTTGGTCATTCTTTTCATTTCTCTCCATGTCTCTCCAATCCTTCTATTTCCCTCTACTTGTTTGTTTCGTTGATAGAAGCTTGTTGCTAATTTTGATAACTTACCACATTAAAAGTCTATTTTCTCTTGTGTCACAATTAAAGAAAACTCAATGAAGAAAAATACAAGCTAAAACAATATAAAGCTAGTCTCTTTGTTTTACTGCAGCTGATTGACCAATCGATTTACAAAGTTTGATACTAAATAGAAACAGTAAAACTTTGAAGTAGAAAGCTTTGTAATGCATAATGACATCCTAAATGTCCCCCAACTATATAAATATTTGATTAATATATCTGAGCTAGGACTGCAGCAGTGTGTTTTCTTTACCTTTACCCATTAAGCTGACAATTTTTCACACAAGTTTATAGTTAACAAATAGTGGAAATGAGTCAAAATTTGCCTCACCCTAAGATGACACTTTCAGATCTTTAGGTTTTGCTGGAAAACAAAATATATTAATTAACAAATCTTAATCAGTCAAAAGGAGCAAATCCACTCACTGATGAAACTGAAAACATAATTGAATTTACTTGTTGATAGATAATCTCATCAGCTTTATTCCATGTACATGTATGTTTTGGGTGAAATGACATTCAGTGACAGAACTGAGAATGAGTGAGAAAAACCAGCTCGTGGCACTGTCACGCTTACCTACTGACAAAGCCAAAAGATTTGACATGCTTCGGACTAAATAACAAACATGTAACGCGAATCAGAGAATTTCATTTAAAAGCCCCTCAGATGGGCCACAGCAGTTAACATCTGCAGGAGAAACGTGTGTGTGGCTCACACAAAAGGTGGGACCCTGTCAGCATGGTCTCGTGTCTCCTTTCTGCATGAACATTGGATAAAAGTGAAGGAAACACAGAAGGAACCCGGAATAAAGACAACAGAGCTTCCTGTAGCCAAATATGGCACATGTTTGTGTGTTTAAGTTGTGTGTGTAAGCATGGTCTGTGCATGCCCCTTGAAGACGGTTTATGTTAAAAGGCAATAATATAAACAGCACAGGCTGCAAAGGCTTAGCAACAAGACAATGGTATATAGATAACTGTGGGATGTTTTGGTTGCGGTCTCGCCCCTTCTGCTAAGTGAAATGTTTGCACGTCCTTCCTGGGGACAGGCACACGCGCGCACATCTCGCTATGAAACACAGGAACATCTTAACAAAACAAGGCATCCTGTTATTCTCACTAATTGGAAGAAGCAGTGCCTATTCTGTGCCACGTAGGGTACACAAGCACATACTCACACACACACACTCACACACGCACACACAATCTGGTGTCCTAAAACTCAACATCCTGCTTCATAACACACCCATAAATATGATTAATATGTCTAAATCTAAAAGGACAGAAGTGTTATTGCCCCTGCAGATTGCTTACAATGAAATCATAGCATAAAGCTATTTCTGGAAAATTGGGTTGACATCCCAAGGACCCTCGCACTCACCCCCCCCGCTGCCCTTTGGCCCCTCCAGCTCAGCTCTGCCGCCTCCTTTCTTCTTCATCCCTTTGACACTTAGCACTCTCATTATTTTTCCCCTTCAAAAACCATTTCAATTACCTCCTCAGGCAGCAGGGGTTGGCCAGATTGTGCAGAAGAAAAAAAAAAAGAAAGAAAAAACAAGCATGAACACATGAGTGAGATGCACACATGCACACAGACACAGTGTCTCCTACCAAATGCATATACATGCAAGTAATTGGTTAACACCCAGAAGTGTTGTTCTCTCTCACACATGGGCACACTGCTTTCACCAGTTGCTATTTGCAAGTCTTTCACAGGACATTAGTGCCTGTGCTGAGTGTTAAAGAGCCGTGGGACAACATTTGCGGTGAAATAACACGAGTTTCCCTGAGGACTGGTGATTTCTCATTTCTCTCAATCTGAGGTGAAGAACATGAGAAAACAGGAAAAAAAACAAAACCTAAATGTAGACAAGTCACACCACTAAATCTTTACATTGCTTTGTGTTTTAGATTTGTTGTTGATTAGTTAGTTATCAGTTAGTCAATTATGTGTGATAAACAACATTTTTAGCGACCAATTAATTGGTCATTACGAATCACTTTTAATAATTTTAATCATCGAAAATTTCATCCCTTTTAATTTTTAAACGGAGTTTGAAGAATCACCATGCTCATTTTTCTCTTTTGTTTGATATTTTTTATTTCCATTTTCCTGCAGCCTCCTCAGCAGTTTGAAGCTCTGTGTAGGTGTAGCTGCTGACTACCAGAGTTTTTGAAGCAATATTGTGCTCATAGTAAGTGCAAATTAAGTCACACATATTTGCTCTCCTAAGTCACATGGAAAGTAGCTCTGACTTTAAGTAATCAACTGTGACTAAAGTAAGATCCTAAAACTTTTTTAAACCAGGGTAACTTATTAAATAACACGGTCAATTAATTAATTAATAAATAATTTGAAGACTCTTTGATAACAATGCCCATTGAATTCTGAATCCTGAATCAACATTGAGTTGCATCTTTGTGCTGTGTGGGACTGATGCCAGCAGGAAGGTGCTGATGAGTGCTGCCCCGTTGGAGGCAGACTGCAACTTCTGAAGGTAAAATACCTGGAGTCTGATTGGACTGTGCTCTGAATGGGTGAAAGAGAGCTTAATGTTCATTCTTTAAACATTTGGGATTAAAAAGTGAATTCATTTACATGTCAACCTTCAAATGATGCAGCAGTCAAGCTTGCGTAAATAGCTCGAGGCAAATATTCTCCTTTTTACAGGGAGCAGGGTTTGGTGATATCTTAAAAACAGATTATATACTAGAAGCTCATTTGAAAACCTCAATAGAAACTTAAATGGTAAAAAAAAATCAGTATTCATAAATGTTATGTAATGAATTTAATGTTAGTAAAAATAATTATTTTTAGGAAGTAAAAAGGGCTTCTGGTTATTTGTATTTGTGTGTGTTATCACGCCAAAATCTATATAATTCCGAATAAAATATTTTCTGAACAATATTTAGCTGCTCAAGACACTGTACATATACATATATGTATATGTATATATACACACATAGCCTACTGTTATAGTGACGTGCTTCTGCAGGTAGGGCAGGTGCGGTTTGCAAGGTAACAATGCATATTAATGAAAATATTGTTTTTTTAATCAAAGCTGTAACTATAATTAAAAAGAGGATCTAGAGCATTTTTTTAATCTTTGGCCTTTTATGGTAGGTTTCTGCACTAGTCAGATTTGTTCCCTCTAATTAAGATGTTACAGTGTCATTTTTCATAGTGTGGTACATGAATGTATCATCAAATAACAGCAAGTTTAGATATGTCACCCTCACTGACAAACAAGCCAAGAGAGACAGGTCAGCAAGTCTATGTGAAAATCTGGGCTGCTTTCTGTCCAAAGAAGCTTGCCTGA
>JAUZTA010000031.1:10070874-10082365 GCA_034780835.1 Ctenochaetus striatus
TGATCTTCATTAGCAGATGGAGTCTGCCCTGTTGTTATGGCAATGCAGATGTTCACATTTCAAATTGAACTGGGCACTTTGAGGACTGCACATCTATTTTTTTTCTATAATGAAAATCTACATTTCTATAATGACTGGAAATTGTTTTGTCAAATTGCCGTTTCAAAGGTCAAGAAAGAACTTTTGAACTCAAAAAGATAAATGTTACAATTATTTACCATACAGCCCATTGTAAATATTCTTTGGATCCTGCTTCTGTGGTTGAACTGCACTGAAAATAGTTTTATTACGCTGTTAATCATTTTAATGGTCATTTAAGATATGTTCATTTCTGTTTTTACTGTGTCTTATATAACAGCATTAACTGGGGAATTTTTACTCTGACCGCCCTTTATTTGAGTGTTCTGCCAGACTACACAATAAAAAATGTGAAAATTAAAATAAAATGAGATTTGAAACTAAGGAGTTAAGCTTAAATTTTCTTTAGAGACCTTACAGACATAAATAAACATTCATTCATAGCGTCTCCTCACTTTGATCTGTGGTATGTCACATTTGCCCTCTCAGGTGAATTGGTTTCCTGTGTCCTGGTGCCCTCTTCTCCAGCTCCCTATTGTATCCGCCATGAAGACAGTGTGTTTCCTTCCTGGCTTTGTTAAGGTTCCCCACATAGAGCAAATAAACAGGGATCATTGGCTGAGGATTGATGATGTTCCCTGCAGACGAGATGGCTTGAGGAAGAAGAAATGCGTTTGTGAAAATTCCTGAAATGGCTCCAGTGATTAAGTTGCTTCTCTTCTCATAAGCAGCAACACCAGCTGTGATGTGAGTATTGACATAACCTTATACAGTGGTAATGTATGAAAGACATTTTAAAATCACTGGGTGATGTCATAAATTAATTTATAATTCCGACAAAAAACACAACAACAGCAACAACTCATTCTGGTGCATTACCTTGTTCACGAAGAGGCTGGATTTTCCTTTTAACATGATGTGGCAGTAAATTGTCCTGTAGCTCCTTTCAAGCCTCCTGCTGTTGTGTCGGACTTGTTAGTTTATGCTGCTTATTTATGCTGCAGACAGGAATTTGCAGTAGCCTTCTATCCATATGTCTGGCTTAAAACCTGCACTAAATCAAGCTGCCCTCTGTCTTAAACAATGACTTAATCAAGGGCCACTGAATACCATGTTACTTCCTCTTGTCTGGTTTGAATGATTGAGGAAAAAGAAGCTGGGCGTCTGAGTCGTGCATCTATTGATTGTTCTGCTGTTTTCTGCATCCGTTTCAGACCATGGATGAGTAAATATTCACCTGTGGGTTGTATGCATAATGAAAAGAGCAGAACTGGATTGGACAAGTCAGATAGAAATATTTTACATTTGGCAGAAAAAGCTTGTACACCACGATGTAGAAATTATCTCATGAATCTCATGAAAATATTGTGGTTATGTTTGTATAAGTATTCATAAACATATAATGACATTTTGGAATGAGATTAGATCACTACAAAACGTCTGTTACTCTCACAATCATTGTTGCCATTTAGATTTTTTAGCATTGCTTGTGTTAGAATCAGTGTAAGCAAGCTGTGCTGTGTTTGCTTCTTACCACAGAGCTCTCGTTTCCCAGGAGCAGTTGCGTCATGCTCCTTTTCATTGATTAGCATCCTACAGTCCAGCAAGCTAGCAGGGGTGCTGAAAAACGGCTAACCAGTCTGTAACACTCTCTATCTATCTCATAGGTCGAGTCGTAGCAGTCTGATATCATGAATGCGTCTTAATTTAACAATAACATTAACTATGCACGGTTGTAATTTTTCTGTTACATGACAAAAACCTGCTGCTAGCTATGAGCTTCACGCTGTAGTGCTTGTTAAATAAACTTTAAAATAAGTAGCATGTGCACTTCAACAGCCTGGAAGGATGTGTGTGTGTGACCACTTGCACGCAGACAGAACACAAATTTTCTCATGAACCTTGACTCTTGCTGTGTTTAGCGCTGAGGACTCGTGGCCTTGGGTTGATTCACAGTATTGTGGCTGAGTCAGGCTCCGTCTGCTCGGACACGCTAACAGGAAAAAACACCGATAGAAGCTGTGGGGGGTTTATCCACTTACAGGACTTAAACTTCTTATCCTGTGTGTGTTTAACTCGTTTTCTCTCATAGTTAATCTCATCTCATAGTTAACTTGGACGGCTAATTAAACTTGAAACTTTTAAAAGTGTAAAACAAAAAAAAAAAAAAAGTCCAGATCACTGCCATTAGAGGACTTTGTTGCTTAGGATGATCTTTCCCATACTGGCTCCCTGCTCATGCTTATGTCCTCACATACTTTTCTCAGCATCTCTCTCCTGTGTTAGTAGCACGGGAGGCTGTGTGAGAAATGAAAAGGGGACTTTGTTTCCCAGCGGAGAGAAAGAGTTGGATCTGGCTCAGCTTCGGGTCAGGAGAACTTCTCTTCTGTACACTCCTAATCATCTTTCCTTTAAGGGCATGTTTATGTTTGCACATTTTTCCCCTTCGATTGTGCAGGAGGAGGCTGAGCTCATGAGAATGCTGTTGGTTAAGTCTCAGTATATCCCGCAGTGCCTCTCTTCCGCACGCTGTGTAGGCATGAAGGCACAGTCTCAGCATCCCACCTTTCTCATGCCCATTTTTAGGCCAGAATTTACACAGTGCAAATGACAAGGGGATGCCCCAGTAAGGAAAACTGGCCACTAGTTAAAAAAATCGTGACAACATTATTGCTACAGATTATACAGGATTTCGGAGAAGATATTTGTTAATAGTGCTTAGTAACTGTTAAGGGGGGTTGGGGTGGTGGGACACAGACCGCTACATCCCACGCAGTGTAATTACTACTTCTGTGGCGCCCACCCTCTGGACAGCAGTCCAACACAGCAGCTCTGTTCAGACTGAGCCATTAATGAGCCCAACCAAAAGCTTTACTGCAAGCATGAAGCTATTAAAAAACTGTTATGTAAGATAAATGACATGGTTCACATTAGAGGCATAGTCTATGTCATGCCACTTTAAAACCCCTTAAATAAAATCAAAAATCATGAGGCAAATCATGGGCCTTTGAAGGTATAAATATTAAGTAGCTTAATAAAAACCTTATTCCAGGGGAAGCCTGGTTTAGTTCACTGGCTGTGTGAAGCAGCAGCAGTCTGCAGCAGAGATGCTTGTCTGTGACGCAGAGGACTCTGCATCATGGGCTTCTCTGTGTCCTTTTATTCTGCTTTATCTATGTGATGAATCTGATTTTTCTCTAACTCATTTAGTATTAAATGTACTGGGTGACCTGCAACACATCATCAGCCGTGTACACGTTGAGCAAAACCATCACTGTTGTTAGCTGATACATACAAGCTGTTACAAGCTCTCATGTAACTTGTTTGCATTCATTTTTTTCACAGTGTGTAATGATCATATACGACTCTTCTCTCATAAGTTCATTGTGTATGTAAGTGCACTCTCAGTATGCACCAGCACATCATGTGATCTCCTCCCGTATTACCACATTTGTGTTTCAATGAGTTATTTTGCTCTTCTGTTCCTGCTCTGCTCGTGTTCTGGGACTTCAGCAGCATGCAATCATCTGCTCTCTTCATAGCAGCAGGCGTGTTACGGGAGTGAAGTGTTATGCTTTTACCCTGGACATTCAGATCAGGCTCGAAACAGAAGAGAGAGCCGCAGCACAGCTTTCTATCCTCTTTCCCATGTTCCCCTTCCCTGTTGTAAGCAATAAACAAAAAACATTAAGTACTCTAAAGCAAAGATGCTAAAAACGTAGCCCTGGAGCTGTAGGCAACAAGCCCAGTAGATGACGACTGTCAGACATTAACTAAAAAAAAGTCCAAATGGTGGGAAAAAAGTACATTAACTACCCATCCTTTCCTCAGTCAGAAACCATTGTTGATGTGGTGTAATAGGCCGATATTTGATTATAAACATTAGTCCAAAAGATTGTCACAATGGTGTCAAAGCAAATGATAGGTTGCAGTGCTTTCTCAAGGAAGCACAGTCACGCTTATTATGGGCTCAAACTTGGCTGAACCACAGTGCCAACACAGGCCTTTTATTGTTTTCTATTTATTTTTCTAAGTAGAGAAATGGCTTTAGTATAACATATAGGGTTCCTTATGGCTGCATACATTCACATAAAGCCATGTTCTTGCTACGTGACAATCAGAAAAGTATGTAAGAATATTTTCCATTAACTCATAACTATCTATTTTTGAATCACAAACAGCTGCTGCGTGGAGCAGATACTTTCAGTTTACAATTACAGCATCTATAGTCTGACTATGGTATTGAAAACATGCTGAGTGTTTAACAAATTACAGATGTTTAGTTTGATAAATGTGAGTGCTGATGTAAGAAAATTAACCAAATGGGTTTTATTTTCTCTTTAATAAAAGAAAGCAAAATGACTCTAGGAGTGGTTGCCAAGTAATATACTCTGAGTACTCCTGAACACTGTCTTACCCTGCTAATACTGCAGCAAGCCTAATGACTACAAACATCTTCAAGTGGTAAGCCATTGATCCAGATAAGGTTGGTGGGAACACATTGTTTGCAACTGTTTCTCCCCTAATGATGCTGCAGTGAGTAACTGTGACATGACTCATGGCAGGAACCCAACACACTGAGGGTGGGAGGGGAAAGAGAAGTTGAGGAGAAGAAAACAAACACTGGTGATGTTTCAGAGTAGATTACAATGATGATCACAACTTCCTTTAAGAGAAGACAAACTCTGTCTTTCCTCTAAAATCCTGCAGGTAAGAGGAAAGTGATATCTGTCATCCTGTCGTGTGCCAACTTTTCCATCTTTGTTCCTCATCCTTGATTCATCTCCACTTTCATTTTCTCGTTGTTTACTTTGTCTCCTCACACTTTCTAATCCTATTTCACACTTTCGGACAGAAAATTTCTCCTCCTTTGTCTCAATCTCTGTCCTTCTTTCTCCTCCTCGTCCTAATCCAGCTCTGTGTCTTCCAGGAGTGCTTGGAGGCGTTTCCGCTCCCAAACTCCCCACAAGCTCTGGTCTCCCTAGTGGGATATTAATAGGAGAAAGGAGGGAGAACATTAAGACTTGCTCCCTGGAGAGATGAGGGTGGGAAGTAAGAAGTGGAGAAAGGGCCGGGACTCCACAGTCGCAGAGAGCAGCAGCCATAAATCCATCTTGGATAAGATGCACGCACACGCACACGCACACGCACACGCACACGCACACGCACACGCACACGCACACGCACACGCACACGCACACGCACACACGCACACACGCACACACAGTGATGTATGGAAATATGAAGTAAAATAATGAAGAAAAAAGAACAACTGAGGAAACACAAAGAAACCTTCTTTATATTCCATATAAACATAATTTATGCTTGATTCTCACACAGAAAGTCCATAAAAAATCCCTAATCCTTTATTGTTGGTACAGAAAATTTGCAGAATGGGACTCACTGAGAAAAGCCACAAAACAAGAATATTAAAATGTTTTGAGATGCTTATTCTTTTTCATTAGCATCCCAGAAACAATGGAACCATCTACAACCCATGATGTCTTGGGGATTTTATGTATTTACAAAGAGATTTTGTGGAGTTTTAGATTGATACGTGCCTTCAGATGTTAATGGTAATGTGTCTTGGACGGGTAAAGTCTTGAGTCACAGTTTAGAATTAGATTTTTTTGTCCTGCTCCCAACATGGACTTTGGCACCCTGTGATAATATCTGTAACACCTCATTTGATGTCCTCCTTTGCTCATAATTGCTGCTGGAGGGCCCTGCCTCTCATTTTGATCCAGTTGTGTACAACATATGCAGATTGTGAAGCTTGACTGTGAACACTTAATGCAACTACCAGTGCAGCACTGGATGTCTGGGACATAAGTTATTCCAAAGCGCCCCTGCTCAATATCACAGAGACCACAATATTTTGTAAAGTAATATTGACTCTGAGCGTTCAGTGGTGGTCTTTATGCCCTTTTCATAACTGACAAGAGGAGACCAAAACAAGCTGTCACTGAAGGTGAGCAGAGGGCAGATGAAACCTGTCAAGCCAAACTATTTTCTCCAACATTGTGACCACAATGTTTTATTGTATTGAATAAATGAATAAATGATGTAACACTGTGAGATGACTTGCACCTCACGAGGCTTTTGCACTGGAACTTGTCTCTCTTTCCATTTCACTTTTTTCATGTACTGTACAGGTGTGTACACATAAATGTACATATATAGGTCAGTGTTATAATAACCCTGAAGCTTGTTAGTTGTTACCTGAAGAATGACAAAAAAAAATTTGCCTTTTAAAGTTTGTATAAGTCATCATTAAAAAAGGATGAAAAACACATTTTTAAAGCGCTCCATAGGGACTGATATGGAGAACTATTGACATTGGCCTCTTCAAAAATGCTGTTATCCCATATCCTCTCCAGCAGAGGGTTTTAGTCTCCTCAGGCAGACACATTTAGAGAGTAGAGGTCATCTGATGGACCAAGAAACTGCTTAACAGCTCAGCAAGTTTGTGCCATAACAGTAGATCCTATAGCGTCAGCAAAATTGCAAATCGATGCTTTCTCTTGTCCACCTGCAGTGATAGATCACTTTGGGGAACCTCAAAGTGACAAAGCATAAGGCTGTGACACATCTGCAGTATTAATATACCCATCATTCTTGACTTTTTTTTACATTTCATGGAGGAAAACTCAAGATCAAACTCTTTGTGCCTCAGTTCCTCCACGAATGGAAGCAGCAAGTGGGCAGACTTCTTCACAATTTTCTAAAAATGGCGCAGACTGTAATCTATGTCGTCTCACTTCTCCTTTTGTGTTTGCTCCTGTTTTTTTTTCCTTTTCTCAGTCAGACAAACATCCCCAAGTCACAGATTTCACTTTTGCTGTGGACCAGACTTGTTAGTCTGTTTTAAATGTTATTATAAACTTTTATCTCTACAGCAGATCGACGATGGCTCCAATTTGAACTCAAACAGGAAATAAAAGTAAACAAGACTTCTGTTGCAAAGTTGGAACGAGTAACCCTTAAAGTCCCTGTTGTAGTGCAGGTGTTAAAGAAAGAAACTTCATATCTTGAGCTGTTTATGACCTTGGTAAACTGTTTTCTACAATATCTGTTTGATTTGAAGCACAGAAAACACACAAAAACCAAGCTTCAGCTCTTTCTAAGTAACGTCCTCATACCATGTTCATGTCTATTAAAGGGTTTCACTCTTGTTAAGTGATCATCTGGGACAATCTGAGAGCGGACTCACAGCTGAGAGAAATGACGAAGCTCAGGACATCAGTGTGGGAGGACAGTGATGTATGGAGCGCTATAGCAGCTCAATGGCGGCTGACAGTTTTGACAAGTGGAGGTGGAAGCGGCCCGTCTGAGGTGAGCAGAGTGCAGATAAAGACTGGCAAAGACAAAATGTTTTTCTTTGGCTGCTGTCTTCATATACAGACACCACCTCTTCCTTTCCATTAGTTTGGGTCACATAACAATGACCTTTAAACTCACTCTAACATGTTTGGACATGCGCATACACAGATGCTAACTTAAAGCCTCTGTAATGAATTTGACCTCATCTGATTTTAAAAAATGCTGCCAAATATCAACAAGTGAACAAATAAACAAAAACAAATACTTCTACAGTGACAATGACTTTCCATCCAATCGTGGGTTTGTGAGAGAGGAATAAGGCCTAAATGAAAACTGGCAGGGAAACGAAAGAAGAAGCTGTCCAAAGACTGTTAATTCAAACTGTTCCATTAGGAATAAACTGATGGTTAAGAGCCTCCCTCTTGAAAATAACAAAGCAAAAAAAGAAACATCACTGTTGTCCGCAGAATCATAAATAATGTAAACCAATAAAGAGGATCATGTTTAGTTTATAAGTGACTTTTAGGAACCTTAAACCTTTGGTAAAGGGTTTTGTTTTCACTCGTAAAGGAAAGCAAATGGGTAGAAAAGTTAGTTATAATAAACACTGGATAAAAAAGGAAAATCTGGGGAGTTAAGTGTGTGTTGGGACGTAAGATGCTAAGATAAGGTTAAGCCACTTTGTAAATAGAAGCTAGAGAAAAAAAACCCTGTAGACAGCTGTTGATAAAACTGCTGCTCTGAGTAAAACTCAATATGGGGCAGGCTGTGGACTTTTTGTCTCCTCGAGGGCCAGTGGAGAGAATTGCCTTGAAATAAAACCTCACACAGCCAACTGCTACTGCTGAAGATAAGATGAAACTTAAATCATCCCTGTGGAAAACTGTGGACTTCACTCCAAAGGTAAAGAATTAAACCTCCAGCGACGAGACTGATTCCTATGGTGGTCAGGTTATGTCAATCCAATTGCATATTCAAAACCCTTTGCATAGTGGAAAAACACAAACGCAAATGCCACAATGGAAGTGAACCACAATGAAAATCGACAACACATACAAGGAGCCAACTGACCAGCCCCTGTCGTGCCAAAAGTACCCCTGGCGTGACGGAAATAACGTATATGATGATTTTGAGAAAATAAGACTTTACGATGCTCTGCAATGCCAATTCTTAAAATGTTCTAGTCATATTACAATAAATAATATAACAATTACTTTTGAATTTTAATTTACTTAAATGGCAAACTGTTTTTTAAATTGTAGCCATTATGGGAAAATAAACTATGATGCCAGTTCTTAAAACTTGTTGTAAAAACTCAGGAAAATGTCTCAAATATGATTTTAAATTGTGTTTTGCCGAGGTTTAACAAGAGTGTATACCAGGGGTGTCCAAACTACGGCCCGCGGGCCAAATGCGGCCTGCAGTCCATTTTTAATTGGCCCGCAATAAATTTTATGAATAGAATACAATATGGCCCGCACTTGAAACTTTCGCCTGAGTGTATTGCATTTCTTAGTTTTAACACCAGGGGGAGCTACTGTTGAACAAGGCGGCTGCTCCACCAAAAAACGACAATCACAGAAGAAATTTACCCTAGGTTTACAAACATGGCAGAACGAAGAACATAGAAACATAAAGTAGAATAACTAGTATGCAGGTACACATGCGACAAATATCAATAATGCGCATCAGTTCTGTCACTACTCCGCTTTTGCGCACCACTTTCTTATATGCGTTTTTCTTGTTAACAGGCAGAGTACACGACGCTGTGCACAGCGCACACACTGTGCAGATTCGATCGCTTCTTGATCAAGTGACATTTGTCTGCATTTTTGGCACAAGTGGCATCAGATCAGCACCTCAGCTGGATTGTCCGATTAAAATACCCAGCTTGGTGATACTCATCAGAATAATTTACTAAAATTATATGCACACCTGTCCAATTCAGTCTGATAATGTTGATAACAGTTTATAAGGAACGTTCATAGGTGTGTTAATAAGCCTAATAAGTTAAATAACAAGCTCATCCCATTTCCCCCTTATTGTTCTTTCTCTGTACTGTGGGGATCACCATCCTGACTAAGAAGAAATCTGAGACTGCTGTTCGGAGAGCTGCCAACCCTTTTTCTGAATAAATCAATCCATTTATGGGAAGCTGGCAGTTTTTTCTGTAATTATATTCAACAATATAGCATATTTGACCAACTTCTAAATGATTTTTCTAACTTTATTACACTAAAGGCGAGGCTATATACCTCGCCTCCAGTAAGTGGCCCAGCCCCTCCTATATTTTTCTGTATTTGGCCCTCAGTGAAAAAAGTTTGGACACCCCTGGTCTAAAGTATAAGTCTGACAGCTTTCAAACCTATGTCAGTGAAAAGAGGACGAAAAAACCTTCTAGAATATGATATTTTGTGTAAGATTTGATCAAGGTTTGGGTACTTTTTAGGAGGTTTTCTACAATGTTTTCAGTTTTTCTCACCTCTCTCTCTCCTTATCCCCCCTCCCCCTCCCCTGCTCCTGCTGCAGCACACAGTCATGTGAGGAGGCCAGCAGTCTCCCACACACACACACAGTATGAGAGCCTGAGAAGGGGCTGAAAAAAACTCTAAAACTACAACTGAAACAGTACAAGATAGGAAAAACATGTAAATACGAGATTTGAAGATCAAAGTCTTGTGACTCATTTAAAATTTGAATGAAGTCTGTAGCTAAGACTATGTTGGCCCAGTTGAAGCTCAAACAGGTCTGGGTGTGAATGCTTTCTCCATTTGATTGAATGTGGATTTTTCTGTCTACCTGCATATTTGTCTGATCCCTACATAGCTGCCATTACTCACAGCAAACATTTTGAAAATCCCACAACTCTTTTAAAGTATAAGCTTTTATTATTTTCTTTTAATAACCCTAAACTCATCAAAATACATTTTTGAACCTGATGTCCTGACAGGACCTACCTTAATGGGCCAGAGTGCCAGGTCCTGAGACACAGAGTGGCAGAGTTACAGATCCATGTCATGAATTTATTTAAACATTGAACAAAGTTTGTAGCTATAACTATGTTTGATTGGTCTACACTCAAACAGGTGTGGGTCTGCTTGCCCTGCCTATTGAAATAAACTAGCATTTATCTGCGTGTGGCTGCAGTTTATTCTGAAAGGCTATCCCCACAGCTGCCAGCATATATGTTGATCAAACTTTGATTAGGGCACTTGAGGTCAAATAAATGTTGATCTGCCATTTGAAAGGAATGAACATTTAGTGCCTGTCTGTAGGTACTTCTCATGCTTAAGCACTTGACAATACACATCAATTAAACTTTGACTAGCTCATGTGGGTTTGGAATAAAATCTCACACCATCTGAATCTCATTGAACATTCATTTGGATGTCACGGCTGTGTGCAACACAAACATATTTCACCCTGCCTAAACTTCTTATGCTCACATTTGAAATGTCCATCACACACTACTGTAAAACTTCTGAACTCTCCAGCAACATAGCGTTTTAATCATTTCCTTCTGCCCTGTGTTCATCCGAGCTGATTGAAAGAGAGTGATAACGTTGTTTGTGTGAGTACAGTGAAGCAGTTGTGTGGCTCAGTCACTAGTGCAGGTGCCCAGTAAACATCACACGTGAGTTCGATTCCCACTCCCACCATTGCTGTGTGGTGTGTAAGTATATTGATCTGCCCAAACAATACATTTGCCTGAATTAATGTCTTCATTTATACATAATCTTTCTCCAAAAATGTTTATTGCAAACTCTGGAGTCAGCCTCAACGGGATAATTAGCTCTTTTTAGTGTCGCTAGCCAGCATCGCACGACAGCCTCTGCTCCAGCAGTACTTTAAACACATTGTCTTTACGCCCTGAGATTTTTTTCTACTTTATATAGTCTATGATTTTTTCCCTATAAAAGTCATTAGTAAAACCAGCCTCACTACAGTATGGACATCCCTTTTGTCATTGTGCCACCATCTTTCCCTTTCTGTCATTGACCATCACTGCTACCTCTGTAACTCCTGCGCGACCAAGCAACTTGGCAACGTGACAGGTTATAACAACGACAGCTGGTGTAATCCGTGTTAG
>JAUZTA010000031.1:10180102-10195065 GCA_034780835.1 Ctenochaetus striatus
CTCTGTCTTTATTTGTGTGTGTGTGTGTGTGTGTGTGTGTGTGTGTGTGTGTGTGTGTGTCTTATTTCATTCTGTAATTAAGAAATTGAGCTTTGATTTCAAGAAAGGGTTATATTATTGGGATGCAGCATAAGATCCTCCTCTCACCGAGTTCCATTCCCCAAGTCCCAAGTCCCAGTCTGAACCTCCCCATACACTCATTTCCTTCTCTCTATAGCTCGCTCGCGCTCTCTCACACTCTTTTTCTGCACAATTTGGTATCAAAGACATGATAATTAGGCTGAACAGAAGTTCATCTGGCTTCTATTATTTCTCTTTAATTAATAGTGTATAATAATGACATAAAGTTACTGCAAAGCACTTTGTGAGTGATTCGGTGTCTGTGTGTGTGTGTGTGTGTGTGTGTAAGAGCGAGAGACTGAACTCGTGCCTGTGCGTGCTGTGTGTGTGTGTGCGTCTGCATGAATATCTTTTAGAGCTCACTCAAGTTTAAACCCTGAGATACCGCACAGATAAAAGGCGCCAAGTGTCAAAAGCTCGCAAACTTTTTCCCTCCACTCTCCTTGCCTTCCACCTCTCCTCTCTCCTCACTCCTCTTTCCTCTCCTCTCCTCCCCTGTGCAGCATGCCTCTCTTCACAGCATTTGTGGAGACCTAATGAGGACATTTCTGTCACGCGCCTCAATCACACGCACAGCTGCCAGCCCCAGCCAGCTATAAGTCCCAGGTATCTGAGACTTCACTCCTTTTTCCCCCAGATGAAAAAAACAACAAATAAATAAATAAACAAATAAAAGCCCATTAAATGCAGCGCAATGATGTGAGGAAGAAGAGGAAGGGGGAGTATAAGAGGGAAGACTTAAAAGGAGACACAGTGGGAACAGAGCAGGGCTGAATTCACTAATCTCCGAGGAGGCATAAAGTGAACATGCCAACCACCTTCGGCTCCAAGGGAAAAAAAAAAATTCCATTGGTTTGGTGGTAAATAGGATTTAAGTTAGGGTGACAGCTCTTCTGTTGGTACGTGTGTGCATGGAAGTGCGCGTTTGTGTGTTTTTGTGTGCCTAAGCACATTCGACTGATACGCAGCAACGGGCATCCTTCCAGCTAGCCCCGGATGCTTTGCTCTGCGCTCGTTGTGACTTATCTCTCAGAAACAAAGATGGATGTGTCAGTGCGCTTATTAAAACATGCTTTTAGCCCTGGCCGCCACTCTTCAGGAGGAAATCGCTTTCTGGCGGAGATTGACAGAACAGAAAAGAGAAAACAACATCCTCATTTAGGTCCAACATCTCGGACATGATTGCTCGCTTTAAGCTGGGTGTTCCTATTGAGGTTTTTTAATTGTTGTTTGCTTCTTTTGCTCACAGCTCCACATTCACCAGCCAGGCGGCCATGGCTGAATCTTTAATTACCTTCAATACTCGTCCCTGTTATTTCAAACAATTGCGTGATTAAATGGGTGCTCTGCAGTATGTGTTTGCTTTTTCCTTCCTGCGTCCTCAAAAACACAGTTAAGTCAACAATTTTTTATTTTTTTTTTTCTGCTCGGCTTGTTTGTTAAACTGTTAAGCTTTTATTTTTAAAGCCACAGTGCACAAACCCACAAAGGCTCTACTTGTACAGTGACAGAGTGGCAGCCCGGTATGCGAGTGCGCCCCGTTCAGATTCAATCCAGCTTCGCCTCTATCACATTATCGCACAGACGTGATGGTGTCAGCTTACAGAGGAAATGAAAAGATTGTTGTTGACAAATCAACGCTGACAAGAGTAGCTGAAGATCCCTCCAGCTTCACACAGGATTAGCCGTGTGCCATCTTAAAGACAAACACAGTGGCCCATGTGTTGCTATTTCCATCAGAGATGAAAACAAAGGCGCAGGGGGGGTGGGGGGGTGGGGGGTGGGGGGCTTGTTTTAAGTCTTGGCGAGATGATGGGCTTTCTTCATTCAGTATTAGCAGATTAGACGTGTTTTATGAGCCAATCATTACGGATGATGTGCTGGCGTGTGCAAACGCAGGAACGCAGCAGGGCAAAACAATAATAAAAAAAAAAAAATTAAAAAGTGGTGGGTTGCTTTACTTACAGATTTATAATTAAAAATGAAGAACTGTATAGAATAACACTCTTTTTTTCATCTGTTGTGATGCAGTGATACAGTAACGCATGTGCTTCAGCTCCATCTTCTGCAGGGCCTTTGAAGAGACTGTCAGCTGAACTGAGGTTTGCCGTGCGGTTGATCTTAAATGGATACTTTATTCATGAACGGCACGGCTAAACTGTCGTTTGCACGCATATCGCTGTCAGTCCTGTCAGTCCTTACGTTCCATAAAAAAACAAGGGGAGAAAAAAAAAAAAAAAACAGACTCTTTTATTTGACCAAAGTGTATCCCACTCTGTGAGATGGCAGTTGCCCGCCAGCTATGATAAAGCCACACTTTCAGTCATGCAACAGTAATTCTTTGCTTTCTTTCTCCCTGTTTCATGATTTCCTTCTGATGTCTTGCCAGAGTAATCGAGGTAATCTCTGGGAGGAGAAGAGAGGAAAGGAGAGGAGATGAGGAGTGCAGAGAAGTAGGCAGAAAGGGTCTGCCAGCGCATCAGATCAGAGCTTATATAAGTTCAGCTTAAACTCCTGGGATTCACCTTTCTCTCACGCTCTTGGGCCACTGACAATCAATGGCTTTTTGGTGCTCAAGTTGTGTGCCTAATTAAATGCAAAGTCGTCTCGTAGCTGTTTATGGAGTTTCTGCAAACAACCGTCACTGCAAGATCGTTAACTTATGTCACAAACATACAAGACCCCTGATGTGCAAAATGATACCTTTTCTATTTTCAGTTGTCCCATCTTTTGTGATGTGCGTCATTTTCAATGCAGAACAGTATGAAGAAGGAAGAAGCTAAAAGATTGATAGAAGTCCTGCTAGCCACAGCTGGTAAATAAACCGTCAACAAAGAAATATCATCCTAAGTGCTATTATATCATAAAGTTTACAGTATCATTTGAAGCTGCAAGCCTTTAAATTCCAAACACATAATTCAAATAAAGATACATATTTTTTTTTTTAATGGTCAGCGTTATTATCTCTGCACAATGCAGACAATCTGTTTTTTCTTTCGCAGTAATGTAATCTTTCTTGAGGAATCCCTACTGTCAGAAATCATGATTGGATGAGGAGGGGAGCTCATCAGTCTTTGTAGCTTTCAGCAGGATCCTGAGCTTGCTGTGCTCTGCTGAAACACTCGAAGCATCACAGAAAAACACAAACTCCGCATTCCATCCCACTGACATATTTCTTTTGCTCTACTTTTAATGATGACATTAAATGTTAACTCTGGAATTGTGACACATTTTGACCATCAAATGCATTTTTTTCCCATCTTACAGCTTCTTATACCAGATGCCTTTTCACTCTTTGTATGAATCTCTCTAATATAATATAATATAATATAATATAATATAATATAATATAATATAATATAATATAATATATAAAGATGTATATGTATACTTGTAGAGAGAGCACTAGAGGGCGCTGGTCTGGGATCCAGATTGACAGTAGCATGACGGGTGTGTTCAACGTCTGTTCTGCTAAGACAGTTTGCCTGTGCTGTCACGTCTTCAGGCCTTAACAGATATCTGTAGGAACATAATTACACTCACACTCTTATTCACTGTGTGTCACTCGCCTGAAGATTCACCTCCTCCTGCTATATTTACTCAGTGGTTACTAATGGGTCCCATCACGGTAAAACTCCAGGCAGGGGAGGTATTGAGTAGTGAAAACCAGAATAAGCAGCTGTGGATGTAAGAACAAGCCCATAAAGAGTATTCATGAACAGGGTCCAGAATTTTGTGCTACGCCTCTGTTTAGCACCAAAAATAACAACAGCAACAACACATCCAAAACATTTCAAGATTAAACTATATACTTGATCTCCATACAACTTGAAATATGGGAAAATGGCCTCATTGTGAAGGTCTGAAATTTATGGATACATTAAGATAGACGTACAAGTAAACATGCACACACGTGCGCTCGCACAGCTCCATCAGGTCACCACCCACGTCAGCTCCTAATCACTTCTGTCAGCCTTTAATGTGGCTCTGAGTTTATAAGGGGTCTGGCTGTGGTGGGTGCAGTCTGCTGCCCCTGTTAGAGTCGCCTCTGTCTGCTTCCTGCCATGTCCAGGGGGGGCAGCCTCTACAAGCCGGTCCTGGCCTGTCCCGTGCCCTCATGTGCCACCCTGCTTACTTGTGTGGACATCTGCCATTCTGACTGGTGTCAGCGCCTGTTGCCTGTCCTTAGCTAATGGATTCTGACACCCCTTCACCCCGGGGCGCCACGCTGCGCTGAGTGGTAGGCTTCTCGTTTGTGAAGCGCGTCTACAAACCAGCAGACACATTGACCTATTCTTTTGGCTTTAGCATCAATGTCATCCTGCGACCCGCCGCTCGTTCACTCCAAACACCTCCAGATAGACCCGAATGCCAGATAACCTCTTCACTGGGAAACATCAAAGAGACAAACAAGCGTGCCGATGAACACGTCTATCAGGGCAGCGTGGAGTTAACCCTTTCAGCAGAGCACCTCTGGGACAACTTCAAACACTTAACGATGCCAAGGGCAGGAACAGCTAGTGATTGCCACGGCAACTGCCTACAGTGGTTGCTATAGAGACAGCTCAGGATTCAGAGAAAGTCTAAGTATGGAACTGTGGCCTGTTCTCGGCTGGTGCAGCTCTGGCTCTCGAGTACCAAGCATAAACTTTCACAGAAGTGCTATCAGCACAAGTTTCTTCTAAACTTTGAGGCAGTGGAAAATATTGTGGGATGCATATGCACATCAGCACATCAGGCTCCTACAGGCCTATATTAAATGACTCTACTGTTGACCAACAACGGTATGGATCCTCTGTGTGCTATTTATCCGAGACATATTGTTATATAAGTGTTAGCTTGGGGGCAGCGCTCTCTCCTGTCTGTCTGCCCGTCCTGCCTTCATGCTCACCCAAAGCGCACATTTTGTAACAAACGACATAGCGTGCTTCTATTTCTGTGCACGCCGCTATGAAGACGTGATTTTAATGCTTCTGTGCTCTGAAGCGATTCCACAGTGTAAACACACAATAAGACGAGGGAAAACGTGCTACAGTTGCACCGTTCGTGCTGCGCTGCTTATGTCTAGCGCAAAATGTGACACAGCCGAGAGACTGAAAAGAGCTTTGGGTCACTGAAGATCCCCACTGGTTTCACGACTATCAAGCCCTGGTCTGTAGCCTCTATATTAGATCATTGTATACACATTATAAGAGAAAAGGGGCCAAGGTGTATTTGTATGAGTCCCAGGTATGACAAGTTATGATTACCTATGGTGGGATAATTCTCAGCTTCATAAAGATGGTGGGTGCGGAGCAACGTCCAGAGGAGCGTGAGTGTGTGTGCATGTGGTTTTTGTGAGTGTGTAAGCACGCATGTATGCATCAGTGCGTGTGTATGAGAGCTAGGAGGGCATCATCGCACCAAAAGATCCATTTAGAGGTAATATAGTCTTTGTTTCTAAAGGTGAGAAAGAGGGAGGGAGGTAAAGGAGTGCGAGGAGAGGCCTCTGGGCCTTTAAGAGATTATTGCCTTATTGCTTTGAGACTATCCAATCTGACATCAGTTGTGTAGCACTAAGAACAGCTGACCACACACACACTGACCCAGCACTAAAGATAGCAACATAAAACTCAGTGAAAACAGGTATAAAGCTACATGATGGCCAAAGGAAACAAAGAAAATTGAAAGAAAAATGAGAACGTGTGATAAAAGAACAAAAGTCAGCGACATTACATGTATAAAGTGAACCGTGGTTGTCAGTGTGTGGTGGGATTGATTTGAAAAAGTAAGTTTACAGGTAGGAAAAAGCAAATAAAGTATAAAAGAGAGCGACAGGTTAAGGAGAGCAGGGGGCTCGGACAGGTGGGTGGTGAAGCAGGGGCGATGGAGAATAGGTCTTTCCTCAGATGACTGCGGAGTTCAGAAACCTCCATTCAAGACCCGTGGGTGGGGGGGAGGAGGGGGGAGACCAGTGTGGGAGAGAAGCTAAAGAAAGACCATAAAGAAACTGAGTCGGGGGGGGAGTGACTGCGAGAGCCGCGGGGACTGCTGTCGGAAGAAAGTGAAAGATGGTGTTGGTGGGAAAGAAGAAGAGGGATAAAAACAGAAGAAAAGAGGACGACAGGCACAGGAAGGGGGCGTGGAGTATGAGTCGAAGAGACAGAGAGAGAGAGAGAGGGAGAGGGAGAGGGAGAGGGAGAGAGGTAGTCCCGTCCATCGCCCCCTCAGCCCAGCGACAGTGTCATGAAGAGAGAGGAGAGCCTGGATGCTGGTAGCCACCCACAGAGCAACAGTAACCAGGGGAGCCCTGCTTCTGCCTGCCTGCCTCCCACTCTACATCCAATAACAGCCAGTACCTTTCCTCCCACCACACTGCTACTTACAGGCTCTACTTATTACCTCACCCACACACACACACATCACACTCTGTATCACTCCACACACAGGCAGACGGCTGATTAGTCAATGATGGTGGGAATGAAATCTCAAACAAAAGGTGTGAACACTGTCATATGACATGGAGGTGTGCTGCTCCTCCATGGGGTTTCCTCTGGCATTTCGCAGAGTCGTTGCCACGTTGACATGCTGATTCTTGTTTCATGTGTTTTCATGGTTGCAGATGCAGGTAGGATGACGATGCAGTTCTGTCAGTTTCATCACACTGGACAGCTCCGCGGCAGAACAGTCACACATGCTGATTTGAAAGATGGTGAAAATAGAAATACGTGGGTGACGCTGTAGATTTTAATCAAGTGGTGGAGACAGCTTGGACCTGTGAACAGTAAAGAGGAATGTAGTAGAAAAGAAGCACCAAGTAGGTTCAGTATTTGTCAAAATGATGTCAGAAAGGCATTACATTATTTTGACTTGTTATTTTTGTTGTTTTACTGCATTTAAGGCTGTTCATATTACACAATACAAAAGGTCCTTGGGAGTTTTCAATGTGTTTTTCAATTGGCAGAACTTTCTGAAATCTGTTTTGTGAGTTTCTTTTGAAAATAGCAGTAGTAAAAGTAGTAGTAGTTTTTTGGTATGAGTTTCTATTCCCTCATGAGGATAACATGCAGAAATTCTGTTTGCTCACAGAGGTGAACACAATCCAACTAACAGAACAAGTGTTACTAAATTCAGTACAGTCTAAACTGATACACTGCTGAGGTATCTAATGAAGCAAGATTTCTTTGTTTTCAGTCAATCAGTAAGCTTTAACATTTTGAGTGATGTTTATATATAAATAGAAACCTTGCAGTCAAATACTTGATACCCATGAGTCACTGTTTAGCTAATTTGAACCCTCAGCAAAATAATGATCTCTTAAAAAAATTTATTTAAAGAGGATAATTCTTAAGTTATGCTGGTGACTCTGAGAGGCAAGACTCATGGATCATGGAGCTTTAAGCTTAATGCAAATGTTAACACGCTAACTTTGACAGTTACAGGCATGATGTTTGGCAGGTATAATTCCTACCATGTTCAGCTTCTCAGTTTAGCATGCTTAACATGAGGTTTAGCATGCTAGCATTTAGTCTTAAACCAAAGTATTTCACAAACTTAAATTTTGACCTGATGGTAGCCATGAATGCCTGCAAAATTTAATAAGAGTCCATCCAAAAGTTGGTAAGATTTTAAGTTTCACCATGTTTCTGACTTTAAACCTTCACTGTTGACTGTTGAGTGATATTTCAGTCAGGACCAAAGCGGTTAACCGACCTAGATACCAAAACATGTCTGTACAAACAGCAACATTGTTAGATTGACCAAAAATAACAGTAATAATAACTAGTGATTGAAGTGACTGTAAAAGATTTGAATAATCTTAGTTTAGAAGATGCAAAACTGGTTGATGTATTAAAACTAAAAGCAATTACACACTTCAAGCTGTACACTCCAAATGTGTGTGGGTTATTGAAAAAGGCTGGTTCAAAAATGTCCCAAGGTCCTCATATCTTCTACTATCAAAGCATCTCATGCACTTTTTATTTTATCTGAACACATTAGCAAAGGGAAACACGGGAATGGATTACGGTTTTACTGAGTGGATAAAAACATTCATTTGGCCTGTCTGCTTACAAATGTGAGTGGCAAAGGCTTGTATCAGGTTCAAATAGATAGACACACAGAGGAAATATAAGGATGTAAGTGTGGTTGGTTTGTACGAATCTCTCGGTTCAATGCTGCTCAGGTGTTTTAGTTGATGCCTCACTAGACACTCAACAGCAGCGAGAGAGGATGAGAGCCTGAAAATATAAAACTGACAGAGAAACATGGATCGTGCGTGAAGTGTGTGAGTAAGAAATCCAAAGGCCTTTGCATTTGTATAGGGTGGACGTAACCCCCTTAAAGCACACACACATATACCCAGAAAAAGAGAGGGAGACACTGTGATGCACAGAGGAGGTATCCAGAAATAGTGAGTGGGTGGAGGTTAGCCCTTAGGCTTTCCCCAGAAACCAGCAGCCTCATTACAAAAGCAAACACACACGCGCACACACAGATGTACAAAGGGCTTCCCTGTGCTGTAACAGCTGTGAGGCCTGCGATTACAGTGAGATATCAAACAATAACACCAAAAGTTGGCAGGCAGCAGGTAAAACATAAAAGATGCATCATTCACTGGCCTGAATGCTCCACATACCATGTGTTTTAATGAATCTACTTATTCTGTTTGCATGTGCTATAAGCAAATATGTTTGGTTAACGGCCTGTAATCTGATGTTTAAAGGCATTAAAACACTGTATGTGTATGAAGAGCAACTTGTGACTTTTCAGGAGTTTCTGTTGTTTGTGTAACTGCTATGAACAAATACAAAGGCAGGATTACATCGAAGGAAACCCATTAATGTCAGATTATTGATGCAATATTTATGAAGCCATATCACGAGGCTCGTGTTTCATTATTCAAGACGACAGTTGTAGTGCGTGTGTGTGTGTGTGTGTTTATGTGTGATTGTGTGGACAAGTCTCTCTCTCTCTCTCTCTAACAGACTGCAGCAGTGGATGTGGGTGGAAAAGGGCTTTCCCGATGCCATGGAACAGTGAAATGACTGCTACTCTTATGTAAACATGGACTCAAAGGTTCTTTTACTGCACGTCAGACACCCACACACACATGCACACACACACAAACACATACAGATGAAGGATACATGTCAGCTACTCAGGGCAGCTGTTACATAAAGACAAATATTGAAATGCCCCGCCTTAAATAATGCAGACCAAAATTAATGTCATGCACACATACACACAAACACACATACACACACACACACATTAAAGATGGAGTTTAATGACACAAGATTCATATTAAGCTCTCCACCAGATACTGTTTTAGACATATGAATTTGGGAAAAGAAAAGAAACAGGTAACTAACAGAAGTTACCTGTTACAATAACAAAAATATTTGAAAATATTACTGGATTTAGGACATCATCAGAAGAAAAGAATGAGTAAAAAACTTTATTAAAGGTGTAATCCTTTTTTTAATTTTCAACCATCTGTGTATCTTTACACTGTGGACAAGTTGTGCAAGTGAACAATGTTAAACCTACTTGCATGGTCCCTCACCCAGAGCCCCCCACTCATTTGTAAGCAAAAGTCTGTGTGAAAAAGTGTTGCCATGCAGACTTTTTCTGTCCTTGGGGCTGTTTTTTCAACTTAAGATTGTACTTCTGCTTTTTTACTGCCCCTCTTCACAGATACAAAGAGTAAAGATGCCATGGAGGGAGAGAGACGGCCCCCAACTCCTGATGATGCCTCTCTCTCTCTCATTCTCTCTCTAATTGAGGAGGTCAGCTGACCAAGATCAAACTGTAAAACAAGGCAGTGCTGCTCAGATATGATCAAATATTTTGTTGCTGTATTGCTTATCATTTGCCATCATCCTGCATCCTGTTTCCAAATGAACGAGTCAAAACCTACAGGAAGTCACCCCAGTGAAGGCCTTTAGTGCAGTGTATTCTTGATGCTGCAGGTTTTTCTGCCTTTAAAGCAAAGGGGAATGCCACAGCCCTTTTATCTCTGTTCTCTCTGGTATTTGCACTATTTTACTGGGTAGGCAGCCCAGTTTTATAGAAAGGGCATCTTTCTAACAGCGAAATACTTCTTCAAAGGAAGACAAATCAGAAAAATAATCACTGCAACCTTACAGTACAATCTGACACCTCTGTGACACCGTCTCAACAAAAGCTGCATGCCAGGAGCTTTGCAAGGCCTTTCATCAAAACTCAGTGCAAGCAGCACATGAACGTGGAGTCCTTAGCTGAGGAGAGGTTTTCCTCCACGTGAGCTGACATGGAGACGGTGAAAACAGTGAATTGATGAACAGTGTCTGTTAGAACTGAACTCGTGATCTCAGCTGCCATCCACAGGATTTATTTTTCAGAAGATAACTCCACATAAACTCGGCAGCCAGAGTCGCTGCAAACCTCAAGGTTTTTCTGGAACAGTGGGACGAAGATAAACACACCCAAATTTTAACAAAAATTTTTTTTAAAATAGCTGACAGAGAAGAGCGCAGCAGCTTAAGTCACGGTGGTGGGCCATGTGGAAATAAGACAGCGATTTTAATAGAGTGTCTCTTTTTGTTACCCCTCCCTCTCACACACCTTTCACCTAATCTTTCCCTCACTTTCTTGCTTTGATCTGTTTGCTTGTGGACGTCAGGAGAACCATTGTAGACTTAAGTCGAGAGGTCATGACGGAGTAAGATTGAAGCTCCCTTTAATCCCCCCCTCGCTCATGTCTGATCTGTCGGCCCTGAGAAAGGCACTTAGCTCCTGATGTTTATGTGTGTGCGGGAGGAGATGGGGGGCATGTGCCTACAGCAAAACAAGGCTGTGTGCGCACAAAAATATGCAGTTCTTGTTCAAGTTCAGCATGTTGTAGGCACGTTTACTATGCTTATGTGTGGGAGGGTGTATTTAATATGTCTGTGTGTACCATCATTTTCTGCAACAGTTATATAATGTTTGCATGAAGACATGATGAAAGAACATTTATAACAAAGTGTAACCTAAAGGCCTCCACAATGGGACATATGGACTAATGATCTTTTCTCAGTTATAGAGTGGACCAGTGTATGGGATTTATAGGGAATCTATTTGTAGAATGTGGCAGAATGGGAAAAAAATTCAATAGTATGTTTTCGTGAGAAGAAAAAAGTGTTTTCATTAGAATGAGCCCTCAGAGAAAGCAGGTTTTGTTCCATGGAGTTTATCATGTTGCGCTGCCATGTGTTTACAGTAGCCAATAAGAGACAAACCAAACACTGGCTCTAAAAAGGGGCCTTTCTATGTTGTAAAAGAGTCCACTGTAGGTTCTTGTACACACTGGCACAGAGAGGGATGGATGGATGGATGGCTGTACTTTATTGATCCCAAATTGGGAAACTGGTAAAAGGAGATGGCATAATAGCATAAATGAGCCCTGCGACAGTGATCTACGTGTTTTATTAAAATTGTGAAGGACTCTTAAGAAGAAAGGAAATTAGTTTAAAGGGTTTTGAGGTGAGATTTAAGATCAGAGAAAGGTGTTAATTTAAAGAAAAGCCGGTTACAAAGCAAAGCCATCGGTACACACAAACTCAGCCTCACACATTTAAAAGAACCAAGCTGGCAGAATCTCTGGAGACAATAAATGGTCAGAAATCCAGTAATACAATAAGAAAACCCCTAAATCAAATGGAAAACCAATGCTAAGATAATAAAAAATTCAGAGGGCTGTTATATTGTTAATGTCTGTGCAATTTCAGCTATTTGTCACATTTTTTTTCACCCCATCAGTAGAAATATTATAGATTTATTTGTCTCTCTCTCCTTCCATAGGTGCCCTTGCAGAAGAAGAGCCGACACCGTGTGCAGTCTCAGGGCACGGCCGTCAATGCCTGTTCAATGGTACAGCTTGCAGAGAGGGCTGGCAAGGCCCCAACAACGGCATCACCAACTTCGACAATTTTTTATTTGCCATGCTCACTGTGTTTCAGTGCATCACCATGGAGGGCTGGACCGACGTCCTCTACTTGGTAATCTGCCAGTCTGCTAGATCTTGTAGACATTACATTTCTCCACTGAAATGTTCTGACTGTAGTATTCCAATTTCTTAAAAGCTTATCTTGAAATAAGTGACATTAAGTTGGCATGATGAAAGTAATTTGCATCATACAGGCAAATCAAGGCACTTTAAATTCACCCTGCAAAATACTGCAACATTGGAAAAATTAATAAGATGCCAAAAAAGTGACATGTTTCATACAGAGCATGAAAACAGTAACCGTGTTGTCTGAAGATGGCAGTGTCACACCTGCACTCTGAAGCCCATTATTTTCAATTGCTTTTCTCTACTCATGCGCTGCTGCACCTAGAGAGTTAAACTCAGGGTTCAGATGTGCAGTGAAACCAGTCAATGCAGCTCACATTGCAGCCTTAGAGATAAATAAAAAGGTTTACTGAAAATCCGCAGGCAATAAGAAACATACTCTTTGAGGCCCTTTATTTACATATTGTCTAATAACATTGTGTTGTTGCTTAATAATAAATCCTGATTGAGTGCTGTAGCTGAGGCCTGAATCATCACCCCTCTCAGATTACAAGTATTTTTAAAATCTTTTGCTTCTCATTAGCAAAAATCAGTAACAGCTTTTAATTAGCCAAAACACTTAGCATTGAGGCTCAACTCAGAGTGAGTTTTCATCACAATCCGCCCACTTCCTCTGATTGATGAAGACCCTCTTCTTTGAAATAATGATGAACCTCTCGCCCCCCTTCCCTCTCTCTCTCTCTCTCTCTCTCTCTCTCTCTCTCTCTCTCTCCTCTGTTGTCCTCCTGCTTTTCTCTCAGCCTCGCACACTCTTTACTTCTCTCATGCATGTATGTGTTACCATGGCAATCCCATGCTAATACTGCCGTTAAAATGGCCAAGGAAGAATACTCGACAAAGCTAAAAGAAGATGATAGATGGTCAGACAGGTAGTCGGATGGATTAAATCTGACCCCTGACCTTTCCTACAGAAATTGATTATGTATTGTACCAGGATTGGTGGATGTATGGTGCTGTGGTTGGAGACAGATGGGACTTTGTGTCGTCCATGCCATGCCAGCTGTATTATTATTTTATGGGAGTATGAGTATTAGAGTAGAGTAGCATGTATGCACATAATACGAAGGAAAGCTCACTGCCAGATTATTTGAACTGTGTAAAATCCTAGTTGTGTGTTAATAAATGAACAAACTCCAGCTATCAACTCTCTGTCAACTAAACAATTCTATTGAAAGGCACTTCAGCTGTGTAGTGTGGGCATTTGCCTCTGTCACATTACACACACTAATGGATATTTTATCTTCTAATACCTCCTCTACTCACTACGAACCCAGTTGTCTCTCATAGGATGCCCTCTAGTGGTCACCGTTCCTGCTGTACTATTGGTTTCCCCCTCAGAGCTGGAGAACTTTTTCCCTCTGGAGGACGTTATTGTGTTTTGAACTCCACTTAATTCAATTGATATTTAAAGATCAGTACCGGAGTAGTAAGCAAGATGTGACTGTACTTCAAAAATTATAAGCAAATGACAGCCGACTTAAAAACATTAATGGCTGTACATGTAACAATTCACTTTCAGAAATAAGTAAATATTAAAAAAAGAGAATATTGTGCGCTTCAATATGCGTAATCTTCTTTCTCCTTTTTCTGTCTAGATGAATGATGCGATGGGCTTTGAGCTGCCGTGGATCTACTTTGTCAGTCTTGTCATCTTTGGATCCTTTTTTGTTCTCAACCTGGTTTTGGGTGTGTTGAGCGGGTAGGTTTTAGGTGTGCCTGTACTTGTTTTGTGCTGGTTTTTTTGCCAAGAAGTGCATTTTTTTCTTTTTCAACAACCAAAGACTTATGTAGCTTCTCTTGATGTGATAAACTCCACCAAACACATTTCAGACACATCTGTAATGGCTCAATACGTTTAGCTTTTTAATTTTAAATTTAATATAACTGTTTGTTCTGTGACCCTGAAGAGGATACGCAGGTTTGGAAATTGTTTAATTGATTGTTTTGTGCTTGTCAGGCGTCAAAGCATCTGTTCTAATCCTTTACAGCACTGTGGGACTCAGGTTTGACTGTCATTATGCTTTTCTCCGACCAGAGAGTTTTCCAAGGAGCGAGAGAAAGCTAAGGCCCGAGGAGATTTCCAAAAGCTCCGCGAGAAGCAGCAGTTAGAGGAAGACCTGAAGGGCTACCTGGACTGGATCACTCAGGCTGAGGACATCGACCCTGAGAACGAGGAGGATGGAGATGAGGAGGGCAAGCGTAATCGTGAGTTGCTTGGATTTAATAAATTTTTTACCTCTGTTCTTGTCTAAAAGCAGGGAATTGATGAACGCAAACAGAATTCGGAGTTACTGAACCTTACGTTCTTCTGCCTTTAAATATGCACATCTCCACTAATAGTGAGAGGGAGAAGGTAAGGAGGCCAAACCATTATTTCTCTAGGTTGTTATTCTACTCTGACAAGATCACTGATGCTTTGCCTTTAATATATATTTAAAGGAAATGCTTTATTTTTCTTGAACAAACTGCCTTGACTCAGCTGTCTGACCTCAAGACTTTGATATATAATATTATGTTTTTCAGACATTATTTTTTTCGAGATGGTGCCTTTTTCAGAGTGATCAAGTGATACTTCTCTGCTGATATATTCATGGGTTAGAAATGACATGCTGACAAAGACTATTGAATATCACATCCAGCACAAAGGGGTGATATCATATGTTGTTGACTCTAGACTGTATACAGATGCCAACTTACAGGCATTTAATAAAATCTGTCTTCCTCCAAGTATCATACTGCACAGTAAAATACTGTGATTGAAATTGTA
>JAUZTA010000031.1:10312435-10323763 GCA_034780835.1 Ctenochaetus striatus
ATAATACATATGTTTTGTGGATATGTGTTTGTCTTTGCATATGAATATGCAGAGTAGAGCTTCAGAGAGGTACACTGAATCATTTAAGCACCAAAAGAAGTTATTTCATCTGAGGAAAAGTATTACACAGACCAAAACACACAAATATGTCATCTGACAGCAAAGACTAAAACTTTTTGTTATAACTGAAGGAGAGCACACACATAAAATGCAAAATAACTGACAGTTATTAATCATAGTTTTAAGATGCTTAACTGAATAAAAATGAAAAATTTCAAAAAAAAAAGGTTGTGAATGCATGTGATTCAAATGTCATACTCTAGCCCGTTTGTCTGTCCAAATGACTTATATTGATTCAAAAATATCAATCAAACCAACAACACACATTTAAGTCAGCAGCAAGAACTTACACTGTTGTCCAGATAAACTGGCAACATTATTTAAGCATGTCTTCATCAGTGATTAAGGGATGATGATCAGTCAAAAAGCATCAGTTACACTGAAAACTAAAGGAATAATTTGACTGGAAATCATCTGAAAGGCAAAAACTAAATTACTGGTTTCTATTGAATACTGTAAATGGCTCCTTCAGATCTGGCCTTAAAACATCACTATACTCCACAATCATGGCAATGCACAGGAATGCAAAATGTAACTGGATAATAATTGGTAAAAATATCACAAAATAAAACACCACACACGTCACTACTACCACTGGTGTAAGCCATTAAAAGGTAGACTCACTTACTTTTCTGAGTGGCTAGTTGTGCATGACTATTAAAGACTGCTTGTTGCAAATGAAAATGATTGAAGTGTCATTTAGGGTTTCAGTGAAGGACAGCAAGTCATACAAGCTGTCGGGATGCTAAACAACACTGTGCCTTGTTATGATCATGCATTTACTTAGTGAAAACCTTTAACAAAAGAGCCACACAAGAGACTGTCACATGTCCAACGTGTCTGTGCAGTAAATCCTTCCTTATGTGCCAGTGACATCAGTGACTCTCAAATATCTCTGACTGGTTATCAAGCTATTGTGCAACATTATCAGCCACAGGTGTGTCTCTTCTTCTCAGGTGAAAGTGGAGATGCAGTGTTCTCTGTCGCCCCCCTCTGGAGAGTTTCCATTAATGGACAATCTGAGTAATTGGTGTGACTCTGAGGTGTAACACAACTTGATCTGCATCATAAAGGCCAATTTGCCCTCCTGTGCTCTCTGCTTCACCAGGCCCTGCACATCTTCAGGGCTGAGAGAGGCGCTTGCGTTTGAGCTTCTGTCTTGCCATCTCCTCCTTTTAGAAAACAAAGAGAAGAGTAGAGAGCAGTGGCTCACATTCCTTCATCCGTCACAGCTGAGAGATCTGTCCATCCATCCATGAGACACGGTGAGTGCACACACCGTCATATCCACACAGCCTTCGCGATTAAAATCAGGCAGCAAGTCAGACTTTGTTAGTAAGGCAGGTAAACTGTCAAAGGCACTCAAACACTGTCATCTCGACTGTCCTCAAAGAGTCCCACTGCCAGTTCAGTTTCTTCTCTTTAAAATCATAGCTGCATTCACAACAACCCTGCATCTCTAGAGTTTAAAAAATTCATAATACTGTAGATTCAAAAATGTCCTTGTTAAAAAATCTCAATATATTATATAAAATGTTTTAAGAAAAAAGGAAAAAAAGGGAATGGGTTTTTGGTGTAGTATTCAATTCCAATATATACCATATTGATATGTACAAACTCCATGCTGCTGGTTAGTCATCACTGCAAAGGAAAAATAGTAGGGAATCATTATTAGTAATAAAACAAGTTAAAATTCAAACAAAAGCCTCTAAAATGATCACACACTAATGCTTTTCAAGCTTACACACTGCAATATACTTACAAAATGCCCCTGTATTAAACAGAGTCAAGCAATTAATTAAATGCAGACAATCTGTGAGTAAAACCTGAAGTGTATGCTTTAATTTTCCCTGACTGTGCCAGCTGCTATGTGATAATCAAATGCAATTTAATTAGTTAACTCTGTCCTTAAAAAAATGTTAGACCTCATAATGCTCACCTTGTGCCAGCAGCCTGGTATGGGCAGCCCATCATGTCCCTGCAGAGAACAACAGCAGTGGAAAGTTCACAAGCCAGAAAATGTGATGTGATGCCGCTTAAACAAACTTGACAGTTCGGTATCATGCTGATTTAAATGTCACCAATAACTTCAATAATGTCTAAGGTGTACACTCCTGTTGACAAACTGATGTTCTGTATTCTTCTGTTTTTGTAATCCAGGTTTTTTAAAAGAGATTCTGATTGTTCAAAATCAATCAGAATTTCTCATTGCCTCCATTTTAGAAATTCTTATTTGCTGTCTGGAAGAGATTTACATTAGAGCATGGATACCACTCTAACATTTGTCCGTTGAATATAAGAATACAGCCAGCAGCTGGTTAGCCTAGCTTAGCATGATGACTAAAATGTTAATGTTAATGTAGAGGAGTTTGAGAGAAAAGAAATAAAACAGAGTGTTTGAAAAGAAAAGAGCGACAGTGGTTGCATGACAAGTAATGTGAAAGGAGAAGGAGGGAGGCAGAGATACTGTACCAAAGGACAGGGGGCCTCAGGGCCAGAAGGAGGAAGAGGTGGAGGAGAGGAAAGCCCCGCCTCCTCAGATAGACCTTTAGTCTCATCACAGCCCTGTCAGCAAGAGTCATTTATACAATCACAGCACTGAAGAAGAAACTCAGAGAATAACACAGGAAATGACAGAAACAGTGCTAGAAGAAGAAGGCAGTGTGTGTGTGTGTATGTGTGTGTGTGTGTGTGCTCCTGTGTTGAGGGTAACCTACCACAGGACAAGGCTGGTCCAGGCCTGGAGGACCCTGCTCTCCCTTCTGGCCCTTCAGACCTCTCTTTCCCACTGCTCCCCTGTCACCCTGGACACGTGGAGGCAAGCACACACACACTCATTAATTTATCATGCACTCCTGCTGCAACAGAAAATAACATTTGTGTCATTCAGAATCACTACACGTACAAAGGTACAAAAGATTTTGCCCATGTTGTTAAGTAATGTATATCTATGCACAGGAAGGAAATGTTGAGTAGGATGCAACTTGAGAAAAAATATTTCAAAGGTCACATTTTGATATGAATTAATTATTTCTTTCTCTGTTTTTCACTTGCCTTCTCTCCTCTTTCTCCCCAGTCACCTTTCTCTCCCTTTAGACCGGGGAAACCCTGGACATAGAAGTACAAACAGCTCAGAAAGCAGCTTATGACTAGAAACAGCTTAATCTTCATTTAAAATTAAAATCTGATTTGAAATTTAAAAATCTGATCATATTTAAAAACATTTAAAACTCACGTCTAGTCCAGGCTCCCCTGGTCGGCCCTGCGGACACACATTTAAACATATTAATCATCCTGTACATATATTTTATTTAAGACCCATGCTATCATAAAATAGATTCAGCAAACACATTAATGGGGGTGATGAAGGGGCTTACTTTTTCTCCTTTTGCACCTGGAAGACCCACCAACCCTGCAGACCCAGGTGACCCAGGGGGGCCTTCTAATCCCTGCAGTTAAGGTACATTATCATCACTACATTATGTCCAAATACATCATCAGTCATCATTGATAATAAAAATAGTGGGTCCATGTGACTTACTTGAAGTCCAGGAGAACCAGTGTCCCCCTTTTCTCCCTTCATCCCATATCCAGGCTCACCCTGCATTAGATCACAGGAACAGTGAGTACCAAACAACATGTCATAGCCTCCATCACATCCTGCATACATGGTCTTACAGTCTTACCTTAGGACCAGGCATCCCATGCAGCCACTAAAACAAAGCATTGTGTAATGTGAGTGTTAGAGCCACAGGGGACAACAACAAACGTGAGCTGAATAGTTGTTCCTGATTTTTAAATGTGAGCTAAATACTCACCGTGGCCCCAGGGGACCCAGGAACCCCTGGTGGGCCTGGTGGGCCCGGTGGTCCCGGCTGTGAAATCATCTGAACCTAATGACAGTTGAAATGACAGAAGTCAGGCAGGAGCAGAGAGCTCTTTGTGGATACTTTTAACCTATCTCATGTAGACAGATCATTGACTACATAAAGGATCATGGAGTTCATGACATTTTTTTGCACCTCCACCATAAATCACCTCTAATTTGTATCACTGCTGACAATTTTTTTAATTTGCATTTGAAGAGTTTCAGAAAAGTTGTTTGTTTATGTGATGAACTGTGTGTCACACTTACCAGGTTGTCATCAATTCTGCAGTCGCCTTTCTCTCCTTTCTGTCCGTCCATACCCTGACCCACAAAGAGCAAGATGAACTTCCAGCTGTTTATCTACTTTCCACTGTTTGTATATCAGAGACACATGTTTACTGTTGCTACTTACAGCAGGCCCAGAGAGCCCCATCTCTCCCTTCTCTCCTCTCTCCCCAGGAGGTCCTGTATAGCCCACTTCACCTTTAGGTCCCTGGGGGCAAAGAATAAAAAAGACAATGTTATGTTCAGAATCATAAGAAGAAGTGAATTAAAACTAATTTCTTAAATTGGAATTTTATTAATAGAAGAAGGCTTAGAAATGTTGTGTGCCACATTTAATCATCCTGGTTTAATTCCTGTCTCTTCACAGTCATACCTTCTCCCCATCGACTCCTGCTGGTCCAGGTAAACCAAGCTCACCCTTGAAAAAAGACAGAGAGGAAAGATTCACTTAATATGACTGGCGTTAATGCTGTAAAAATTCTAATTCAACACAAAATTTACTTATAATTTCGTTTTAACCACATTACGAGCTGTCTGTAGTAGACAGAACAGAACAGAATAAAACAGAACAGCAGAGCCTGTTACCTTTTCTCCTGGATATCCTTGAGGTCCAGGTGGTCCAGGTGGTCCAGGAGGACCCTGAAGAAAGACAGACAGACAGACAGAAATTGAGTGAGTGATTCGTATGTTACTATTGTAATGATTTATAATTTACCATCTAGCACCTGCAGTAACATATTTTTGGCCACATGAGGGCAGTGGAAACAAGCTGTTCACACGGGACTAGCACAACTTGTGCTGAAAATGGCTTGCTGCTGTGTCAAAGGTATATGTGATGAGTGATATATGTGAGAGTGAGCTGCAGGCTGGAAAACCAAACCAGAGACCTGAAAGTGGCTGTAAAGCTTCACAGAGCTGATAGGAGCTGCAGAGATAACTCTCAGAGGATTTACAACTAATGACAAACCCAGTAATGCAATCCAATTCAATTTTCATATAAAAATAACGATTATAGCTCTCTAAATTATGGATCACACATACACACATTATAATCACATTGATATATTGAGTATATATAGCTATTAACTCTGTTTATGGTGAAAAACTGATCACAACCAACATGGAGCAATTTTATCTCACTAAGACTGTAAAATGTGGTGGATCTGGTTACAAATTAGCCTGAATTCATTTCCTCTTCTGCTGATTTTTTTTTTTTATACAGGATGGGACAGTTGCATGTAAAAACACAGCATTCCACACTCATCCCATGCTGTCTTTCGTTCTCTTTGATGAGTGACAGCCTCTTAAATCACTATCCCTAATCTTTACATCCCAAATTATACTCCTGTTACCTCTCCCTCTGAACTCCTCGGCCATCTTGAAGTCATAAAAAAAGGAACCCATGATGCCTCCCAAAGGTGTAGATGCAGATATCCCCCCTTTTTCCAATTTTTCATTGGTCCTCCATTCAAACCATGGAAACCATGTTTACGAACATCTTTTAACCTGAGATTTTCCACCATTTGAAAGTGAAGACTATTCATCTAAATAATTACTCAAAAAGGTATGAAATGAACAATAGTAACAAACAACAACAAACCATTTATATTACAACCTCATTTTAAAATTAAATTCATCATCACAACTCAGCTTTAACCAGAAATAAAACCAATACAACTTTTACCACAAACAAGGGAAGGGATGACAACTCTGGCTGGGTGGCCAATGAGCACACCCCGCTCCGTGGATTAAACTCTGGCTGGGACCAAGCGTGTGATTTAGTACCGACTGATCCACGTTGGCAAGAGGCTCCTGATAAGATCTCAGGCTCATGTTTTTACCGACTCCTTTGTAACTACCTCACGCTGTTTTCTGCAGTGTTGCAAGCAGGAGCACATTTCAGATCAAATCCTAAGGGACCCGGTGCATAGTGGTTTTTAATCAAATACACACTCCACTGCCATGATAGCCATCTTTTATTAGCATGTAGCATGTACATGGTGGAATCAAAGGGTCCTGTGTATGAGAAGAGGGATGTGAGACTGATACTTTGGTGACTGTGAGGAGTTCCCATCTTTTCCAATAAATCCTCCTTGTGCACTCATCGAGTTATGTGGAGCCACACAAATACAGCGTGAAAAACACCATGCTGTCCCGTAGCAAGTCACAGCCCTATATGTTGTGAGGCACACAGTATTAAAACACACTCTGAACAATATAACAAAGGCTGTTGGTTTTTCTGCATGATTAAGCATGCCTCTTCAGGCTACATGTTATCTGATAGAACAGCACAGCTGAACTGCATTTGCTGAGGTTGTGCTGTGTTTTATCCTAAAGGAATACACAGGAGAGCCTGGTAGATGACTAAACCAGGGACATTCGGTAAGACTCTTTAAACGGGGCCTCTAGAGTGACATGAGATACATCTGTAGTACATAGTTGTGGGTGTAGGGCGTCTAAAAACAAGCTCAGATCCACTGACTGAAGCAGGTAGGAGATGATGTGAATACATACAAGGCATGTGCTTCTACAAGTCTGTGCATTATTATAGCTGTTAGTTACTGATCACTCCAACAAAACCATGCGGAAATAACAGCAGATTACCGAAACACTGATGGTGTTGATGGCCTGTCAAGAAGAAATGGCAACATGTTCAGTTTTGGAGTTCACAAGAATTATTCAGATGCGTTTTCAGTCACACCTGAAGCACAACTTGAGATTTAGTAACAAATGCCTGAAGGACTTAGAGCCCAAACTTACACTGGATTTTGGGGACTGATGCTGATATTGATATCATATGATTATATGGTAAAGTCTCAAAAAAAAAACAAAAACCCTTTACCGTTCAGAATGACATCAGTGCACTTACACCATAAACTTCATTAGGAATGAAATATTTACATTTTTCTTCAGTCATCTTTTTCTGCATCATGTTCTTTAAAAAAAAGTTAGATTAGCAGTGCATATCAGGCTTAAATATGCTAACTATGATGTATCTCAAGTATTTCTTTGATAGAGGGATACATTTGAAATAAGTCTAATTGGCTGACTGATATATTGGACGGGCACTGGATGGATGGTATGATGGAGCCATAAATCTGGCCTCATCGACACTTCAATAACACTCACCTGGAAAGCATCTAGGAGCTTCCCATTGAAGTCAATGATGTCAGAGGAGCCTGTGGCGCCTTTTTCCCCAGGGTAACCCTAATACAGAGAAAACATAATGAGAGGTACATTAAAAAACACAATGCATACACAAAGGTTTTTCACACTTTGTGGAATATACATACCATGGGCCCTTGTGGTCCTGGCTCTCCTACTTCCCCTTTGTCTCCCTGTGTGATTCACAGATAAGGCATATGATAAAACTCTTAGACAGTAGATATTTACCAATTCCTTGTAAGTCTATGAAAAGTGTTAATCATTGGTGTTTGTACAGTGCAAATGCATGTTTCAGATCACCTTTAATCCTGGGAGTCCATCCATGCCTCTCTCTCCTTTTTCTGCCACACCTGGCTCGCCCTGTTTCCACGCAAAACAGATGTTTAAGTTCAAATAGACAAAAAAGACAAAAAATTTAAATAATCTGATGAGCAGAGCTTTTCTGTACCTTTTCTCCCGGGGCACCCTGAGGGCCGGGAATGCCAGGATAACCATCTTTTCCCTGTCAGGTTGCAATAGTCATAAAGGTCAAAAGTACAAACTTTTCACAAGTCACATTTGTAGCATGCAGAGGAATTTGACAAGGCAGATGAGGTGTTTGGATAAAACAAAACCTTAGACAAGTTGAGTCAAGGTCAGTAATATGTTATTGATCTCACCGGCTTCCCAGGCTGTCCGTGTGGCCCCTGAGGCAGAAATACATTTGGTCACCATAATTATACAGAAAAAGCCAAATCACAACCACACACTTATGAAATTGCTTCACTGACAAAAATCACACTGCTTGAGAATAGAAGTTTTTTTTTAAACTAGACTCACCTCAACTCCGTCTCGACCTGGAAAACCCTGAGGAGGACAGACAAGAAACTTAGTCAATACCTCAACTTCAGCTGAATCTCCACTGAAGTGTTAAAAGTCACTCTGGCCACTAGATGTCAGTGTTTCACAAGACATGTCCTGCCTGTGGACTTGCATTTATGAGGTACTCTTCTAAGACCGGCGACAAAGATAAAAAACAGATGCAAATGCAGATACAGATTGTTTCATAAGGCATGAGGGCTCACTGAACATCATATTTCATGACCTTTGTGGTCCCCATCTCTAAATCCAACTGAACACCCGCAGGCAAGTTTGTACTGAGGTGTTAGACCACCACCATCAACGAAACACCAAGTGAGAAAATAACAACAGTTATTACTAAGACACATCTTGTCATAATTTTCCCTTGACCATCTTTTATTCTGCAATTGGCATTAGATGAATGAAGCCCTGATTCCCCTCCACCAACACAAGCTAACAGAATACTCCATGCTCACTTTCTGGCATTTGCCCATCAGTGATTTGGCTTATTTAGGTAAACAGACCTATTTGGGCTGTTTGTGAGGGCCAGATGGACGTGTGCTTGAAGCAGCAAAACATCTGCTATGAAGTCATCCATGGCAGAGACAGCATGGTGGGATCTTGTGCAAAAGCCCTCCATCCCTCACACACACACACACACACACACACACACATGCACACAGCTATCAAGTAGTTGTGTTTACTTGATCGCTAAGTGCAGTGTAATAAATGCATGATATAAATGGGGGGTTATTATCCTTCCACTCTGTTCTCATATTTTACTATAATGTGCAGAAGCTAGTTGGAGGTTTCCCAGCTGGTTTCCTTCCTCTTGCTCTCTGCCAGCACATACAAACTGTCACCCTGATCTCCTCTACTGCTATGTTATTTCCATCCACAGTTGCTTCAGCAGCCTTTTAACCCCTTTTCTCAGCCCTCTTGCCTCCTCCTCATCTTTTGATCTCTCCACCACAGCAGCGGGAAACAAATCACCGTTGCAAATAATTTCTAGCACTTCTTTTATCCTGACTAGAGAGAAGGATGGATGAAGAGCAGTTCAGATGTCAGATGCTTTTTAACTTAAAAAAGCTACTATATTTACTTGAAATCGTTCCCCTTATGAAATTAGATATGTTGAAATAAAGCAAATGATCAAATATTATTTACACATACATCAGACAGCAGTTGTTTGTATACAAAAAAATACAAGGGACACCCATGTGGCAGACATGCTAACTTTCTCCTGCCCAGCACACGCAGACATCTGCCCACAACATGGAGCGCCTTTTAGCCGCCTTGTTTTGCCATTTTTGGGTTTTGCAACGCCTTTTAATCGACTTATGGAGTAAATTTTGAAATGAACTAGATTACAGGATGGGACCCTTCTCTTCGACCCGTTTGTTTTTAGTCATTTTCTGTGCTGTGCTGGCTTTCTCTTTTGTCAGTCCTGTGGAAGCTCTCACCCACACTGAAACCAACATTTTTTACCCGAATCCCTCCACTGTCCTGTGCCAGTTGAGGCTAACAGAGCATTCATTCCTTCTCTTAGACAAACAAAAATTACCTTCATAGCCCTTTTTTCTCTCTCTTCCATCCTGTGACCGCAGCTTTGAGCGGCCACTGCATACTGACTAAAGTCTTGGAAGCTGAAAGTAAAATTTTGAGAAACATAAACTGCCTCAGGCAAAGAGCACAGCTATTGTTTGGTGAGGCCGGCAAACTGCCCGTGAACTCGCCGCAGTGCCATATCTGTTTCAGGGGTGCACAGCCGCACAGTCGTGGTAGGAGGGTGGGAGAATGGGGGCATGCTGGAGAACTCTGTGGTCACTATCTTACACAAAACAGATGAGGCCAGGAGTAGAGTTGCTATTCTGGGAGCTTTTTAGGTAAGCCGCAACACACTGGCAAACCCCGGAAGAATGAGAATATGGCTTCATTGCAATTTACTGCGTAGACCCTCTTTCTCTCTTTTGAAATGTATATAAAAACAAAGTTTACACACATACAGACACACACAAAAACCCAATTTGCAGTCTGTCTCACCCTACTGTTGAACCCTACCAGGTCAGCACAGTTGTTTTAAAGCTTGTTCCTAATGACTGAGGTGGTTTTGAGTGACTGGATTCTGTATGGTGAATCTCAGTGCTCAGAAAAAGGGGGAGAATGACAGAGAAGGAGGAAAATAACAGCCGCTAAGTGGGGCCTATGTTGCTGCATTGTTTTGTGAAGTGGGTCTACATTTGGCACTTCCACACATGAGGAGAAGCTCTTACCGGCTCTCCAGCAGGACCCCGTGGGCCATCCTTTCCTGTGTTCCCAGGGGGACCTCTGGGACCGGGGGGACCTGGGGGACCAGGAGGACCTGCAGGTCCAGCCTGGCCTTGGTCACCCTGGTGAAAAAAAAAATAAAAGAGAGAAGAATTAGGGAAAATAGAGGAAATAGAGGGGGTTTATGTTTTCTTTAATCATGGAAAGCAAAGCATTATTTTCTAATAGCTGTCAGTGTTGAATTGCCGACAGTCAAACGTTTGTCTCTGTCAGTGCAGGTGAAAGAACTGGCAGAAACTTCAAGCATCTTGCATTATGTGGGGAAAAAAATCCTGTATTTCTTAAACCGGTCAGAATTATGAAGGGTGGGCTTGAATGTCTGTAATTATCACATGCGATAAATTCACTTTGAGATGTAACACAATTTTAAAAAACACTGATTTTAGTGGCCACTTGGGGCAGTAGAAACAAGCTGCAAACACAACTCTGAAGTATTATGAGCTTTTAAATAATTATGATGAACTTGTGAGCATGCAGAGGCTTATTTACAGATAGGGAATAACTTAAGTATTCAACTACGGTCATATTTTTGGCCAATATTTCCTCTTTGTTACATCTGTTTTTACTCCACTAACTACCAGTTAAAAAAAAAACCCTGTGCTTTAGCTAAACGTTCTGTTTACATGCTATCTTAAGCTCTGTGCTGTTCCGTCCTGGGTGAAGGCATTACAAGTTTTAACACAAAACAGATGAAACAGGTGAGAGCAATCTAATGAGAATGA
>JAUZTA010000031.1:10353180-10371190 GCA_034780835.1 Ctenochaetus striatus
TCTATAAAACTCTAAATTAAGAAAATCATATACAATAAACTTTGAATTTGCCAGGGTATTGAGTCATTAAAAGTATCAATAGCACTAATCACATCTAGAGAGACATGGAAATTGATGGTGCAGTATTTAACAATTCAGTTGTTTTTCTGCGGACATCTTTGAGAGTCTCAACAGAAGAAATGCTTCATTTTCTCAAATACATCATCCTTTCAGAATCATGTTTATAATCATCCTTAAATGAGTAAAAGTCAGAGAGTACCAAGTTTATAAACCAATGTTAAGTATTTGTTTTTTAGAGCTGTTAAAGAGTGTTCAAGAACCCAAAACCAAACATTAGTGTTAAGTTTCTGAAACTAACCAAAAAAAGGCCTTTTTTAACGACTGACGCAGGAAGGAAACAAGTTGTCCAATACATCAATGTTAGTACATCACATAAGGACCTGTCACACAGAGCACCAATAAAAACGGAGTTTCTAAACAGTTATTAAATATGTCATCAGATTATATACGTATTTTGCATCCGTTCCTATAGAATTTCACAAATTGACTGCCTGTGTGTCGACTATACTGCGCCTCTGGATGATGAAATGTAATCACAGAGAGATGCTATACAATAAACATCCCATATGCAATGGTCATCTCTGATTGAGAAATAAGAGGGCGAGAACACATCGGTACCAAGTCGATCTTCCTGTTTTACTTTCAAGTGTTGCGTGACTGCAGAGTGGATTTCTGGGAGCTGAGCGAGAGGCCGTCTGTGCGTGAGGCTATCTGAGTGTGTGTCTGTGTGAGGGTACAGAGGCCTGTTTCATGCCCGTGCGAGTGTGATCGACATATAGTTTTCTTGACACGCTCTGTCAAGGCTCAGTGCTGCTGTTGTAAACCCGTGTGTGTTTGTGTGTGTGTGTGTGTGTGTGTGTGTGTGTGTGTGTGTGTGAATAAGTTTGCTTGCATGTTGCCACAGCTGGAGGCTTGTTTTTGTGTTTACGTCTGCTGCCTTATTCATTCAGTCCTAATGAGCACCATCGCTGAGAAGCTCATCATGCACGCAGTTATTTGGGTTTTCTATGATCTCTGACAGTTCGTTTGTGTTTTCGGTGTGACAGAGCTTGCACTTGCAGCAAACTTGTAATATGCGTTTATATTTTCTTGCGTGTATGCTAAGGTTTGTATGAAGGGGACCTGCTACAAGTACGCTGCGGTGATGTCCTGCAGGTGGCTGACTTGTGCTGAGGGCTGCCTGGGTAGTCGCCCTGTCACAGCTAATGAGAGGTGAAGTCAAAGATGGGCCCGCCCCACACACACAGACAGAGGCAGTCAAAACAATGAAACTGCCCAAGCTAAACACAGTCAGCATCAGTCGAACACGGCAAATAGGAGCAGATCACAACATGGTGGGCCAGAGCACCGACGTTCAGAGGTCTGAGGACAAAAACTTTCCCTTGGTGCCACCAGCTGTATTTCCAGGCTCAAAGTGAGGCCGATGAAAAAGTTTGAGGATTGAAAACAGGCTTTTCCTCTGCAAGTTGTTTAGTAGACTTGTGACTGATTCCTATAGTTGATGATTATGATACAAACCTAATTTACTTTTGCTGGATTAAAGCCACTTTGGCCACATACATAAATGCAAATGTTAAAATGTTAATATTAGCAGAGGAAGAGAGAAGTCTTGAGTCACCAAACTAACTAAGTGCCGTATTGCAATATGACTGAAGTTACTTCAGTGCAGGTCCTTGTTTGGGGAAACCCTGCAGGAAACCCCTTACAAACGTTGAGTGTTTGGAGTGTGTTTTGAGCACATGTTAATACAAGTTCGTCTGCGGGTCTGTGTTCTTTTTTTGGACAGACGGCCCTTGCGTGACGATGACTTAAATGAGTTGACCCCGGATAAACAAACTCTCCCCGACTGCAAGCGAATCACATGCACAGGCATTCACACACGTTCACATGTGTTTGTTGACGCTGGACATGGTGGCGTGTAAGAGAGGCTTGATTTCTCGGCACCACTCAAACAGGCTCCTGGGTGGTACTTCCATTAGTCGGGACTGTAACCACAGACGCAGGAATTTGGGTACTCAAGAGGACTTTAAGCGCACAAACACACTTGCACACAAATGAGGAATCCCAACACCTATACACACACACACACACACACACACCTCAATGGTTTCAGCTTGGGCAAGGAAATACCTGCATATTTTTCACGTTACTGTCTTAGAAAAAGCTCAACCATATGTGATTTGAGTTGCACTGGTTATTGACAAACCCTCTGTGACCAATCACCAGCTTCAGATGTGGGAACCAGTGAGTCCCATGACGAATGTCGGACACGCCTGAAGGCAGGGGACAGCAGCCGTTGAAGTGATTTCGAGGTGAGAACGAGGATTATGTTTGTAGATCAGATCAGATTAGAAACACTGTTGCTGCAAGAACGTCCAAGAGGTCTAGAGGTGTAAAATACAGTTTCCTCAGGGAGAATAAGGGTGAGCGTTAACACCTACTGGCACACAGGTAGAGCAAGGATCAAGGAAATACATGGGTCACTTGAAGAGGCATGTTCTCAGGACTGTGCTTTGACCATTCAAAATCCCTTCTTTAGATGCATTTAACAGAAAAAAAGCACCAGATTTTAATGTGACAAACGTTCATGGTATGAGCGTGTGCACTGGTAATCTGACAAGGATATTCTGAAGTGTGGGTTTCGTCCAGTGCCAGTCTATGTCGAATGGAGCTCTGTAACAGGATAAAATGCTCTTTTATCTCTGTGTCCTTTTTTTCATTCATAAAATGTGGTTCTAGTTTGACGTTCTGGAACATGTTAGAGTAAAACCGGAGAGCCAGGCACGGAGGGAGCGGGGGCGGGTATTTCAGTGGAAAGGAATAAAGAGGAAAGTGCGCTAATCACCATGACTTTAAACGAATACTGCAGTGTTTGTGTGTGTGTGTGTGTGTGGCTGTAACAGAAGACAATGTGTGGGGCAATGTGTGGGCCATGGTTGAGGAAACATGGTGTGAATTTTCAAAAGGGAGTTTCATTCCATTTAGCTTCCTTCTTTAACCTGGACAGATTTTCTGGAAAGAATTCCACCATCCGCCTTTCCTTTGGCTCGCTAAAAGCCAAATTCCAGCTCTGTTTTTTTCTTTTGTTATTTCTGCCACTTGCAGTTAAATTAAAATGTTCACCATTATTTCTCGACCTCATCTTTTTCACAGGTGTCTCACCCCTCGTGCCTTTAGCTCTCACGCTAAACCAACTCCTTGCTCTGGTTTCTCTCTCCTCTTCTCTCACACCTGAAACTGACAGGCTAATTACAGCCTCTGTGGAAGCCAAGGTGAGAGCAAGCAAGTCTGAAAGCTGCCAGCCATGCACCCAGTGGTTCATTAGTCATGGGCAACATGGTGCAAGTGGTCCAGAGGCTGATCACACAGTCCTCAGTTGGCGTTGCACAATGCAGGATAGTAGAACCGTACAAAAAAAAAAAAAGGAAGGAACAGGGCCTGTTTAGTGAGTTACTATTACCCATAGTGCAACTCTGCAGGCATAAATTCTCTTTGAAATTATATTGCATGTATCATTTTATCACAAAGCTGCATGTAAAATAAATGGATGAGTCACGAGTGGTTAATGTGTCTCTTCTTCCCACTCATGAACACAGCCTACCACATCATTCACAACTTTCCTGTTTCAGGCGAAATCCTTCTTTATTTGCTTTTCCACACTGTAAATTCCATTCTCAAAACTGTACTTCAGGATTATATGAGGAAGGGCTCAACACTCCTCCTCGTTGTAAACACACTCTTAGATTAATCGTCCATTCCTCTCTGACTGACCTTCCTGCCATACAGGCTCTGATACATTCTTTCCCCCTCGCCATTATTACCTCTTTCACTGTTTTCTCTATTTTTAATGACCGCCATCAGATCACCAGCCTGACATACTAATCCATCCACTATGCACCACTACTCTCCTATATTTGGTCTGGTAATAATCATGTCTCAGTGCATAGTCCTCTGCTCTGCCAACCTATTCCAGCCTAAACAAATAGCTCCCATGCCATGTGATACATGTGGATCAAGACTTTAAAGCTAAGAATCAACATTAAAGTTGAATCAGGGCGGTTATGAACATAAGGATTTAATTGAAAATGGAAAGCAGCAACAAAAAAGGTGAAAAATCTGAATGAAACTGGGTTGGCCTGGGTTGACGGATGTTGATTTCTTAAACAAAAGTTACATGAATATCTTCTGGATTAATCAAGGAGGATTATTTGTGAGGAAGTAAATTCTCTGTAATTGAGGATTTTCGAGCTAGCTTGAAAACATTCATGTTGTAAATGGCTCCTTAAGACATTTCAGAAGTCACTAACGTCAACATTCTCATAACCTTTCTGAGTTCTCATAGTTGTATCTTCACCTATCCTCCTGCTCACTAACAGCTTCATATGCTATTCCTTTAACACACTTTGCTATAGTCAACTCCCGACTCCAACATCATGCTGTCTCTGGCTTATTCTGTCCAAGCAATCCACGCACGCCTAAGTTACTGGAAAGTGCTTTAACTCTGACGCATCTGCATCCTTCATCTTTGCTGGTTTTGAGCGCAGGCCCTGACAGAGTTGTTCATCCAAGCCACTCATCACTCTCTGGCCGCCGGTCCTCAGCCTCTAACAGGTCAGCACTCTCTTGTAGCAAATATCAGATTCTCTCGGGTCAAAAATTCACTGAGACGCTGAGATTTTTCCAAAGTGCAACAAAAGTACTCCACAGGGGAATCATCAGCTCTTATGCAGATTCCCGTTAGTGGGAGTATAACTGGTGAAACTCCAGTAGCTCTTCTCATCTACACCATTAAGTGACCGACTCCGTCCACTCAGAGAGAAGGCTAAGAACTTTTCCCTCTGCTGGTTTTGACTGGCAGTCCGATCATTGGAACATCACGCACCATCATGCATCTCAAATCAATCACCAGCAACCATTTTCTCTGTTCACACAATTAAAAACACGTAACTGGTCTTCTTGAGACACTGATATATTTGTCACGCTCTTCAGAGGCCAATTCATGCACTAATGCAGGTACAAGCTGTACTCTGGGTGTTACCAGCCTCCGTTGCCAGGACCGTCATGTCAGGTCATCACAGCTTTGCTCATTTTCTTTATTTTTCAGCAAAATCCCTTTAAAGTAATGACATCAGAAAATATCTTATCAAAGAAATAATTTCTTTATATGATGAAAATGCATAAATCTGGTGGAAATTCAACCTGACGATCTCACTGTCACTGAGATCAGTGCATCATGTCATCCAGGCGGCTGCTGCAGCCTGCTGGGACATGAGCGCGTTGTGTCACTTACGTCAGTGCCTCTGCCTCTGTACTCGCTCGTAAACTCTTTCAGAGTTATCAACTGCTTCTTTTAAAGATGACCATGTGTTTATTTCAAAGACTTACACAAGCAGGTGTGCGTAAGAGGGGTATAGTTTCATAGTGCCCCGATGCCATCAAGGCAGTGTCCCTCGCTCTCTCTCTCTGCTGTGATGTTCTCAATGTAACATAACCCTTGTCCCTTTTCAATGCTGTGTGATTTGGGGGACAGTTTAGTGTGTCGTTGTGTGTGTTGTGTTATGAAGCTGCTCCTGTGGCAGGTGCAGACTTGCCCCAGTGTGAACTTTATGGGAGGAGGTCTTGTGTCACTTTGTGCGACTGGTAGCTTCCATATTTGGTCCAATCAGCTGTTCAGGTTCTGCGGGTTGAAGCATGGCTGGGATGACTGTCGGGCCTTTTACACAGTCGGTGATAGACTGGGATCAGTCTGATGTTACAGCCTGTTGTGAGTTTACATGCAACCATTCATGTACCTGTAATATATAACGTCAACTACAATAAATATTCGTCATGGTATCTGGAGTTTCGCATTTCTCTGGGAGACCTCTGCTGTATGGATTTGGGTCTGAGGTTGAATTTGTGTGTGTGTGTGTGTGTCTTTAACCGACACTGTCTGTGTGCCTGACAGCAGCTGTGACTATGATAGATGGCTGACACAGCTGATATGTCTGAAAGGCTTCGTGAGCAGTAATGAAAGTTAAACACAGCTGGGAGTGCATGACAGAGGTATGTGCCATTTATTGCTGATGACCAATCACATCTCTATATCGGCGCTCATAACGTAGTAACCTTGCCTTGGGGTCAAGGTGAAGCCTGTAGGCAAAAGATAGTGGACCACAGCTGCAGGAGAGAGCAGTGCACAAGCAATTATCCAGCTCCTTTCACTCAACACACGCTCATCGAACGCCTCATCCAAAGTCAGTCATGCCACCTCGCTTTGCTCCATGCACGTTTACTATTTGGTGTAATGGGTTTTGTTCTTTACACCCAAAATGAAAACTGACCAGCCTCCAGTTCTCCTGCTGTACCTACTTGCTGCCAAGGCACCTCAGCTTCTGCCTGAAATCCAGACTCCCTCATTCTTTAGCTTTCCAACAAATCAGCCAATGACAGAAAAAAAGGAGGACAAGTTAGTTCTGAATACATGACTTTGTCTGTTCAGTAACAAAAGCACTTTTTAAGATAAGATGTCAGAAGGAGCATCGTTTCAACAGCCCCTCTGTTAAGGAATAAAGTGCTGACCTATCTTCAGCCCAGCAAGAGAACTAATCAGGTCTTGGCCCCGCCCTGATGTGCCAAACTAGAACAGCTGGCTTCAGATTTCAACACTTGACTGCCAGGCTTAACGAAAGAAAACCACTTGCGGTCGTAACGGCCCTCTGACCGGCGGACAGGTTCTTGGACTGAGTCAAATTCCCACATCAACGAGTTTTGCGGGTAAAATGATACATCCGTACAAGAACTACATTTCGTGGTCACTTGGAAGGTGATTTAGGGACCTTATCTGCTCCAAGAGGTAGCCTTTCCAAAATGCTTCATATTTTCATTCACGGGACGAAGGCTGTCTCATAAATCGGTCAGAGGAGGTTTATGGTGAAACTGATTATCTGGGGTTTCCCAACAATGAGGCCCTTGTCTGCATGCACCTGACTGTAGCTAAGCCAATATGGCCTAAAATTAAACTAAATATGGTCAAATGGCCCTTACAGCTCAGTTCTCCCCTCTCAATCAGCCTTCTGTTAAAGCCATTACTTAAAGCTCATTTTTAACCGATCCATTGATGTAGAACATTAAGGTGAAACAAGGGAACAAATGTTTCAGACGACAAATTCAAGTTCACTCTGCCTGTTTAAATAAATGTCAGACCAAGACTCAGAAAAGGACCTAATTATCTGTTCTGGCTGTCTGAGATTACAGCTGAGGAGGAGCACATTAAACCTAAAGCACCTGTTTATGATAGAAGAGAGCAGATTAATACCAGACATTTAAACCCATACACACGCCTGGTAAAAATGTGAGCGACTGGCAGCAATTTCCTGACATAAACTCAACTGATTAAGGTATCGAGGTGATTTATTTGTCTTTGCACAACACAGGGTTACACAATGACATTAAAGTTGTGATTTTTCATACTATAAACAAAGAGCATATAGGCCTTTAGAAATGTACACTACAATAGAACAGAAAGAAAGAAATAGAGCAATACATAGTATTTACATAAACATGAATACACCTAGGAAATAATTCTGTGGCATTTTTGATGATAATGATGATAATAAAGGCCAAATCTTCAAATTAAAAGCTTAACCATGGGGAAGAGATTGTCCAACAACTCAGACTGTGTTTAAGCGCCGAGCATCACTGATGCACTTCGCAGAGTTTGCATCCCCTCTTCCTGCCGTTGTACTGCTCTTGGAATAACACAACGCCTGCAAACTTTATCCGAGATGCTGCGGTTGAACGAGCGCTCTGCGAAATTGTTGACACAACAGTTTCTGATTTTCAATTACTTCTCCAGCCCAATTTCCATTTTGTCCATTTCATTTTTTATTGTGACCAGACATTAGCCAGGAGCAGCCATAAATCCAAGCTAGGCTATTTGTTCTCATCCCGGCTCTCTTCCCTCTCCTCCTTGGGCGGCTTGGCCTGGCTGTGTGTTTGGATGCTCTTAATCAAAAACCCTTCACTTTCTTTTCCAATGCTTTTGATTGTGTTTCTGTCTAATTTATTGTGTTTTTCAGTAGTAAAACTGAAAAAAAGGAACAGATAAAACATAAAATGTAGCAAGTTTGAAGGAGCTTCTGCAGCTGCTGCAGCCGAGATGATGATTGCAACCTCAACCGGCTGCAGCCTGCTGTAGGAATACAACAGTCAAACATTTAGGGAAATATGTTCATACATTTTAAATAAGGAGATTAATAACACTCGATATGGTGAGGCAAGTTAGGTTGGCTTTACATAAAGACTGAAACAGGGATACAACTAGCTGCTACAAAGAGCCACTTCAGTTTCTGTTTGAATTAACAACAAAAGTGTTATGAACTAAAAAGAAGATAAAAATCTTATAATCAGCTTATGTTACACAATAATTTGCATCCACAACATTATAATGAACGTTTTCATATACTGTACAAATAAAAGTTGAACCAATTAAAGTTTAACTTATCAGACTCTAACTAGCTTCGTAATTGGCTATCATTTTACTAGCTGCTATCATTAAAAAGTCGCTGAACGTGTCTTTAAGTTTGGCAAAAGATGGTTAAGCTGACTGTCTCCTGGGTCATGATTAGCAGACATACATGAGAGTGGTACCAATGTTCTCATCTAACACTCAGCAAGTAAACGATTAAGTAGATTTACCGAACCAATAAACTATTTTTTTCTACATTTAAATATTTAGAACGAATTAGGTAAGATAAACCTTTAAAATAAAAACACATCAAAAGTAATAGAGGAGGTAGCAAGGAGTAGAAAGCATGCACTGGAGGTTTACATCAGGATAAATAGTTAAACACAGAACTTATGTAAACTCTAATGGTTTGGATTTCACAACCAAACGAACCCTCAGGAGATAAAAGCACTTTCTGCAAAGTGACAGCAGAAGGGAGGGAGATAAAGAATGAACAAACTAAGGAAGAGAGGAGCAACAGTATATGACCCTGAGAAACTTTTCCCTCCTTTTTCTTTCTCAGCCTCTCATCCTCTCATCTATCCACGTCTGGCTGTTTTAAGTTTCCTATTGCTCCTGATAGATATTAATGATACAGAGCAACACAATCCCACTTTGTTCTTTCATCCGCGGTTCAGAGCTTGTTTCTTTACTGATCAATGTTCCGTGTCCTCCATCTTAATCAGACTTTATATGGTTTACCCCTGAGTCCAGATGGGAAGCTTATACACTCATGATCACACACGCACTTACACACATATCAGTCAAGCCCCATTCCCTGCTTTATCTATTACCTGGACCTTAAACACATGACCTGGCACCAGCAGGTTGGTATTTAGTGTGTGCCACCACTTTCTGTGTGTGTGTGTGTGTTGCCTGAGGCGTGTAACAAAGTCAGCATGTGACCTCCAGCCTTCAGGTTGGTGGAGCCCATAAATCTGCCACTGTACTCCAACCACAGGCCACCTCTGACCCACACACATACCCATTCACATTTTCTTTGCGGACACGCCTGCCCAGCACAAATCCAGAAAATAAAAAGATAGAAAAGTGACGGACTTGGACAGTAAAATTAACAAGAAAACACATGCTGCAACACAGGAGATGGCTCTCTCTGTGGTTGTCATTCTATATTCCTCGTCCCTGCACACCTCCCTCTTTCCGACCTCGGGTTAAGAGCTGATGTTAGTCTGAGAAGGATCCTCATGTCACTGTCACGTCTTCCCGCCTGGCTCTCGACTTCCGTCTTCCTCTCACTTTCAGCCAGACACATCTCTGTCTACGCCGCCCTCCTCCTCCTCTTCTCTCTGATATCTCATATTCAAGGCGGCCCACAGTTGTCCTTTGGTATTCTCTACTCTCATAAACACCACTTGTCAAGGTGTCACCTTTCACCCACCCTCCTGCACCGTCTTCACCCCCTCAACATACGGTACATACCCACCTCAGTCTGACACATACACACCCCTCCTCACTCCTGAGTGTATCTCATCACTTTAAGCAGTGAGAAAACATCCCATAAAGCATCTGCCTTTCATAGAATAATTCAAGTTTATTACACTTTTATTATAATCTTTTTTACTTCATCAAAAAATTCTACTTATTTGTCTCCATCATGGTGGTAAAGGCAAAATAGTTGCTGTATTTTAATTTTGACTCGCATCAGATCAGACTGATCGCACTGGTCTGCACTTTGCTTCATTTGACTGCTCAGAGTTAGAAACAGTTATTTTTCAAATTTCCCCCACACACAAAGGATTATAAAAAATAACAAACTTACCCTATTAACAAATACAAAACATGATGATTTTGAGCTGTTGTGTTCAGATAAAATAGTTATATGTTGTTGCCTTTAAGTTCATCCAAATAGCAAACTTTTTTCTAATCTAGGAGACTTTTTCTGAGAAGTGGTCTCACATAAATGTTTTGCATATCTTTCAGATCAAATCAGGCTCGGCTGTGTGCAAGTTCTCCCGTTTTTTTCATACAGGTAGTTTGATCAGGCAGTGGTGGTGCTGACTGCAGGGGTTGCAAAAGAAAAAAAGAAAACAAAATGCAGCCCACCATACACCAGCAAAGTTGAAGCAGAGTCAGCTTTTGGAGGAAGGCAAGCCCCACATCTCACTGTCGCAGCCCATTTTGATGATGTGCAAAAACTTTTGGGCTTCATCCTAAAACAAACATGAATATGTGCACAAAATCTCATGTCAAGCAGCTCGATAGCTGGTAAACTGTGGTGGACTCACTGATGTTAGCCACAAATGTGACAAGGTTGAAAGTTTAGTAATACGATTAAATTATTCAGACATCTAACAAAAGCAATTGCTAAAATCTGGGAACACAGCAACAATACAACAACAAAGTCAAGAAACTGCAGCGCTCGGATGATCGTATCAAGAAGTAAAACCCAAAGTTGTAATAGAATAGTATGGACAGAGACCACAGTATGGAGAAACAAGCATACATCCAAAGACTCAACCAAAATCCTCCCCCTGTGTAATGCCCGCCAAGACTAAACAAACCCAAAAGGCATTTCAGCCTCTTGCAGACACTGGTGCCACAAGACATCACAGCAAACACACCAATGGGAAACTGGAGCTTGTGTATTATGATGGGAATTGATACCACAAACAAAGTCAACTTCCTCTGCCTTTGGCTCCTTTATTACAGCAAAAGATGACAGAAATCTAAAATATTATGCCGAGCTTTTATGAGTCTTTAACCGTGTTTGGATTTGGGATGGCGCATATGAAAAGGGCCGCCCGAGGGGAGGTGGGCTGCCTTAACTTTATTAGGGAATACAGTTGGACTAGAAATTTGCTGCTGAACTGTCAATAGATGCACACTTCACACACACACATGCAGCAGCTGTTGTTGTTTTAATTCCTCCACTTTCAGAGTTGACAGATTGCCTCCGTGGTTGTTCTGCCATGCAGCCAGACATCATTGTAGAAATAAACACTGGGAACATGCTTAGAATAATTCACCAATACATAAATATTCCAGGGAAGGAAACACAATTGCTTCCAGGTGCCATTACAGATTCCCCTGCCGTTCAACTGCGTTGCTGCTAACTATCCCTGACCTCGCGCTTCATGTAACGTTTCAACCATGATGAAGAGTTTCCGTCAGTTTCTCCAACAGAAGTTAAAAGTGACATGAGGACTGTGGGTTTCATATTTAAACCGTTCTCTCAGCCTCCTCTGAAGACTGCGACTGTGTTTTCTCCTCGCTCTGCGGCTGCAGTGTGGCCCCCTGTGCATACGAACCCGGAGCCTTTGAAGACAGAAGCAGCCACGGCCACAGGAGGCAAACAAGCTGAAGCTTGATTTTGAAACTTGACGACAATAAATGATTGATTGACATGAATAAGAAACCCAGCTGGTTAGTGGTTGTTATTTAACAGTATGATTTTACTATATATGCATTTTTGCAATTATCTGTAGTCACTGAGTTTGCATAATGTCGCCATGTCCATTTGTAATTTGGCACGCGACCTGGACAAAGAGGCCTAAGACACACATACAAACAGCACCACCCCGCCTCTCCTCTACGCACACACATACACCCATTACACAATCAGGTTCTTCACAATTCAGCCCCAAAGCGTCTCATTTTTCTCAATTTCTCGTCATTTTTTCAGTCGCTCCTCTTGTTCCCTGCGGTCGGAAATGTCTTGTTTCCTTAATGGCTTCCAGTAAAGTTCCCAGAGTCCCCAGCGTAAATCCCGCCATCCTCCAGGGGAGCCTCCTCCATGCGTCCAATTAGACCCTACATTCAGAGGGGTGTAGTCAAGACATGCACTGTAAAGCTTCATGCTATCTTAAAACTCAGGCTGGATCTGGGATAAAACGCTTGTGGGATCGCAGTCTAAGCAGGTTTGCAGTGGAGCAGAACGCTCTCCGTTACTATATTGCATTACTGCATCTACATATGAATGCTGTTAGAGTCAAATTTGCCAGTTTCACAAGATGTGACTTTAATGTAAGCCATCAAATGTGTGTTTAGTGTGCAGCTACTTGTCTTGAGCCCTCTCAGCAGGATCTCCACTGTAAGGAGGAAATGGACCGCAGATCAATTGAACACTGGGATTTGCGTGTGAGTGTGTGTGTGTGTGTGTGTGAATGTGTGTGTGTGTGAAAGTGTGGTTTTGGTCGTCTTCCTGTACAGTATCCAGCTTGTGTGTGCATTTCCTATCGTTCTGGTCTGCGACTCCAGCAGCACGCCCAGTTCTCATTAACCAGATGCCCCGCTGAGGGAGCCCCGTTCTGGCCTTCACCTCAGTGGAACCCTGGGGCAAACACCAAACATCACCACCCAGTGTATGAGCCAGCCTGCTGCACCACCACAGAGTCAACCAGCCACAGACGAGCGCTAGGTCCCACCTCTGGGACACAATAGCACTGTGTAGGCATTATAATGAATGGGTATTTAATGGCACTGACATTAGGTAATGTAGGGATTATTAGGGTGGGTTATTAGCAGCCATCCATGGTGCTTTGGTTCAGTGGGACCAGCCCAGCTGTTAGGAAACAGAGTGTTTATATGAGGCTAGACTGACGGACTAGAGAGAGGGAGAGAATCCATGTCAGGGGAAGAAACACTGTCCTAATAATTTTCCACATTTGTTACTGCCATACTTGCACAAAAAAGGAAAAATAAAAGGAGCCTGGAAATTTGGAGTGCAAAAGTAAGGAAATGATTTAGTGTTTGTGCCGGAGGTCTTTCTATTCATCATGTGGCCTGTTAATTTGTCAACAAGTCATTTGCTTTATGCTTCAAGGATTTTCACCAAAAAATGTTTCTCCTGAAGAATCATTTTAAGCTGCTATAATTGCTCCCTTTCCCTTTCTTGTGAATAAAAAGCTGCCACATTTTCCAGAACACTCTTTTTTCTTTTTTTTTTTTTAAACAGTACAGTATACAGTCGCACCTGCTTTTCCTATGCAGACTCTTTGCCCTCTTGTTGATGGATTCCCTCATTACGTCTCTGCAGGCTTCTCAGTCATGCAGTTGCACTCAAGGCCAGTGTCGCACAGTGCAGCTGCACAGAGAGCCAGGTGGTCGCTTATAGCGCTCAGGATGTCTGTATTTTATACTTGATGCACAGTAAACACTTCACGACACAAGTTAAAGTGGATGTGTGGATTGTATACCGCTGTATATACATGTATGTGTCATCTATAAGCCACAGAAAAGGATGTATGCTGTATAAAAAAGCTGTAATGTTTTTTTCTGTTGCCACAACAATATGTTTTTCACTGCAAAGAAATCCCCAATAGTGTCATTAAATGAGAAAAAAATATATACGTCTGTTTTAAATCTTGCCTTTTTTGCGTGTAACTGCCAGTTGAAATAATACAGCATGTTTCTCGACATTGGAATGAAATGAAGCATAATAAATATATTATAAAAGTGTAATATTTCTTTAATCTTTTACTGTTTTGAGTTAGTCTGTGAGAGTTTTTTGGACATCAAAGGAACATATTCATGTGCTCCACACTTGATGTTTTTTTCTCATGTGAACATGATTTTCTGGATAATTTACTTCTGTCTTTGTCTCAGTTTTTCTCTCTTTTCTGCTTGCAGGCCTTGCATGCAGGGGAGGGAGGGGGCTCACCCAGCATTAGGGGCTCATAGCAAGAACTATGTTGGCTGTTTACCCTGAATTCACCTGGTTTGTTTACCCAAACACAAAACATATGATTGCATAGGCAGGTGCTGCTTCTCATGGCTCAGGTTTCTTCCACTCAGATCCCTGCTGTGGGCCAGTCCCACTGCATTCTCTACTTCTTTCATCTGCCTCATCCAGATCCTCTCAGCTCGTTTCACCGCAACTGCAACAAACTCCTTTTGAAGAGCTTCCAGCATCCCCCGGGTCCTTATAGTATGACTCACCACAATGACACGAGTACCTGCTCCGAGTCTGGAAGCCATGCTTGTTTTTATACTTTCACATGAAAAACACTGAGGCAGACATGTTCCACAGAGGCCCGCCTTGCATACATGGACCCTAATCCTCCATTTGCGGAGGCAAAGTCACGCAGCTTACACAGATTCACACCAAACAAAACATAAACACTTATCCCAAAGAGGTGATTCAGCCCTGCGCCGTATCAGCGGAAGCAGGAAAGAGGAAGATGTGTGTGCAAAACCTTTAAGTGCATGCCATGGGTTAATAGACTATGAGGTCTCCTCTGCTGTGGTACACACACTATTGAGTTATCTAAACCTCCACCTTCTTTGATGTTTGTTTGACCGAAGCTGCAGATTGGGCCACTGTGCAAAGGTCCCTGAAGGGAGTTTGAGGACCATATGTGTGTTGTGATGTGTTTTATACATGCTTCAGTAATCCATCTGACACCGACACACTGAGCGGCCACGAGGACGGCTTATTCCCCTTTATTTAATAGTGTTCTGAAGTTACTGATGCCATAAACATGGGGCAGAACAGAGGCAGTCGTTGATTCGATAACAAGCGTGTTTGCCATATGTGGTCATCTGTCAGGACTTTCATTTTCACGGTAGTGAAAAACAGCATTTATGTCACAGGAAACATCACCTTTTTCCACTTAGGACTGTGTACGATAGGCATCTCTATTACAGCAGTTTGTGGATGTATGTACAAATACTGAATGTATGTTTCTCCTTCACTTCGTCTCCATTTCTTCCCTCTATCTTGGCGCAAGATCCACAACTGTAAGTTTGACTGCATAGGCAAAAAAAGGGGCCAAACTGTGCTCATTTTGAGGTTCCACAACTGCCTGGTGTCTAAATAAATCCAACTGTGCAAAGCAGGCACTGTTATCAGGAAGCACATGATGAAAAACCACAGTACACTAAGTGAAAGAAATTGGCATCACATTTAACAGCCATTTCTCTTTCTTCCTTAAAAACCATGTCCCTGGAATGGTGCTCGTAGTAAATCAACATGCGACCTGGCAGCCTTTCCTCCTTTTTCTACTCCCACTACACTAATTTATAAAAGATTTGGCAATTTATGTGTTTTTCTAAAACCAAACTATGGGAAAAATCTGATTCTAAAAGAACGAATATCACAAAATGTGGGTACAAATCTGATTTTCGGAAATTTGAAATGCAAACACGTTGTGGTTAACTAGAGTGCACCCTAATTTTCTCTCTGTTTTTCCTTTCACTTACTATTACTGTAAAGACCCTACTTAAGTTTTTGACCTTGCTAAAATGTCCATGTGGTGGTTTTTAATCATTGCATGACCAATAATGAGTGAAATAAGCAATTGATGCCATGTCAGAGTAGGTCTACTGAAACTGCAGCGTAGTAATGACAATCTTACGTACACTGATACACTGAAAGCCAGGTTTAATACGTCATATAGCGAAGGAACAAACATGTCGACTTGCAGGGTGGAGAGGCAGTGAAACAAGGGGCATTAGAGGAGAAGTCAGGTGTAGCTACATTTTGGTAATTTGCAAGATAAGTTTCACTTTTGTCAAAACAATGGCAGACGTATCATCATCTGTTTCTGGTTGTAAAACTGAAAACTGTAGCATTGTCCAGAGCACTGTTATGACACAAAACTTACACTGAAGCCTGCCGCTAGTGCATTAATTTTTCCCGGGATACAAGTACAACAAGTACGAGCCAACATGTTAATGACTTGCTAACTTTATTTTTTGTCATGTTTTATCTGTTCAGTGTGTCCAAACACATCTGCTGCGTGCTGAATTATGTAAGCTGACATTAGCCTGCCACATTACATTATGTTTTATGTCAAATGCTGCAGGAAATTTCTTAAGGATTGGGAGAGTTGCAAAGAACATAGCCAAAGTTACTCAAAACAGTCATTCAGATAGCAAACTGCTGATGAAGTTTGTGTGTTTGATGAGTTGAAGCTGCAGGCGAGAGGTGGAGGGATGGGTGGATTTGGATTTAGGTGGCTATGTAGATCCTTGCTTATTACATTTGCGCAAAGGCATAGACTTATGTCAAAGCTTATGCATGGAAAAAGCCTCTAAATATGTTATTCTGACTAACAGGGATGAGAATAAGATGCAAAATAGAAAAGAAACTTAGAGATTTTCTGAGCTGTGGTCTTCATAAAGACATTTCACTTCCTTAAAACTGAGGTGATCAGCTCAGGGACTTTTGTCAAAACTGGTCCTTTTTCTTTTTTCTGGTACAATACCTCAACAATGAGCCTTAACTTTAATCTTATCATATAGTTCCTTTCTAAAATTTTTTTGAGATGATATCCTGTTGTTTTTCTGATCACACTATGGCTTGAATTCACTCCATCGGTTCTCAATTTTCTTGCTGAGAAAGAGAAGTTTGATAAATGTTCTCTGTGCATCGATGAACTGTATGTGCGTGAGTTGTCTCATCTTGGGCAGAGGCCAGGCCTTGAGTGAAAAAGAGCAGAAGGAGATAAGAGGGCTGCCAAAAGGCCTCTGTCATGAACAAGAGAGATGGAGAGAATGCCGCTGTGCAGCCTGAGCATCCCTCCCTCCCTCTCAGCGTTCATCCCTTTCCCTCCCCTCCCCCTGATGAAGGCCGGTCAGGATGCAGAGCGTGAGAGTGTTGACAGAAGGAGATACGGCCTGGACCAAAATTCATGGACACAACTTGACACTGTGCAAAGGGTTCAAGGGACGAGCGCATAGTTCACATAAATTATTCCTAGCTCGCTCTCTGTTAGCCTTTAGCAGGTCAGGGATGGCAGAGGAGCATCATGGGTAATCAGGAACCCGTCTAAACGCAGCTTCTTTATTGCCCTCGGGGGGTGATCAGGTGAGACGAAGGTCATTTTGTGACAAGGCGTGCATGCTGTGAAGTAAAGACTGATGCTAATTTAAAGTCTGAGATTTATTTGTTTGTGGTCCTCAAGGGGGGTCTGGGGTGGGGGGTTAGGTTGGTGGTGGAGAGAAAGTGTGTTTACAAAGGTTTATGGAAAAATTTAAACCTGCATCAGATGTTACAAACACACACACTGAACTCTGCAACCCCCATGTTGAGGGAAAAGCGCTGCGATGAGTGAGGGCGAATAAAAGCGTTTCCAATGAAAAACACATTTAATTACACTCTGCTAATCTGGTAGATCTTATAGCTTCTGTATGTTTGCAGCCCCTGTACACAACAACAAAACATATCAAAGGACTCTTATGGTCAATCTAAGCACAAGTGGTGGGGAGATGAAGTTGAATCTAGTATTTGTTGACTGTAAAAGGTCATTTAAAGTACACACATGAATGAAGTGGAGAGGAAGTGAAGGTAGTAAGAAGCCGGGTGGTAAAAGACATCGTTCAGAAAAGATCAACACACCTGAACAAACTGTAGAGGGAACATCATAACAAATAGGGCTCCATATTGTCGTTTTTTTATTTTCGACAGAAATACATGAGTATGTGCTGGGTTTCTGCGCTCATTTTAAAGTACAAAGAGAGATGACAAGATACAAGAGACGAGAAAAGGAAAACAACGCC
>JAUZTA010000031.1:10414102-10428435 GCA_034780835.1 Ctenochaetus striatus
CCAGAACTTTATGACTCCCTGAACCATGTCTGTGAAACTTGCATGAGAAAATGAAACAGGCTCTCTTCGGATCCAGTGCTTGGTTTGTTCATTTTGGGCTTTTGAGGAACAATGGCAACACAAGATGGCTGACTCTGAGAAAGAGGTCCTGCTCTTTCTGTAGATATAAAATGTTCATTCTGAGATAATAAAAACACAAAGATATTTGATTATACACTAATAAGAACATAATTTTAATTATTATATTCCATGTTCTTGAGATGGAGCCCCTTCAATTCTACACACTGAACCTTTAAAACTTGCTTTACTAATTAAACCCAAATCTGCCCACATTATTTATCCACAAAATCCATTGAAATCATACATAAGATATAATTTTTTTTAAAGGAGGCTCATCTCCCATTACTCTTATCTGACGGACTGTAACTGCTCTGATTGAGTCCAAACAGCCTTTATGAGCCTGATTTTCACAGTTCTGTCAGAGGCAGTGGGCAGTACATTGGGGAGGATTCCTGAGGCTTTTGAGTGGAATTTGGAAAAGGGGGAAGTGTTGACACAGGACTTTATGAAGTAAGGGAGTCCAAACCACACTTGGCTGGTAATTCAATGGTTATTCTGCTGGCTATGTGTCCAAACAATCACAGTGGAGAAATAGTCCTGTCAGCATGATGATTATTTGCAGAATAGTTCAGTTTTAAACATCAATTTAAATTGACAAAATTAATCGACATACATCCTCCTCTTTTCCTCTACTCAATCTCTCTTCATTGGTGTCCTTCCCAACAGTTTATATGCGGCTCCCTGTAGTCCCTTTCAAATCATTATTCAATTTTCAAAAGTTATTAAAAATGAATCTCCTTCGGCAGCACAGAGCACAAAACTCTCAAAGCAGCCTCCAGGGTTGGTGTGTGTGTGTGTGTGTGGAGGCAAGGTGAAGCACGGCAACAAAAACCTCCCTAAGGGAAAGCTAAGCATTTAGAGCCACATTGCAGGCAGGCAATGCCTGGCCACACACAGACATAGCCCACATTCAACCTAACCAGAACAATTATTCCCATGATGGAAAAGTTTAAGTACATCAGAAGTTGTGCAGTCAGCAAACACGGTGCAGAGCCAACAACAACGACGGCGACATTAAACTGCCCCAGAGGTTGTCCAGCTCCAAAATCCACCCTCCAAATCCTCCACGGCCCTTCCCAATGTAACATAACCAGCTCAAGACTTTTTCAGATGACTGGTTAGACAAATATAGCTTGTGTGTATGAGTGTGAGTGTGCACACATGCAAATCCATGATTGTTTAAGACGATGTTCGCATTAAGATTTGCTTCTGTAGGGCTGTGATAGTGAAGTGGGCTTTGTTTTAAGGAGCCTCAGTCTGTTGTCTGTTTTCCCGTCTAACTGTTTATCTATTTGTCTGAAAACACCACGTCACATTTGCACAAGATGACACCGTCCTTCCCATCTCACCCCCTTTGACCACTGAAGTGTTTCTGTTAACTGAAGGATTAGCATGCCTGTCTCTATATAATAAAGACGATGTACGTGAGACGTCATAATGGGCTTGTTGGTGTTATGTTTTTAGGGAGGGGATGATGAGAATGCAAATAACTCGGGATCACAGTCAACCTGACACCACCATCACTTTAGCAGCAGGACGACAACGGGCCAAAGCATTCCTCTCTCCTCCCAACACGCCCATGACTCCTCTGTCGCAAGACGCTCCTGAGCTTTAGTGTTCCCAAAAATGATCTATGTGTCACAGCAAACATTTACCCCTCCACGGTCTTCTCTTTGGCTTTGAGAGTAAAATCAGCTTTTTCTGGTTTGTCCGTTTAACAAATTGGGGGCGCCCACTTAGCAGGGGCAGCCGATCGATCAGGAAGACTTACCCCCAACAGCTCTGATAAGAGCATGACAGATGCTAAACACATGGCTGTATTCTCCATGGCTCGGGCATAAATAACAGATAGACTTATCATGAAGAAAAATGAACACAACACGGCTCCCTGAAAGTGGACAGGACAGAGTGCAAACATTGCAGCTTTCTGTTTCCACACATTGACTGATTTGTGTTTGGGTTTTTTTGTTAGTATAAAACCATGAAGGTCAGAAAAACACAACAAAAGACTCAAAAAAAAAGCCAAAGAATTAAATATTTCACTTAATTAGTCCAAAAACATCTGTTCTCCATTTCAGGCTGCAGATTTTGTGTCTAAAGCTGCTCTTGATTTCCTGAGATATTTTTTAATTAGACAGCTTGCAGACAAAAAAGCCAAATATAGAGTGAGAATTTTAATGGAAACTAGAAATAGTTCTGTGTTAAACCCTAAGCATAAGAGGTTACATGCCTTTTAAATGAAACAAGCTATGTATAATGAGAGTCTATTTACAAAGGCAGGCATGGAAAATGTATTAGTCCATTTACTTCGGCTGTTAGTGTGTATGGAGCATCGCTACAGGGTCACTGTGTTTGGATGGGAGACCTTATGCACTTTTCAAGGCCACTCACTCACTCTCTGATGTCTTTCTCTCTCTCTCTCTCTCTCTCTCTCACACACACACACACACAACAAACATGGGTCATAGTAAAAGGGCGTCCAGCATTCCCAACATTCCCGATGGTGCCTGGCATCCTGGCCTCCATCAGCAAAAGATTTGCCAGATCCTCACACACACACACAGTTACATACAACCACACATGAACAGCCACTAACCAAACTATATTTATGTGCTGATGAATCACTCAGAGCCATTATACACCAATCACAAGACATGTAATATGACCACTTTTCTCTTTTATTTCTCCTGTCTTCACTCTCTTTTTTTCAATCTAATTAACAAGAAGACACATAAGACTCCTGTTAGAGTTTCTGCAGTGTTTGTATGTTTATGTAGCTCCTCACTGGATGTTCTTTGCTCATCTCAAACACCAGCATGAGGTTACGTGTGTGTGTTTTGTGATTGAGTTGTCTTTTTGACAACTGCTGCCATCATGTTCAACATAGCAAAGGTGAATTAAGATGTTTTGGATTCTATTTTATTTCTCAGTGTTCCTAAATCTCGTTATGATGTGTAAATTGGTGCAAAAAATCGGCCAATGCTGCCTCAGATATTTTATTTGAATAGATGCATCCTGTTCTGTGACAGTAATCTGTCATCATTTTTTTTTTTAAGTTGCAACTAACGACTACTGGTGTTTCGCTTTATTAATTTCTTAATTCAGTCCATAAAATGTAAAAACCAATATATATGAATTGGGGTGATTTCTGCAAACTGCCTGTTTTGTCAGACAAACACACAAAAAATGCAAAATTATTCAGTTTATCTAAAAAGAAAAGCAACAAATTACAGACAAGAGGCTGAAACAAAGGAATATTTGCCATTTTTGCTTGTTTATAAACTAATCAATTTATGGATGCATATTTTAGCTCTATTCTTTATTCCTGACCACAGATTCCATTTTATTCTTAAACAAATACTTCTAAAAATTTTAAAATACCTGCATCGGTTTAATTCGGTACAAAACATGCCCACAAGCAGCAGGAGTCTTCGTCTCGAGACTGACAGGAAAGTGAATCTCTTTTGCTCAACTCCGAAGTATATTTATCTTCTTCTGCTTTGGCAGGAGAAGCTCTCATTAACATAAGTCAAATATACCATAAATGGACGTGAGCAAACACTGGATAAATTACATTCACTGAGTGATGTGTTGGCTTGCTGAGAAAAAAAATTTTGTGACAAGACATTAGGGGGATAAGTTTAAAATTGAATTTGAAAGAGGCTTTTAAAAACATGCTTGCCTGACAAGTGGGCATTGATATAGGATCCTTAAAGTGTGAGAACACACACACACACACACACACGCACACACACACACACCAGGAAGCAGGATTGCTGAAGTGTTGACTTGTGATCCGCCTCTTCAGCTCCTTCCTCCTCAGTGTGGGCAACTGCTTCCTATCTCTGTCGTCTTCATCTGTCGCTCTTTAACGCTGCAGCGGTGGCATCCATCCTCCACACCTGTCAGGGGTCACGACTCCTTCATCTCTTGCTGGATTGGCCTCCTCACTTACTGGACCGGATTTCATTTCACACCTTCATCCATCCATCCATCACTCTATCTATCCGTACATCCTACCGCTCTATCTATGGACCCATCAGTATCAGCTATCTGTCTGTCAGCTGAGGTGATGATCCCTCTGCTCATCTCCGCTCTCTGGATTAGATTATTAAACCCTAAAGCTCTTTCTGTCCACCACACACGCGCCTGCTGTCTGATAATTGCAGGAAACCGACACATGGAGAGGTTAATGAAAGCCTAAATTTAACACTGCTGCTCTGATCCTTACAGCAAGTGACTTTATTAAAACTATCAGAGGAATTTAGAGGGTGCTACTTAGCGAGCTAATAGGCTAACATATGTGTCTCCGGTGACACATGAAGGCTGTTTGGGGAGAGAGACAGAACCCACGTTCAGGGACATCAAATACTCCAATGAGATCAGATGAGGGAAATGAGTGAAAAAAGAGATGCTTCGTGAGACGTCGAGGTCAGCCCGGGTCAGCAGATGGGTAAGTGAGTGGAAATGAACAAGTCTTGCTCTGTAAATAGCAGACCTGCATTAAAATGTCCACATATCATTCTAAGTATTTGGTTTTAAAGTCTCTTGGGACCTCTACTGTGTGCGGTTGTCCACAAAGGACAATATAGTTTCGTTCTGCATTGCCACAAGTATTAAACAACTCAAGCAAAAATGCTCCATGGTAATTTAAGCATCACTTTTCGTAGTTGACTTTGGCCTGACATTATTCTTTTTTTCCCTAAACCATCAAATCAGAAGACAGCAAATAGCTTCTGAATACTATCTGGCCAAGGCCTGTAGATGGATTGAACGGGAGAGACGGTTGGTCACGGTAAAGCTGGAAAGAAAAACGACTAATGGTGGTGATGGGTTGGAAGATATGAAAAGTGGGCAAGAATGAGGGGCTGAGAAAGTGAGAACAAGAGCGAAAGAGGGAGAGCAAATAAGAGAGAGAAGAAACTGGAAGGGTTGAAGGGGAAGGAAAGATCAGCTTGGGTCAGCTGATGGTTAACGGTGCATTAAGGATCATGTTCTACAGCGGTCTGAGGTTTTTACTATCCCCTTTTAATAACTTGGTCTCTCAGCAAATGGACTTGACATCTGTATTCCTACTTAGGGAAGCAAAGAGACTAAACAGAACAAAGGATTGATTAGAAATGAATGGCATAGAACAGCAACATGAAAAGACGGTAAAAGAAAAGTCCCCTGATTCAACTAATGAGAATCCCAGCACTTGAAAGACTTGTTTTCAGGTGTGTGTGTGTGTGTGTGTGTAGTCAAATAATGTACTGGCAGCCTCATTACGGCCTTACACTGTTACACTCCTCCACAGTGGAAACATCTTGACTGAATCACAGTCCAGAGAGATCACAGCGCCAATCAAACGACAACTGAGATCCCGTCGATTGAAAGTGACGGTGGTGGTTTGGCCGAGCTCCGCTCTGCCGAACCCAGTCAAACAAAAGATTTGAGAAACAGACAAGAACTGGTGTTGAAGCAGAACTCTGGATCTTAAAAATAGGATTAAGTTTGAGATCAATTTGACCGTCAATGTGAAGACGCAAAAAATCTGCTTCTGATTGAACGTGTTTGACGCACTAACATGCTCAGAGAGTTATTTGGCTGGTGAACAATGATCGGCATTTTAGTTGAGAGTGTTCACTGACAAAAAATGTCTTTGTTGTTTGCAGGTAATTTGTAAGAAACAAAACAGTTGGAAAAAATGAAATAGTATCTGATGACGACTAAGCTGGTTGAGAAGGGATCCACAAATTAATAAAGTTGAGTCTACTGAGTTAAAACCCACAAATGTCAACTCCTTGGTGGCTCTGAAGTAAAAATCAGAGGATCACCAAAGTTGTTGAAATTTCTACTCTGGTGACCATGTTTGTGCAGACTTAATAGGAATCCATCAAACAGTTATTCAGAAATTTTAGTCTAGACCAACTGACCAGTCAACGAATACTGTCATCCTTATAGCCAAAGTATTCAATTAATAAAGACCATTATTCCTAAAACCTCATCATTTATGGTTTTTGTCCTCCTTTATACTTTTTCACGACATATTAATGCATGTAAAAAATCTGTCAATACCTCTAGTGTTGAACAAATAAGTTAGTTCTCTCAGACATTTAAAAGGATCTTGTAAATGTCTTCCATGCTTGCTCTGCGGAGAAGGCACTGTGTTTCATTACAATGGCCAGATGCAGGTTCTTCTGGTCGGATGGTGTGTTACTGATGTCTTCCTGGAGCTGTCTGCAGAGCAGAGCGTGCTTCCATAGGCAAAGGTAGCATCATTTCCCCCCCACACACACATGGGCTGCACTTGAAGAAAACATCTAATCAAAGACAGGACTGTCAACGCACCTCAAGTGTGCACACATGTTTGTGTGTGTGTGTGTGCCAAAGAAACGTGAATGAAAAACAGGGTTTTACACACACGGAAAAACTTTATATTCGCTTAAAGAGGAGCCCTGTTTAGCCTGTCAGCCATCCTTTCCCTCAGTGTTACCACAACACCACACTACATAGCACAAATGTCACACCACAGTACACAAGACTCAAGAGTCCAATACCACACGACAATCACAACCAGTGAGAGAGAGGGGCATGGTGTGTGTTTTTCCACACTTGATGTTGATCATATAGGGTATCCAAACTATGTGAAGAGCACAGTTATGTCAGATGAAAAAACAAGAGGGATAAATGATGGCTGAGACGAGGAGACAACAATAGTCTCATTCTGTGGCCCTCGGGGAAGAGAAGGAAAGATGGAATCAGGAAAAAAAAAAAAACGCCATTTTTTTCCTCTGTTTCTTTCTACGCCTTCTGTTGTTGATTGGTTAATGTGAGAATGTGTGTGAGCGGAGTACAATCACAGCCCTCACTGGTTTTCTGGGTCGCATCCAAAATTTCTGTGTGTTTTTCTGTCACATGCACATATGGTTACGTGGGCAGGCATGTAGCTTTTTGGTGTACAAGCTCTGCGTTTGTGTACATATTCATAAACCTTTTTAGTCCCTGTGCTGAAACATGTTTGTATGCTTTCTGTAACCTCATTAGATGTCCTCCTCGGGCTCTGTCCTTTTCGTGCTTTATGGATCCAAAAAGAGTTGAACTAACTCGATTCAGCTCCATCTTCAGCTTCAACATCAACCACAGTCGAGTCCGGTATCAGCCCCTGGAGTCAGATACTGGTCTGAGAGGCCAGGGCATTGTGTGTGTGCGTGTGTGTTAAGAGTGTGTGTGTGTGTGTGTTTTTGCGTGTGAGAGACTAAGTGACTGATGATTGACAGGGGACAGACATGTAAATAGACCAATGGACTGAAAGACTGACAAACAGACAGAAGAACAACTCCAAGACCATTAAAGTCAGGTCATTTGATCCGTTTTTTGTGAAGGACCATCTGACCTCCTGGGTGAGTAGATCAAGCCTGTCGAGGGACCCTCACCGCTTCAACACCAACCCCAACCCCCTCCAGTTCTCCTGCTGCCCCCTCCTGTTACCCCCTACCCCTTAGAGAGACAGACAACTCTGATCCACCTCCTGTGACTGTGCTGATGTTTGTTGTGCATCCTCCTTCTACGCCAACAATCCCAAACAAGATAACCAGTAACAAATGCATAATAGGTTTTGAATGTTGTTAGATGTGGATTTCGATAGTTTTAACTGAAACAGAGTAGAGATTTCTTTCTTAACTTCATTAACTTCTAGTGTGCATGAGTCATCACACAAGGCAACATTACAAAAAACATGTTGTTTTGTAAAATGACCCACACGAAAACCCCAAATCCAAAATAGATTCGTTAACAAGAAAATGGCTCTTGTTCACATCCACCAGATCACTAGTTATCTTCTCAAACTTTCTCAAATTAGCAAAGTTCTGGTGGTTAAGATTTAAATGTTTAAACATTTGTCTCTTATTTGATCAAATTATACATCATTAGATTCCCTTCACAATCCACTAACCATCACACATGCATTTTGGCCGAACAGTTGTTTTGTCACAAGCTTTTCCATTTGGGCATCTAAAAAAAGAGAAAATTCAACACAAAATGAGATGTTAAAAGGTTAAACTACAAGTGCAACATGAGTTGTGACAAAGAGTAATGAAGAATAAACTGGTTTAACAGATTTAATCTTAAGGATTTTATGTTGCAGAGTACTTAAAATGTATGCTTTCTGCTTCAAGCAAAAACAGCTTGTATTGAGAACAACCTCTTATGAATCCTCTAGCGATTAAAACTAGTAAAACCACAAATACTCTGTCAATTACGCACCAAGTGCCTCCAGGTAAACTATAAAACAAGCAATGTTAAAGGTGCAGGGGTTTGAGTAGCATTATATTTTTCAAAATACAAAAAAAAAAAATTGGGACTGCACCAAATAGTTTGTAAATCATTTGTCTTTTTGGAGGGAATGTTGGGTCAGTGTGGTAAATGAAGTCTAAAAATAAGACGACAGACATTCAAAGCTTCACTCAGAAATCTCAACACAAGCTTTGAATGAGAAAAAGATGACTTTTGGTAGAGATCCGCGAATTTCAGCTAAATGTTTGATATTATTTATGCATTTAACGTATTTATATTTTACAACGTTCAAATATTTGCAAACATGTCTCGGATGTAGATTCTTTTGTTTATTACAGTCCCCATTCATCCCATCCATCCTCCACTTCCCCCTCCACTCCCGGTGTGAGAACAGTGCCAGGGTGCTGATGGAGGTCCAGTCCCCCGAAAGAAGAGGGGAGGGGTGTGTGCCTGTGTCCTATTTAGTGTGTCCTGTTTTGAGCACGCTAAATAGGCCTTCTTTAGGGTTTAAAGCTTACTACAGGGGAGATTATGGGCTTCCACTCTTGCCAAAAAGGTCAAGAGGTTGTGAGGTTATGGGCTGAGGATTATTACTGGACAGAAGAAGCCGAACAAACATGCTTGTGTGGCCCGCAGCAAACATCTAAAACTGGACCTTGAGCTTGAGTTCAGATCATTTGGGTCGTTGGATCCCTGAGCCCTGGGTTGTATTAATAACTTAAGATAATATCTTAGTACTGCAGCGTGTGATCAACAGTCTGTCAGCAGCACAGACTATTTCTGGTTAAAGTGACAGGGGGGACCAGCACTGGGCCAAAATAAAAGTGAGCTGGCAACAACAGCTGTCTTTGTGTGGCCATACGCTGAGCTAAATATACGTGACAATCATTCCTGGACATGAGAGACTGTGAGGGGTTTTAAATTTCTATCCCTTGCTTCAATTTTCCCTAGATCTTCCTCACTCATTTCATTTTAATGTAATGATTTCTGCAGCAGATAAAACAACTGCCGTTCCCTCTCACATAACCTGCAACGGCTTCGACTGATGATATTAAATGAGGTCACAAAAGATAACAAGCACAGCTGCTTTGCGCTCTCTTTGCTTTGTCTTGATTCTATTAAACAACACAAACGTAAATTCCCATAGAAAGCGTGCACGCCCCAGCAGAGAGGCCGCACTTTGAAATGTTAGGTCTACTGTCATGTCTAGGACATGACCCAGGGGAAAACATGAAAGGCAATCGGTCAGTTTAGAGAGGCTAGTATTAATGAACATGGTCAAAGAGCAAAGGAGAAACAGAGGAAAGACATAGCATTACATGCTAAAGGCTGACCCCACTTTACTGAGGTCCTGCAGAGAGGGAGAGGAGGAGGAGAGGGGAGACTGAGGAGAGGCAGTAAAGTCAAGAACAGGAGGGAAGACATCACACAGAAGGAGAAAAACGATCTCAGGAAACTCCAAACACGAGGATACTGTTTGAAAAATAAAGAATAATGAGTGGAAAGACAGGCTGAATGGGAGGTGGGGAGCGAAAAGATGAGTTGAAGCAGGAAAGAGTTGTTCAGAGGTAAAATGGGTGGGGGGGGCAGAGGGGGGCAGAGAGAGAACAGGGAGAAAGAGGGCAGCGAGGGGTTTGGAGGAATGTGAGAGAGGCGGAGTGAGGGGTCAGCTCAGGAAGGCTTCCAGCTGTGCTCCCTCCACTCTGATCTTATCTGGCCTGTTTGCTTGGGGTACACACAGCGCCTCCACACCCCTCCGATCTCCTGCAGTCGCCCCTTCTGTCCATTCTACACCTCCAACCAGTAAGGGAGCTGTGTAAGGCCTTGCAGTTCACCTGCTCAGTCCGCAAACACATGCACGCATAGAAATACTCGTAATACACGCAGACACACACAGGCGGGCATTCAGACATGCAGGGAGCAAAAAAATCCTGCAGAGGAAAGATAAACATCTTAGTACTTACGCTCTATTTACCCCTGTCTGTCTTCCCAATAGAAGAGGAAACAGAGACAGATAGAGGCATGTGAGAACAGAGAGTTTAAAAGTTCACATGTAATTAGACCAAATAAAATCAGCTGATCTGCGCTGTAAATTAATTGGCGAACCAGACAGATAAATTGCCATGTCTGTCTGATTTGATCAAAATCTGCCACAAATAAATCAGTGACACATCCCGTGCCTGTGCCAGAGACATCTGCTTGTTACAAAAGGCTCTGAAGGAATCTGGTTTCCTCAAAGTGCTAAAAGTTGTCCAGAAGTCAGGTCTGCGCTTTTGGAAAACTATAAAACAGGAACCTGTTACAGAGGATTTTCTGTGAATTATAGAAGCTGGGGCTCTTTAGGGGAGGATGCTGGCAAAGAGAGACAGAGTGCTAAAAAAAAAGGCAGCATCAGACTTAAAACAAAGTGGCAGTGTGAAAGACAGAAAGACTGAACAGAGAAAGAGTGTTTGGCTGTGAGTGAACGTGAATGTTTTCCTCCAGCAGAGCAGAATGGATTAGGATACGTTTACGGCAGTGGTCCACAAACTTTGGGGCAAAGAGTAAAAGCAGATGGGGTCTGGATGGCCACAAGCAAACATGGAGTGAATGAATATGATTTATGTAGGGGAATAAACAAACAGAAGTTTGTTGATGCTATCATGCTGACCTTGATATAATTAAAATTAAACTTGAATTTCAGAAAATTCAACCTTTCTCACTTTTTGCTTTTCCCATCATTGTTAATGACTGATTATAATTGCGGCGTATAGACTTTTTTCAGCTGAAAGGGGGGCATGTCTTTGAGTCAAGTTGCAGCAAGGTAAGAAAAAATATCATTTAGAAACTAGACAGAGTGCAGGATATATCATATTAGAGAGCTAATATCCCTGCAGCCAATCATTTTGCAATGATTAGACTTGGATTACTCAGCACTTCCATGAAAACATGTAAATCATCTAACAAAGCCATATGCTTTGTTGTAAAAGGCTACCAGAAAATACAGATCTTACATAAAGGAACATCCACGAGCCAGAAATCCGACCCCCCACTGCGACGCCTTCAACAAAACAACTAATTTGATGAGCAGTATTTTTCTCCTGTCTGTGTGCTGACTTCGCAAATGATAATTTGAGCCAAATCTTTCAATTAAAACTACATTAGAGAGGAGCTTTGCACGGCTGGGTTTGGCTGTTACTCTCAACAACATGTTTTATGATGGGCTGCTTGATTTGGGTCAGGTCTCCTTATTGGCCCGTTGTGTGTTATAAATGAGTTTCCCGTTAAAGTGCCAATTGGGGCAGTTATAGCTGTGTATACATACTTTTTTGGTTTAATTCTTCCTTTAAACAGTCAAACTCTTGTTTAGAGCGTAAGAGGAATCATATGGGGCTCGAGGCAGACATCAAGGCAGCATCGCATGCCAACATGGTGTTGCAATAATAGCATATTGAGACAAGACAAAATGCAATTTAAAGTGACATGAAGTCACTTAAAAAGAATTGTCATATTAGATCCCATATGGCCATTTCTCATATATCCTAAACTCTTGCATTTCTATTCATCAAAGTCACACTGTGCACATCCGTCACACTGACACTCCCCTCCTGCCGCTGTCTTGCTTTCCCCTCTCGCTCTAGTCACCCCCGTCTTTGTCCTTGTTCCAGATCACACAATCAGAACCACATGGACGTGAGAAAACACTCCAAGTAAATAAACAAGACCCAAAAAGGGCCTGTGCTATTCCCAAAGTGTAACCCCAGTGCCTGAATCTAAGAGGTATTAACAGAAAGCAAAACAGTGATAGCAGCACAAAAATGAAAAATGGATGCATCTAAATGTGTCAGGCTGTATGATTGTATAAGTGTGTGTGTGTGTGTGTGTGTGTGTGTGTGTGTGTGTATTAGCATTTGTTTTCTCTGCTCTCTGGTTAAAGCAGAGTCTGCCTGCTTCATCTTGTTGTGTGACGAGGCTGCAGCTCGTGACCCATGTAATTATCTGGTTGCAGACACAGAAACACACAAACAAACAATCATTAAATTAGATTTACACGCATCCGACGCTTCAACACCTTCAGGATCCAATCCATCTAAATCCTGAGTGTGTGCAAAACAACTGAATTTGTCCAGAAAATCCAGATGAGTGAGCTAAGGCAGGAAAAGAAATGGAGGAAAGGAATCTGAATGCAGTCAGAAAAAGTATGAGAGAATGACAGGAAAGTGAGATGGTGGAACTGATAGATTGTCCACATGTTCAACTCAGATATTCCATGTGTAACCAGAGCTGACTGGATGCCTGTGATATACTCTCCTGGCTCCCAAAATACACTCAGGGCTCATTTTATTCTGATTCTTGAGTGAAACAGCAAATATGTTGATAAGACGTCCCTATAGAGGCTGGCAAAGGAGATGGACTGATGGATGGTGTGCAGAAATGTAGGAACACACACACACACACTCACGCGGGAGAATTACAGCGTACATGCGAGGTGAGGTAACATACAGGCCCACACATACACTCTGCATCAAGAATGCAGACACACAGTATGTAAAAAAACATGAAACGCTGATAAAAGAAAAAAAAAGTTTCAACATGTGCAGTTTATTTTGCTATGCTAGGTTCCTCTATTGTCTCCTCCAGGCTCCAACCCCCATCTGTACCTCCATCTGGCCGAGCGAGGCCGTTAGACAGCGAGCAGAGGTGGCAGCGAGTGTTTCTGACAGAAACCGAGTGTTTCAGTTTAATGGCACCATGTCTTGGTGTGTGTCCACAATTGTGCACATTAACACTTATTAAACACCCATTAACACACTGTCACAGCTCCATTAGCCACCGAAGCTGCTGATAAAAATACCAAAATGCTTGCACATATAAAGATGTACATATGAATTTGCACCTCCACAGATTTCAGCCCGAGCTCGGTCTATGATTAGATCTAGTTAGACAGGGTAATTTGAGTGTAACATTATTGTAATTATGCTCGGACTGCTGGGAAACGACTGTGTGCAAATTCCTCAAATCGGACTCAGAAAAACCTCAGAAAATGAAATGACCCATCAAATGCTTTGGCAGGCTTTTTCACACACTCACATGCACACGCATGCACACACACACACACACACACACGCACACAAAAACACACACAATGAAGCTGATACTTTAACTGCAGCGTCTGCGGTTCGATGTTAAGCTGTGGATGCGTTACAAAGTGCTGTGAACATGTGAGCAGAACGACAGCATGTCATGGTTTGTTAAGTTCTGCTCTGTGAGATGTTGAAACTTTACAATTTCAACTGATTGTCACTCCGCCTTATTTTGTCTCCCTCGTAATGAACCATAATGCCTCATGGATCATTCATACAAGTCATGATTCCTTCTGACTTTAATTAAAAACATAAATTCTCATTCCATAGCCAAGTTGCATCATATGAGGCCTGTAGCCTGCTGGAACATTTTCTGTCTGAGGAGAGACAACTATACATTTTTGCTTTGAAAGATTTCTTTTGAAACATTTCCACCCAACATCAACACTACTGAAGTCTTAAGAACCCTTCAATCACAGACTTATCTCTCTTCTGATCCTGTTTTAGTTTGAGAAGAATTTCGGAAACGATGATGCAAACATCCCATGTTTATTTCCTGGCTTTATCAGTCCTGATGTGTCCTTCTCTGATTCGTCACGGCCCTAACATGTGATCCTTTCCTGGAGGAAATCAAACCACATCGGTCTGCATACATCTGTGAGAGCTGAGCGCCGGCAGTAGATTCAACATGAGTAACAGAATACAGGTGTTGCTCACCACCTCGTCGTCAATGCCAGCAGCTGTAGTTAAACTCTGCATATATCAACAAACTACTGTGAACATATTTAGGAGACAAAACACCTGCACGCACATGTCCACTGGATGTGAATGGTCACGAATGTTCGATGGTGTTATGCGTTTTCAGGCTTCTTTATA
>JAUZTA010000031.1:10430420-10440638 GCA_034780835.1 Ctenochaetus striatus
TTGCAGACTTGTCTACAGGAAACAATTGTTGTTGTGAAATCATGTGCATCAGACGACTTTATGAAAAGCAGCGACCAGATGTTCTTCTATGTCAGCTTTTACTTTGCTGTCATGTTTTTTTAAGGTATCGCCACCTCATTTTGGTCCAAACCCCCTCAAACGTTCTCTAGTGTATCATTATGAATATTTATTTAGTTCATTTAAATTCATTATTGTTGTAAAGATGCTAAAATACAAATTATCAAATTAAAACTGCTAGGAATTGATACAACTCTATATAGAGCTTCTCTCAAAGATACAGAAAGTTTTTGCTTTTCTGTGCACCTATGGTAATTCAGACACACTCATCTGGTCATCATGTTTGTGTTGGAAGCCTTTGCAGCACTAGCTTTGAGAAAACTCAGCCTTTTACACAGAACCACATCATCTCTCTTACTTGCCTGGAAAAAGACAATGATATGAATAAAAATGGGCCTCTAACATGGCATATTGCTCAACCGCAGACTCTTTTCGAAAATGAATATGTCCTCTGTCTGCCAAGAGGTGACGACCTACAATTTGATGCCTAAATATGAACACATGGATGCACAATCATTTCAGTAATTTACGGTGTGTGTTTTCTCCTTAACCCAGTCCACATCATTTTCTGCTTTTAAAGCCCTAAAAGCAAATATGATATCATTTTAGAAGATAATTTCATCCAGCAATGTTTTCTATGAATCAGCACTGTTACTACCATTTTCAGATTGAGTCAGACTGAGTTCCTCTTGGCTGCTCTGCACATCCCGGCCCTTTGCTCCTCTGTGTGTTCCTGAGGTCTTTTTGCTGGCCTTCGTGGGCTGCCGACTGGCCGGCCCGTGTCCGGCTGTTTATTTTTTGAAAGGAAGAATGTCGGCCCTGCTGTTAAACACTGTGGTTTCACAAAGCTAACTTTAATAAGAAGGCTGATGAGAGACAAGGAGGGGAGGCGTCTGGATGTGGTTCATGTGTGTTTGTGTGGGTGTGTGTGTGTGCGTGTGCATGCTTACCAAGCATCAAGCTAGGCCAGATGCTCACATTCGAATGTAAAAAACACACCTGAAGCCAGTTGCACCTACTTTATAGTTGTAAGAAGAGATTTACATATGACTAAACTTAAGTGGGGGGCATCACACAAACTACTTCCAACATTAAGTAACTGTCACATGACTGAAGTGTGGGAGAGTTCGTGGTGTATAGAGATAACGACTGATACACAAAAAATGGCTATCTTTTAACAGATATGGAATCAAAATGCTATTTGCAATGATGTTAACTAAGAAGATTTTTCACCAAAAATATAACATACCCTAAAATACAAACTAATGCAAATAAACTTAAGGCTACTGGATGGCCAATAACACAAGTTATATAAGTGGAACTAAATATCTCATGCACATTCTAATATCCATAAAATAACTATCTCTGGGATCTGGTAAACTAATTCATCCTAACTCCACAACCCGCTACTACACTACACTTCACACTAGTCTTTAAGCGATCACTCGAGACTATACCGATCTATAAATAGGATATTTTATGCACAAGTCAAGCTAGATTTTAAATCCTAACTTAAGATATCTCACAAATTCCACAGCAGCCTCTCAATTCAACAACACATAAACAACCCTCTCCAAACTTCATATTTTCAACTATTCAAGAGGCCGTGTTCCCTTTTCTATCTGCAGTAAACTAAGCACACTCAAGCCTTCCAAGAACATCCTCTAAATGAGAACAAGACATCAAGGAGAGTCATTCATTTTTATGGGACTCCTTCAGTGACCAGGGAGAATAACACACACATCATCTGAAGGACAAAAGTAACCTGAGGACATGCGGCTCGCACAGCTGTGCCTGAGAGCTGCTGTCCATATGAAGATGTATCTGTAGTCTGTGATGTAGTGCTGAATACAAACAGGGCTTCCAGGAAAGAGGAATAAAGGGGTAAGAGGAAAGATAAGCTTTTTTTCTTCCTCACAAGCAACTATCGCCAATAAACTGATCATTGACATTTGACACACAGCAACTTTCGCTTGACCAAATTCCAATTTAAAGTTACAGTTACTTGTTTATTGCATGAATAAAATGTAAAATGTGTCAGGTTAGATAGTTGAGAAAACTAAATTGCAAACAAATGTGAGGAGTGTAGGAGGATTTCCTCTTAATTACATGATTGTGCAGAGCAGAAACAGATTCACTCTGCAGAAAACACCCTGCAGACACACTCTAGGGATGATGTGTGTGTATGTGTTCTTGCACACTTGACACTTGAGGTTGTGCAGCAGGACAGAAAATGTTTTGTACTTTAAAAATGTAGATTTTCTTCCCTGGTATGAAATGTTATTTCCCTCTGCAGCATGACACATGAGGACACATAGACTTTCTGCCACGGGACAGACTCTTCTTAAGTGACTCACACAAACACTGAAACACATGCCTACAGACATCAAAACAAACACACGTGCACAAAACACAGAGAGTATAAGGAAGCAGACACACAGAGAGCTTGTTATGTGCTGCTCTCCAACAAACTAATGCTTAAAAAAAAAAAAAAAAAAAACTGGCTGCAGCCCAAAGCTATAGCGGAACAAATCTAAAACAAGACCATTCATGAAAACAAATTTCCTGCCTCTATTATTTTAAAATGGTCATTAATGGATCTTATATGGTCTAAGTATTCTTCCTGTGGCAGTGAGATTGCATAGGTAGCTACAAACTTCCTGACTGATTTATTATGCCTTTAAAAACAAAATGCAGCTCTGGGGGTTGTTGGCCCAATCGTGGGGTCTCCGTCTCCTTAAAACCAGGCTTTCTCCCATCTCCTCCTCCAGGCAGGAGAGGAGGAAGCCGGGCCGGGGGTGCACGTGCACGCAGCCTCCACTCTGCCTCCTGGGCGAGAGGTCGATCTCCAGACAGGCTGGATAACACCAGCAGATGGGCTTCACAGAAGATGATATATTGTATTTCTTTTCAAAGCTGCAGACAGTAGGAGTGAAAACAGCAACCCACCATGTTTGTGGGTACAGAGAGACAAGCAGTTTGTTAATACATTTCTGTTGATATGTGTGCTCATGCATGAAGAAGCCCTGCTGTGGGCATGCTCTCTCAATTATATAAATACACACAAACACACTTATATGGGGGGGTCTGTGTTCCTGTTCGGTGTGTTAATGAGCTCTTATCTGATGGAAATGGATCTGACCGCACAGCCAGAGGTCTGACCTCTTACCCTCAGATACACGAACACCAAGACCATCATGACTGAGAGAGCTCAATCTAACAATGACAGAAGATAAAAAGACTCACACTGGAGGGCACACAAATGTGTTTTAAACTCAAAATGATTAACAACAAATAATATACACTTATCAATCAACCAAATATATCAAAACAACAAGAGTAAACTTAATCAACTGTTTTAAAATATTAAAAAATGTCACTGTGGGTTACGCTCAAAGTGATCTCACATTCTTAAATCCAAGGACATTCGGTTTACAATCAGGAAAGACAAAGGAAAGCAGAAAAATCTCACTAAAGAGAAGCCATGGCAAGGGGATATCTGGCATTTTTAATTTAAAAGTGACTCATATTGGTTATTAAAATAGTTGCAGATTCATTTTCTGAAATGAACTGTCTAATCCCAATTAATCCAAACTAATCCACTTTTTTTTTGACTAATCGTTTTAGAACCAACATTAGATTATGACCCAGAGCTGTATGCATTCCTCGGTTTCCAGCAGGAAATTTAATTTTTGAAGTATTTTGTGTCTGTGTGAAGTATTTGAAGTATTTTACGTCCTCCCAATACAAGATTTAACTTGAAACCGCCCTAATGAAGCAATAAACTGTACAGAAAACGCTACAACGCCACCATATATTATATCAAACTGTAATTGTACTTTTGTTTATATGGCACAAAAAAGAGGAAATCAAGTAAAAAAACATAAAGCAAGACAGACTGGGTCTTTACTCTACACTATTAAGAAGGTAATTGACTGAGTTACTTAATGAGTTACTTAGTTATTTAATGATCTTAACGGGCGTCTGAGGCTGGTATTCGATTTTGGGCTTGTGTCCAAGTCTGGATGGACTGCCCCCGCCTCCACAACCGGCATCAGACGTGTTAAACCGCCTTTAAATGCAAATTGCAGAGATGACAATACCCCTACGCAGGACACATACAGCCTTCACATGGTTCTTATTAGCCAAGCCAAAGGTGTTGTGTTCATGTGTAAGTAATGAATGTATGCGTGTGTATGTTTGTGTGTGAAAGCATATGTCGTCTGTGTCTGTTGAGGGAACAAGCTGGTGTTAAATGCAAACACCTGAAGCTTGTAAGCAGAGATGGATTGTGCGACATAGTTTGCCTAAGCTTAAGAACTGCTGATCGTGTCGTATCTGTGAACATTAAAGTGCATTAGTTTCCACTCAGACGATATCAGAGATAATTGTCCTTTGAGTCAAAGCCTGGGGTGAGATTTTATTTATAGACAGTCTCTCTGCTACTCCGGAGGGGATTAAACTAGAGGGCCTTGCCTTCAGGAAAATTTAAGGAGGTTATGTGGACAGAAGCGTCAATGATGAATTCAACGTTAACGTTTCCAGTGCTGCTGCACATGTGCTGCCCCCTGTTGGGCCCCTGCCTTCATGCACGCTGAAAGGTGAGCACCCTGATACGGAGGGCATAGCTTTAATGGCAGAGATGCCGCTCATGCTGTGTGGCAGCTTGTCTCTCACACATGTACAGGCAGAAATACCTTGGCCTGTGATCCCAGTGGTGAGAGATTCAAGTTTCAGGAGGGAAGAGTTGGTGCTAAAGGGAGAGAAGGGTTTCTTCTTACAGCGTCGTGTTGAGAGAGGTGCCTCTGTCGGCCCCTCAAAGGCTCAGGGACAAAAATCAGACTCTCACACACACATCACACTCAGCAGCTATATGTACACTCTCTCTCACAAGGACACAGAGGCACACATGTAGCCACTGCATGGCTCAGATACATGTACATAAAAGAAAAACTTTTGACAGAAGTCAAATAGCTAGTAATTGGCTCAAACACATGCACAGCTCTGATAGCACCCAGCTCAGTGTCCTGTTTCAAGCACGAAAACGTCTGGAAAAATGCTCCAAATCCAAGTTTATCAGCTGAGAACCCCAATTTAAAAATAAACACATTTTATGGAGAAATGTTAACAACTCTGTAGCCTATTGAGCAATCTAATTGCTGAGACTTGCAAAAAGTCCACAGGCATTCATTTGCTTCAAAGCCGCAATAAACTAAATGGCCTTTTGTTTCAGCGAAAACAAAAGAGCAAATTTAAAAAACAGAAATGAGAGGCAGAATAGTTGTGGAAGAATTGCATTTCAACGCCAAAAACTGCTTGATTACACAGCCGTTGAACAAAATCGACAGAAAAAAAAACAGAACGCAACATCTGATACAATAATGATCTAATGGAGTAATTGCATTTAAATGCCAAGCGAGGCCGATGCAGGATAGTCCTCAATACGAGCAACTTTTTTTTTTACAAGGTTCATCTTGAACCACTGATTAAAATTCTACTGAGTCACACTGGAAATGCAGTTAAGTGGAGGTGGAGCATAAGCAAGGAGCTACAGCTTGTATGAACAGTATGAGTAGCTTTGTTGGATCAAATACCTGCAAAAACTTTGCCGACTAGCCGGTCAGAGCCAGCGAGCTATCTTGGCACAAAAAAAACTTTAGCCTGGAAAACAAAATGTGTTGACAGCAGGCCAGAAATTCCACTTGTGAAAACTTTCACCTGTTCTTGTTGTTGCGGGGCTATTCGCACCTCAGACAAAGAGAAAGAGAAAGAAAAGAAATGACAGAAGAGGCAGGGAACACAACTCCCCAGATGTGCAGATCTTAAAAACTCAACATCCACCATAACTGTTGATAAAAAGCAGCTATAGAAGAAAATGTGTGTGAGCAGATGCTCTCACTCTCGTATCAATGGTAAGATTCCACCTGAGTTGCAGTTTTTTAATAAGTGGAATGTCATTAATGCCAGCTTTAATAAAATAAACACACACATCCTACCGCTGCAGGCCAGAGTGAATGTCTTTGGCAATAAACACCAGCTTTTCTTTCCAAAAGTGAGCTAATAGAGCCCATGTAAACCATTAAAGCTGCTGAGATCAGTTGGTCACATCCACTGATGTTCACGCTGCATCGACATGTGTGGACACATCACATCAGACACCATTAAAGAAAAACCATCTTTCTTAATAACAGGAGACTGTGTGTAACACGATGTGGATCTCACACTGTTCTCCACCAGTGAAAATATCACACGCCCCTGTAATGAACACCACAAGCCAAATGTGGCCAATCTTGGCGCTCAGCTGCTCCATCTATTAAAATGAGCATCCCCACTGACAAGAGGCATCGGGGCTCAGGCTGCACATCCCCAACCCCACAGATCTGTTGAGTGTTCAGCCCTGCTGTCCCACTGTGGGCCCTCCACAGGCTTAGGGGGCAATAATCTTCCACACGGAAAGAGACACACGCGCACACACGCATATGATCTTTAAGTTCAGGAGGGCCGCCAAAAGCATCACATGCAGACAGACTCTTAGGTTTCACACGCAGGCAGTCATGCCTAGACTGTAGCGTTGACCTGATAGTGTTCCTGTTTTTAGTGTCTTGTTTGTATGTTGTGGTAAGTTGAATAATGATACAAAGAGCAGAGACAGACCTGGAGGACAGGAGCACTCTTGGCCAACATCTCTAGTTGTCCGCGATTTCGGCATCAGCACCCCCACTTTCTGCAGAAACACAGAGGAAATTCCAGTACAAGATCAAAACAATCATGCAAAAATGCAGAGAATGGAGTAAGATTAAAATAATCACAATTGCTACCGCCGACAATAATGACATCCTAATCTTTCTACCTTTACATAGGGCTTTAGAATGAAAGGAGTTTCCTCAATTTCTTTTCCATGTGATTAAATTATAGGTTGTGTCTATCATCAGTGGTTATGTCACCCTATAAAGAGCTTTAACTGCAAACTAATTGGCCAGCTGCATGCATGCTTGATCCCTAAGGTCACGCATTAAAAAGAGCTGATTTTAAGGGGGATAATTAGGGTGCAATTGCCAAAAAGTGCCAAGTTTGTGTCTTTGTAAACCCGGTTGCATGTGTTTTCTGTTATTACGCACACTTTACGCACAGGAAACTAGAGCGTCTGTCAGACTTCCACAAACATAATGTATATATATTAATTATCGACAGTTAGTTTTAATTAAATCCACAAAAGGTATTTTGTTACCTCTTCCACGAGCTTCCCTATTGGGGTACTCAGTTCGTGAATCAGAGTCCCATCCTCGTTCAGAAAAGCCCTGTGCGGCGGGTGGAAGATGGACGCTTTTTTCATCTCTGTCTGCAGTCGGTTCTCCAGCTGGTAGGTCTTGAAGCTCATCAGAAGACACACGGTGACGGAGCTGAGGGACATCAGCAAGCACACGGCGATGGGAAACCCAGACAGCCACCTCTGGACCACGGGCTTGGGCGAACACTGACACACCGGCTTACTTTCCCCGACAGAGTCGCAGGCTGAATCCATGCTGAAATCCTGCCTCAGGGTCCTCTTGATGAAACGAAAATAAAATGTTTTGTTGCTGTAACTCTGCAATCAAACTTGTATTAGCCTCCGCGAACTAAGCAGCGCACCTAAACGCATTCACAACACTACCTCTGGTACACTAGGCTCGGGGTTCAAAGCTCTGTCTTAAATTAGTCTTGGAACAAGAGGCAGCAGCAGTGCGCACTGGGTTTACGCCAGACACAGATGGGAGCGATCTGATGCCAGTCAGAGGAGAGGCGCCTACTAACTAGCAAGTGGGTTTTGTTTTTTCTGTTGGGAAGTATCCTACATGGATGTGCAGTTGTATCTACCAGTGGGTTCAATTGTTTGCCTCCCTAAAAGTTGCACGTTCAACTAGTTGGGATGCGCCCGCCCTGCTGACCACGTGGGAGGCTGCAGAGTGACAGCTGTGAGTCTGATTGTTAAGCCTGACTCGGTAGACTTGCGATCACTCCCAGACACCACAGCAAAAGTCCCTGCAAATATTTTTGTTAGTATATAATTGTTTGCACATAATTTCTTCAGAGTCACGGCCGACTGAAATATTTGAAAACTACTGGGACGGTGTCGGATGAAGACGTGCCATGTTATTGTGGTATATTTTGAAATCGGCTGAATAACATGTCTGAGACTTCCCAGACTTTCACGGGAGGTTTCATAAAATAACAATAACAATGGCCTCCTGTAAATGGTAGCCTATTTTGAGGTTTGTCGGTTTAGAATAAACTGCATCTGTGTTTTCCTCTCTGTCGGACATTCCTCATCGGTTTAAAGGCAGAGTGACCAACAGTGATAGTCGATGCTGTTTTGATGAGGACTTAGTCAAAGTTACGAGGCTGAAACTTCCCAATTTAAATACTAAAAAAAATAAAATATGAGACTTTCCCCAACACAGTAAGGCTACCATGCTTCAGTTAACAAGCACTTATTATACTCTAGTTGGACTTCAGTGATGTTCATTTATTGACGCTAGACTTTAAGTGCAATATGAAATCTTTACTGCCATCCTGTGGATTATTGCAGCTACTGCACCTAATGTGACATCCCTACATCACAGTTTTCACACAAGACACTTCTTCGTCCATTCATGTTTATTGAGAAAATGTACATGATCCTGCAAAAGTTACATAACCAGTCAGTGAAAAAAAATATCTCAAAAATTTCTATGTACAAGGATTCTTTGCCCGCATAACTTTTTTTCACATCCAACAATGCTGAATAAATTATTACTGGTGAGACCGATGCAGAGTAAAGCATCTGTTACCCATCACCCGTGTGACAATGCATAGAGAGAACATGGATAAAACTGGGATAATCAAGAATTTAAAAAAAAATGAACAGCCCTACAAGCATGTGCTTAGAAGCTCCAAATTAAATTACAATGGAAAATAAATAGCAATCAGTTTGGTATCAACTACATCAATGCATATCAGAGATGAAAACAACTCTGATGAATGAGACCATGAAAAACAGCTCAGGACAGGACACAGCAAAGCAGGGCAGTGGACTGATACAGTCAGGTAAAGTAAACCTCTCCTGGGAGAGTCAAGAAGTACAGGCTGGCACTGAGCACCACAATAAAATGTAACACTGACAGTCAAGTCATGGCCGAGGTCACAAGTTAAGAAGTTTATTCCTTTTTGCTGCTACTACTGCTGCTGCTGCTTCTTCTTCTGCTGTCGTTGCTCTTGTTGTAGCAGGAGAAGAAGGGATGTCTGAGGGCCTGCTCCAGGCTGAGTCGCCTAGTCGGATCATACTCCATCATCTTCTGTATCAGGTCAAATAGCTGATGGTGGTCTTCACTTCTTGATGCTAGGTAATGCTGATGGGGAAGGCAGGACAGTCTCATTAATGTCATGATTAATACAGTTCTATATTTCATTTGTAGACTACCATAAAAATGCTAAGTACAGGGTGAGTATACACTAAATGTAATCAGTAAACTAACTACATATGTCTAACAGTCCAGCTTAGTGACTGCATGCAGCAAATTAAGAGTCCTATGCTTATTGTGAAGTTGCAGGCTATGTACAGTGTTGTAACAAAGCTCAGGTATGATGGCCATTGATGATTGGCTAACGTGTTACATCACGTAAACCTGAGAGTGTTGGAGTTGTTCAAAGGTGGTTTTCTGATAACATTTTGATAAATACAGATGCATGCAGAAATATGATTCCTGTAGTACTCGTAGATAAAAACAGCATCACCAAATGAGGCTCTGTCAGGTAGTAGTAGTCCTCTTACCTTAAGAGGTTTGCAGTGCTTCCTGACATATCTCCCAGAAGAGCTGTGTACATCCCAGTCGAGCTTGCACCGGTGAACATATCGCTGCTTCCTGTGCAGCACACAATAATTGAGAAATTACTAAAAAATGTGATCATTTCAATTGACTTGCTTGCACTACTGATAAGGTGGCCTTAATAGTTAAGAGTTAAAAATCATTTTAATTCAGTGTTTTAGGCTCCTATCCACTTACTTGGTTTTCTGCAGGAGCTTTGTGGGAATGGGGCCCAGGACTCGCTCCATCATAGCAAGGTGCTCTTTGCTGTCATGGGTCTGAAGGAAGAGAGAGGAAAAAAATACATATTTAATCCTTC
>JAUZTA010000031.1:10440936-10452971 GCA_034780835.1 Ctenochaetus striatus
ACATATTTAATCCTTCTCGCCAACTGTCATACTAAGTGTCACTGCATTAATTTTATTATACTGTTTACTGCTACCCACCTGGAAGAGAGTAGATCCAAGATAGTACTCAATGAGTATACAGCCTACACTCCAGACATCACAGGAATGGTCCCAGCCTAGATCTGAAATTGACAAATTGTGTTTAGTAACAAGATGCATCCAAATGATCTATAAAAACCTTTCAGGAGAGGGCATTTGAAGTACAAATTACCTAATATGACCTCAGGAGCACGGTAGTGCCGTGTTGACACAACTGAGGTGTGGTGCTCGTGCTCATATGTGGCGTTACCAAAGTCAACGATTACAACGTCTGGGTTCTTCAATGTTCGTTCATCTCGTTTCTAGGAAAAGCAGACAAAAAAACCTGATCATGCTACTCACCCAACTGCAAGCACAAACGACATTTTTGGACTTATAAACGTGTGATTTTTCTTGATAAATCTTGGATGCTTACCATGTCAGGGTTGTACTCCATATCATACTCTGAATTGACAAAGAGAATATTCTCAGGCTTCAGATCTGTGTGGGTCAGCTTGTTCTTGTGCAGAACTGAAAGAAAAGAACCAAAACATTTTAAACCAAGCTGTTTGTTTTTAAACATGCGGTATTTTCTACACATGTGAGTGTTTACAACTTACATCGCACCGCTCTGATGATCTGGTATGCCATGTGCCTGATGTGTTCTATTGGGAAGGGCTGGAAGTTGTTTTCCTTGAGGAAGTCATATGTGCTGAGGCCAAGCAACTCAAAGGCAATACAGATGTGGCCATGGTAGTCAAACCAGTCTAGCATCTGCACACAAGCACTAAATGGGAAGAAAGGCATTGTTGATGCAAGGTAAGTTTCTGACATGGCAAATTTCAGCTGTATTTTCAGAAGTTGTATGAAGTGGTATGAAGTTATTACGGACTGACTTACTATCTCTTATCACAGTTGAGGGACTTCAACTGTTCAAGTACCTCTACCTCAGACATAGCTGCCTCACGGTAGCGGTCTATGTTTTTTATGATCTTCAGAGCCACTCGAGCTCCACTGCTGAAAAACAAATAATATAAATATATCAAATGTGAAGGAATGAAGGAGGAAAAACAAAGTCCGACCACTGAGTGATAAGGAATGTTTTTTTATATTTATACTTACTTATTGTGATCAATGCATTCAACAACCTTCCCAAAGGCACCCTCTCCTAGAGTACATACAATCTCATCTACAGGAAATAGAGAAGTAAAGTTAGAAACACAGCAGTGACATGGTGAATCACTGCCCTTTGGCTGGTTCACTGCCTCAAGTTACATTGCTGTTTAGCAACACTATTATAACAGGCTTCTGAACACTGGCATACAGCTCAATGCTAAATAAGTTACACTGACAAGCAATATTCTAACCAAAACAAATTAAGTCTACTGGCCCAAATGCTTCGACTTCTTAATAAATGATTGGAAATAAAAACCAGACAACAAGGGTGAGAGAGACAAAGTGTGAACAACAGTAGTAAAAAAAAGTATATATTCTATACATCTCGCTCTCAGCATGTCTCCACTGTGATAGATGAGGTGACCCTCGTCATCATCCTCAACACTCCTGGATCTTTTCCTGCTCCTGCGGTGATGGCTCCTCCTCTGCACCGGAACCGCCGCAATCCGCCATCACATCAACAACCCATCAGTCAGCCAGCACCAGGCCACCACAAAGCGACATCGTCATTCATTCAACCGGGCCAAGGGGGGGAGGTGTGGGGGTGGACAGATTCGGCCCGTTCAGTAACACCGCCAGGCGAATGGACGGAAGGACGGAGCAGCAAATTCAAATTCAGCCCCGTCAGAGAAATTGGGCGCCAGCCACCACATAGTGTGTGTTACAGAAGAAAAACATGGCAACAAGATTTTCAGATGAGAAACTTTCTCAGAGTAGTACAGAAAAAACTGAACTTGAGTGATTACAGTCTTTCTACATGTGGTTGTTTTTAAGTCTTCCTATACAACTTAATTCTTGACTATCACGTCCCAAAACTGCCCACTAAGATTTCAGCACAGATACTGAGTCCCCTTTTCGCTTTCAAATCTATAAACACTCACAACCCTTCTATTCTGTGCCCCCAAGTCCTCTACCTATGACTGGAAAGCATGCTTAATAGTGAAGAGTAGAGCACACAGAGAGGTTCAGAGAGACAAAGATAGGTGTTAAGCATTGGCTAAACACCAGTGATAATGACCCAATCCATTTGGTGGTACAGACAGGAGATGGGGGTAGAGGGGAGAAGGAAATTCTCGTACCGAGGGGGACCTGTGGCGAGAGTGGCTACGTCTGCGATGTCTGTCTCTGTCTCGGTGCCTGCGACTGCTTCGCCTGCTGCGACCACTCCGACCACTGCGTCCACTGCGCCCAGATGACTTGCTGTAGTGGTGCCAGTCCAAGTCTCTGTCCTTTTGGGTGCCTTCATGACTATCCTCCTCACAGGCCATGTCAAAACTGCGTCCTTCCCGGGAGGCAAGTCTCTGGTTCAAACTGCGAGTTTCCAGGTACTGCCTGCAGTCACACAAAAAGAGGACAAACACAGATCAAAACAAGAACCAGAGAGCATGTGTCAGGTCAGGAACAGTTCAGTTCCTTATCTGTATCGAGCTCCAAAAGGGGACTGTATATAATGGTGCTAATGGACCGCCTATTGCCTGACACTCTATCTCCTGGGCCTTTTATGTAACATTTGTAATTAGCAACATGCTGCTTTAAAGCCACCATACAGTGCATCCTGTTAAATGAGAGGCTTCAGTTAGGCATTTTACTGTCAGATTATCACTGTGCAAATAGTATTTTTGGGGGTCGCAAATGTCAACATTTCATGCCACACCATTAGAGCAATTTTAACATTTATGCAGCTGTCTCCTTGGAAACCTGGAGCATGCCTTCCTTAATCCCCATGCACCTTGACAGAGAGCCACATTGGCAGAGTTTTAAGTGTGAGGCAAAGGAAGTTGTGGAAAGCTTTTCAGCAAGAGCTGATGATGTATAATTCGATCTGCAATTTAACATTTGCTGAACTCCACATGCCAGGAGTAAACAACGGTATATTTCTGTCTGTAAGAAATACAGAGATTTTAAAAAATCTCACGGGAAATGTGTTAATTACTCATGTTAAACCTCAAAAGGTTTTTGTGTACTACTTGCTCTAATACTTGCTTGAAAAAGTTGTTATTTAGAATGTTTCCAGTCACTTCCAGCACACTCGCCCCTGCAGTCTATGTTAGCAGCTAAGCATCTAAAAAAGACCAAGAAACTCCAAGGACCCTAGCACCCTGGGGGTGTCAGTTGTCTTCCAAGAAGAAGTCTGCCTCTCTACAGAATTAAAATTAGAGTAGATCTGTGAACATCTAATGTAACACTTTGGGCCGCTATCTTACATACCCATGAAATGCTAGATGTGCAAAATATTTACATTGCACATAATCTGAGGAGCGTTGTGTCATACAGTTTATATGCATACTCTGACACTGAGGACAAATTGTTCACACATCTTCAGCATTATGAGTCCAACTAAAAACTTCTTACAAAACACTGCAGTTTAAGATACCTCACAACAATAAAAACGGACTTGTCTAATGATAGTTGATAGGATGCAGATTTACTATTTTTAAAATCCTCAGAGTCTGTCATTTTAAAGAGTTGCTACTCAATTTAACCAGCATATTTATATCCAATTCTCATGTTGTGATATGTAGCAGAGTTGAACTGCATTTTAGACACTGGCATTTAATCCAATTGTCTTTGGCTTCAGGTGTACTACATGTATTTGTTAAAAAGATCAAGTGGAAAACATAAAATATCCAGTGTTTTAGTTTTCATTCTGGTGATTATCAGAAGTTTGCCCGCAATATTTATGCACATTTTAATGTCATAGTAAGTATTTAAACTAGATTTCCGCAAAAAGATTGATGAAATACAACAGACATATATCGCTTAAATGAACTGTCTACATGTTGTCACACTGACTTCAACAGTTTAACAAAAGATTAAGTGCACCTTATGTAACCAAAACCCAAGAAGAAACACAAAAAATAAGATATTTTACCCTTCATGTGCCTTGTGTTGACGGTAAGTCCTCCTGGACTTGTTTTCTCTCTCGCTGCTGTGTGAATCTCGTTTCCTACGTTTAGGACACTCCATTCTCTCCTCCCAGCTATATTCATCGAGCCAGACACCTGGGGAGCGCATTCGCTTAGAGTGGCGCATCTGAAAGACATTGAAAAAGTTTATCTAAATGATATAACCTTAAATTCAATTGAGTCATACATAAAAATGCATTCACATGTTTATAAATATGTGTTCTGTTTTGGTAGCCTTTTTTTTGCAGCATTATAAAGTAAAAATAAATAAATAAAAATAAAATTAAACTTGAGGAAATAGTCTTCTTTCACTGCAGGAAGGCCAACATCATGTACTACATGAGTCCCTCCCTGACTGCAATCAAGTTTAACAACAAGAGTAAACATACGGCAAATAGAGCTGATAATAGTCCACTGTAGATCAGACTGAAAATTAGTTATGTATTTAGCACAAATTTCTTATAAGTGGATCAAACGACTTTTAGAGAACACAGCCACAAAAACACAACGATGAAACTGACTACAAAGAAACAGCATGAAAGAAGAAAACACGCTAAACGGTACATACAAGGGCTTATCCTAGAAAGTTTTGCTAAAAAGTTCTTGCTAAAATGTCTCCTATTGCCACGCTCGAAGTGCTCGTATCGTAATAAATTGATCTTAGGGCCAACGTTAGCCAACTGTCGACGTTTCCACAACGACATCAGGGCGGATTCATGAGGGCTTTAACGGCCTAACATCAACGTCGTTTACACAGAGTCCCGTATATTTATTTACATTTTTAACATTAATATCTGCTTTGTACCTTGGATGTATACATTTTCATGTCACTACGTGCTTCTTAAGTCAATATTAATGAGTTTAGATAAGCAAGGTGACAAGAGATGATCAGAAAATAGGAAGATTGTCGAATGTTAGCTTGTTTTGTTTCAAAGGCCCATCGGGCGTCGAGCACCGTAATCGTCTTCGCCGTCAATATAACGTTAGCAACACTTGTTAATAGTGGCTTTAACTTTGCAAAACGTTACCTATAACTGATACTTTACTGCGAATGCCATCTATGCGAGTCGTATTTCTCACAATTTGACCCAAATTTGCCGGGTGTCAGTGTCTAAAAAATAAAGTGTAATGGGTAACGTTAGCCAATGCTAATCAGCCAGAAAAAAAAATATCTGCCATGTTTGCGAGACGTCGAATACGGGAAAAGCTAACTGGCTAACGTTTGCTAACTTTAGGTCAACATAATCACACAATAAGTAACGGAATACGGTTGTAAGTACATATAGTCCTTGAATCGCTCTTACCTTTTCCCCAACAATTATAATGCTCGAAGAAGTAGGTAATAGGTTCTCTGAAATATGTTAACAAAGAAACACAAAAAATGCGTCCGACTGCCAGTCTTCCAAGATGGCGATCCTTGTGGACTTTGGTGGAACCTTCTTCAACAAATTCCATGACGCAACACACAATAACAACGCCCACTCAGTTTACACATGGGATGTTTTGGTCCTCAGTTTGTCACTTCAGGTACAACCACGAAGCATTTGCTGTATTAATACTTTATAAACCACGCAAGACTTAATTATATCTTGCTTTCCTGAGCACTGGTACTTTATGCTTAATTAGTTTGAAATTGTCAGATATATCTTATAAATAACAGATTAATGTAAGTGGGCTTGCCTAGTACACCACAGACATATGTAGTACACGAGCTCGCCTAGCACTGCCTGAGAGGCCTGACTCAGGGCACAAAAACATCATTTGCGCTCTGAATTGTGGGTAAGACATGTCTGCGCCTAGCATCTCACCAGAAGGTCCAATCTAACCTTAATGTGACAATTAAGTCACCTAAATTGTAAACAAGGATCGAACACTGAACAGCGGTCGGTTTCGTTTAACAACTGATCCTGAAGATGTCGGAAAACGCGCAGAGTGAGGGCGTCTCTAGAAATGTGCTCACCAGAGCTATGATTGCTGAAATGTTGGCGAATAATTTCGAGAAACTGCCTAACATTGATCAGAAACTCTTCGTGTATGGACCCACGTATCTGGCGGGGAACTCTGGCATTGCAGGAATAATGTCCAACAGCTTTTACCGCAGAGCTCTGAACGTCTCACAGGGGCCCATCGCCTCCTCACTGCCGATGGCCGTGCTGCCCTTCCTGACAACCTATGCCATGTACTCCGCAGCAGTGTCCGCCCCCCTCCTGAGCGGCGACCTCAACTGTCCTTCTTGTGTCGTAATACGAGGTGCACTTGTCGGTGTGGTCGGCGGCGCGGTGTATCCCGTCCTCTTGGCCATGCCAGTGAATATGGGCCTGGCATCCCGGTACAACACAGCGCCGATGCCAGAGACCGGCAACGTGCTCCGGTACTGGCTAAACCTCACCCAACCGATCATGAGGAGAATGAGAGTGGTGGTGATCATCCAGGCCCTCTTCGGCGCCTACCTGGGCTCCAAGCAGTTTGATTCCTACACCAAACTGGCCAAGATAACATTTGGTTCAGGCGAAGAGGAGCTCAAAGACTAATATGATTTGAACTGAAAAATAAACATCGTTTTTTTTTTTTTGTACTGATGAGTTGTGTTATATTGACTCTTGAATTATATGCTTATCAAATTCACAAATTGAATACACATATAAATTATGCCTGAGATGTTGTTTCTTGGAATACCTGGACCGCCTTTCTGAGATATCTGATATGATAAAAATTAATATACATTAAGTGCTTCTTTTCTGTGAAATCAAAGATGAAAATTATAAAATTATTCTCACTTTTTATGGAGATAAAATTGATATTAAAATTCGACCAATTCTAAATCAATATATGTTCTCAAAAACTGCTGACTAATTGGTCAAACAGCCATCCATAGATAAATAATCTGTATCATATGTGATTTTCGTAAATTGATTTTTATATGAAGCAATGCTAAGGAGCTGCTAGTTCCAGCTTCCTTTATTTATAAATTTGTTGTTTTCTCCATTACAGTTTTGTTGGTACAAAACAAGACATTTGCAAAGCTCACTTTGGGAAACTTAGGGGCAGAACACAGAATTTTGTGATTTGTTGAAGGCAAAATAATTGATTTTTCCTGCAAGTGGCACATGGGACTCATCTTTGATTACTCAGCTTTGAGTTTTGCCAAAATAGTTGGTGATTCTTTTTTTTTTATAGACTTTAGGGCATTTTATACCATTTTATACCAAATGAATTACTTGAAAAAGGAGCTCAGTGGTTCAAATGTCACAGCTCATCTTAATTTAAAAACCCTGATACTTTGAGTGAACTGAGTCAATGCAATGCTTTGATCAAGCATGTCACAAACAAAATCAACTGCAGGCAGTCAACTAAGCATTGTTTTATTAAAGGTTTTTTAGGAACCAGTCACACATTTAGTTGGAGTTAAAAGTGTGTCTGCCTGGTCTGGCTAACCATTTAAAACAGCTCATTTACTCTACTCCTTGAACTGCAGTGTAGTATGTGTGCAAGTAAAAACCCAAAGATGGATGTGGCAGTGAAATGACATCATTAAAAAGAGAGAGTTGTTGTAATGTTGTAATGGAGATTGTCATAGAAAACACACGTTCAACACAGGCAATGTTTTATTAAAACATGTCTCCATCTTGAATGGCAGGTTTGACTTCACATCTCTGGCTCCCTATGGTCTTAACTTATCTGGGGAATGTGTTACAGGGAAAGCAAGTTTATTAATGACAAACGAGGAGGGAGAATTAAAGTCAGTCTATTACTGGGAGGGAAAGGTGCTTCTTAAGAGGAAACACTGACATCAATCAATTTTAGCAAACTGAATAAGACTGTTTTTTGTTTTTTTTTTAAAAAAGCTTATAATTACATAGTTCCCATTTCTGTCCCCATAACCCTCCTCTCCTCCCATCACCCACCCTCAAAAATGGCTCCTGAATCACAACAAAACTGCCAAAAACAAAAGCTCAGTGACAATCCCACAGAACAATAAACACATTTCAAGTCAGAGGAACCTGAATTGTCATGACAAGCAGTGATTCATATGGCACAAGTTTCCCTCTTTACTGTATAGAAAGACAAAAGCCTCCCGTTCATCTCTGTCTTTCCACAAAATGCAACAATGCTTCATGACTACAAAGCTTGTGTTGTAGTAGGAATCTTTACAAGGTGGATATGCGTAATGCCCCTTTAAAAACACCAGTCTTAGCATGCCGTTGGACTTCATATTCAGTAAAGGAAAGTTACGATAAAAACTATACATCTGTCAGCACAGAAATCTCCATAAATATATCAGACAACTGAACGTCAGTCAGAGAAAACTTCCTGAAAGGCAGAAAGATGAAGGGTCAATGTCACCTGTACACAATCTACACCTGGCCTTGTGACTGTTAAGCTATGCGGTAGTTGTCTTGCATTAATGGCACAATACATTAAAGAGGAGTAAACACTGTTGAAACCGTTCATAGTCTCCGCCTGACACTTCCCAAAATAAAATACAATAAATAAAAATATAAGGAGAGATGAACAACACATGGTCTTCTCAACTCATTGTCATGCAAAAGAAGACGGTGACAGTTTGAACAGACATGAATGCATGAACATCTGATTTACAAACACACGTTAAAGATGGTAAAATGCTCGAGGCATGTCCTCTTCTGTTTTCCCAGAAACACACAGTTGCCTCTCCTTCAGTAGACCTATAAAATTTGACAGCTGATATGGGCTAGCCAGCGCCCTTCACACCATTGTTAAGTTTCATTACAGTACAATACGAGGAAGGGAAAAAAAAGTTCAATTAAATACCTAGACAAGGCTTTGGACCAAAGGGAAAGAGAAAGAGAGAAAAGAAGAGAGGAGATAATACAAAAACAATAGCATCAGTAGGAATTTCATTTCATAAAGTGGTTTTCCCTGTAACTGTACTCTCTATAGTAGTAAACATATCTTCACAGAGTAAACACACATCGAGGGAAGGGAGAAGGAGAGATGGGATCCCCCTCCAACATACTGTACCTCATCGCTGATAGTTCATATGCTGCAAAGGCATTTTGCTCCAGTTTCCATAGCTTAACTTTTTCAATTCACTTTTTGTGATGTTTTTTTTTTTTTTCACGCTCTTCTTGATGAATCCTGTTCATCATGTTTCTTTAATTTTTTTTCATCATATCTTCGTAGAAAAACACCTAAGTACCAGCTAGGTTCCTTCACAGTTCATTTTAGTGCAATGAGAACACACGCTCCCTCGCTGGCGGGAGGGTTAGCTGCCGTCAGTGCCTCATGTCTTTCCCATAACGTTAGACCTGACAGAAGAAAAGGGAATGATGAAGGACAGTCCTTTTATACTTAATAGCATCTCTCATTTGTTATGTGCTACTGTTCTCACCTGAGTGCTTTCCATCTGTCTTTCTCTACCTGGTTCTCTGGACTCTCACTCTCATAGGATGCAAGGTAGAGTCCTGGGAAAGAAAGAGAGAAGAATAGTTTGAAAAATAAGTACAGAGGATTGGTTAGTAAGCAAACTATGTATCATAAACAAATACTTGGATCCTGAGAAAAGTTTTAGAAGTAAGAGCAGCTTCTCACCGTCCTCGCTGAATATGGGAGCAGTGTGGAGGTAGTGTAGGATGGCCCGGTCCTCCTCAAACGGACACTCCACCTGTTTCCACGTCATGAACTCCCCAACCTGCCGTGCCAACTCCACAAATTTCTACAAAAAAAAACAAAAAGTAACACTGAGTGAAAAGTTGCTAAGGATGGCTGAATAAGGCAAGGAGAAAAACAAGAGACCAGCTCACCTCAAAGTTGACATGGCCATTGGGAAGCCGGTTGGCACATCCTTCATTCAGGAAGTAAATGTCTTTGATCAGCAGACTGAAGAAGGGAATGACAATCTAAAGAGACAAAAAAAGGCAGGAAGATGTAGGATTCACATGAAGATCAAAGCAGATGATTGAATCTATGCCAGCGGGCTCTCAGAGTAACAGCAGCGCTGTGGCGTCGAACCTTACCCTCTCTCTGTTGCTGTTGGCAGTCTGAGAGCGATGGGCGGCCCCCCTCAGGGCTGTCCTGTAGTTGTAGAAGTTTCCTGTTGGATCCATCTGATGCTGTCTAAGCAAATGGCAAGAATCAAATTACTGTCAACCTCATGTTTTAACCTGTCCCAATTTCCATTCAGTGAATCCATGGATTGCTTTTACCTCGAGAATGAAGAACTTAGCAGTCTTGGCTTTGCCCCAAGTCTTCTTCAGCCGTGACACAGGACTCATGTTCATACCAGCTGCGAGAGATAAAAGGATTTCAAATAAAAACACAAGATTTTTCTGTGATTGTGTGATCATATTTCATAAAAATGAGACTCACAGATGATGGCCATGAGGGAGTTGAAGTTGCCAATGTTGAAACATTCCCTGGCAACATCGATGAAGAACTCTATCACCTGGGCCCTCTGCTTCTTCTTCGCCGGCTTCAAAATCAAACAAAAATATTTATTTTGTTTCATACTTACATAATTTTTCATTGGGAATTGTATCTCTTTTGACACGTTCCAGCAAAAACAGTCAAACTATCATTGCAAGTTAGCCTATAGTAACACGAAATGACCACTAGAGGGTAGTGGCGATCTATAACAGCAAAACTAAATTTTTATCAACTGCTCCTCATTTTCTTTTTAAGAGTACAAGTGATACTGCAATACATACATTTTTTCAAGGCACTGTTATTTAAAATACGAAAAACAAGATGAATTAGCACTATAAGAAATTAAAATAGAAAATATGAAAATACATTTATTTTTTCATACGCTCATCGATATAGACTGAATGCTGCGTCTGTTTTTTCAGTTGTATGTTTTTAGAAAAAAATCTCCCTTCAGCAGGCACAACAGAATATGAACTATGCATAAAAACCGGGGAAATCTTATTAAATATCAGTGTTAGTGTTACTTTGTTGGAGATTTTTCATACTCCTCATATTTTGGCATAATGAGGAAATTCTCTAGTACTCAGTGTGGCATTTGCTTGCTTCTCAAGTCCAGAATAATTGAATGTTGTGTGTGTCCCCATTTGCCACTCACCATGCAGATCTCAGTAGCCACCAGGTAACACAGTCTGTTGAACCACCTGACATAAGCCTCCAGGTTGGTGGTTTTCTTCTTTTGGTCACTGAAGCAGGGCTGCTGATGAACCACACACACGCAAACACCAGTCAGAATAGAGAGTGGGGTCTACCATAGGGAATTTATCTGATTCTAATTAGCTTCCTATCTACAGGCTGACCCCCACTATGAGAGTGTAAATGACAAATACAGCAAGCTAGGGGAGTGAATAACAAGATCAATGGAGAGCAAGAGAGGAGGCATGGGGAAGGACAGATGGAGGGGAGGTGAGAGTGAAAGAGACAATGACAGAAGATGAAGAAAAGGGAATGAAAAGTGATGATGTAAAAAGGGAGTAAAGGCATTTAACAGTTACACAAAGAAGGCAGATGAAGCACTCGCCACAGCCGCCACTGCAAGAGCAACAGCTTGTGATATTACAATGATGTGCTCTCTGTGACCTTACTGGAAAGCTGACCTGCATATGACTCCTCCTCATGGCAAATTACAACCCTACAGCAAAGCTTTATGCTATTTTACTATGAAAGCTTCTCAAACAAAAGTTTCGAGATTCAGCAAAACATAACGCAAAACAGATCTTAGAATATAAGTATACATGTGAGTCACTACAAAACACAGATTTCTAAAAAATAAAAGTTTACCTGAGTTCCATCTAGCGCATCCTTCTGAACAAATGCTTGGACAAACTCCTCCGGTCCAATATGACTCAAATGTTCCTGGAAAACACACACACACACACACACACACACACACACACACACACACACACACACACACACACACACACACACACA
>JAUZTA010000031.1:10512654-10524816 GCA_034780835.1 Ctenochaetus striatus
TACTAGTTACAGATTTACCACATACTGCTAAGTTTAAGTCAAACACAGCTTATTTTGGTATTCTTGATTTTCTCCCTTCATGTCTTCAACACCAGCCTGGAGCAAAGAAATGAAGAGTTGCAGGTCGAGGTGGTTCGGTTGAAAACGAACCTTGCGCAGCAGCGGCACTGGTACCAGGTTGTGCAGGCTAAGATTGTGGAGTCTGAACAGGCGCGGGCTTCTGCAGAACTACACAATGCAACACTGCAGAAGGAGATGGAGCAGTTCTTTGACGCCTTCGGAGAACTCAACAATGAGGCCAAGAAGACAGAATGTATTGTCAAGAGCTTTTGAAAGTAAAAATATGTATTGTGTGATAATAATGTACAGTGTGCGCAAAGAAAGGGACAAAAGGCACAAGACTAGCTAGTCTTTAACATAAGTTAGGATCTAGTATTGTAGTTTGTCACTATGCAGAATGTTTCCTTTCCTTAAGGGAAAAATTTGAGTTATGTACAATTATTTCTTCGTTAAGAATCTGAGAAATGTACAAAACAACGTCGCTGACAGGAAATGAATCACTGATGTCCACTTTATTAGTTACATAAGGGCAAAAGATGTTGGCCAAGTGATTATATTGTGGTCATTGCAATCACACAGGACATCTCTAAAATAAAAAGAGAAACAAACTGAACAAAAACGTGAGATGTACAGTGTACACAATTGAGTTTTGTTGATTTTTTTTTTAACAACCAGGTAAACAGACAGGATGTTCTGTAATGCTCAGTCCTCATTTGATTAATTTTTTTGGGAGTGAATTGGCCACTCCTCTGGTCATTTAAGGCATGGCTGAAAGAATAAGGTCATGGTTCATCAAAAGGAAAATATAGTGTACAACATGGTGCTTTAAGTCCTCAGTGACTCCATAGTGTCATATTTCTGCATGTCCAGCACACTGTGCAATCAGCTCTGCAAAAAACAGCTCCGAGGTTCATTTTTAAGTTTCCATCTCAAGTTCGAGGTCCAGGTTTCCATCCACCACAGTCACGCCCGTATTTAAACCACAACGTGTCTGCTTTTTGTTGAGGGGCCATCTTCCACCACAGATGTTGCCTTTACAACCAGGCGACTGCTGTCTTCATGGACGATTCAAAGGAGATAATGAAGGAGAGTGTGGCACAGTACAGTTTGATAGCACACACACACACACACACACACACACACAAGCATACACAAGCATACACACACACACTTTGTAGTTTTACAAGGCAAAAAATACAACATCTGCATCAAACAAGCTTTCAGAACCAAGAGCATCAAGGTACTGTAAGTAAAAGAACCGATCTGAACGGATTTCTCTTCATGTCAAGACCTATTATATATTACTGGCATCTTTAATGCCCTCATGCAAATTAATCACCATTATTTGTGTTTTACCACCTTTAAATGAGTTTTACATGATGTCTGCTTCATGATTCATTTTGTCACTGTACTAATGGAATGGTTTAGAAAAGGAGCAGCCAATGCACTGATTTGTCGATGAAACGCTTTGTCGAGAGGCCGTAGCCTCAATGTGACTGTGTGCAACATGTTGCAAGAACACAAAAATAAATACGACTGGTATCTCTTTGCCTCTCTTTAACCATCTAGTCCTTTGATATACACACTGTCAGTCAGTACCTTAAGTCGAATGGAGGTGATTGCAATATGGGGTTCTACGGTCATGTTGCGATTTTCAACAAAACAAGCACACCTTATCTATAAGTAGTGAAAGAGTCTACAGCCACTATGAGTGTCAAATCATGACATCATCACATACAGTACATTATATCAGAAAAGAAAACTGTAACACTGCAACCACAGCCTCCCCTTTCTGACAGGAGAAGTTCAGAATCAGTCAAGCCAGTTAATTGCAAAAACAAGTGTGGAAAGCACCACTGTAGAGATCTGAAATACTGGGAGCTAGCTAATGGATCGATCAAACTTGGGATGAGTGTTTGATCATTAGACGGACATCAGATGTTCGGTGCGATTAACTAATCGACTACAGCAAGCTTTTGTTCGTATTGGCGTAACATGCAAGTGAGCAGCTGGCAGCTGTGGTCTCTGTTCAGTGTGTGTCTGCACTAATTTGATGACAATAACCTCTGGTCTCAACTTAATAATTTGCTAAAAAAATAAAACTATTAAAATACAGGCATACAGAACAAACAACAATTTTCCCCATACCTACACCTGGTAACCTGAAAATCCATGGACGCATACGTCAGATACTGTATACTTGATCAAGTTAAACAATATCCATGAGGAAGAGATAGATCAACCTTTGAGAACAGAGAGCTTTGACCTCTAAGCAGCAGTCCGAAAACAAAGTCTAAAGTTGGAGGGATCAACAAGATCCACCACAAAACACAGAAAGAAAATAGAAAAATAGACCTATTCAAAGAGGTTTAACAGGAAAGAAGAGAAACGCAGGAAAAAAAGGGACAAAAAAGGACCAAAATTTTGGAAATTTAGGGGATGATGGAGCAAAGGAAAGGAAAGTGATATTTGGATATCGTAAAATGGGAACTGAGGCAAGCAGACAGGCACAGACACATGTGGCCATGGACTGCGTTCACTGACTCTCGTCCAGCGGTCCCGTCAGTGTGTCGATGCTGCTGCTGTCTGTGTCAGAGGCCAAGGTTTGCTCTGTGGACATGGACGAGATGTCGTTGGCTGACGAGGACTGGGAGGCTGAACCTGACACCACATCTGATACACAACACACACAATGGAGAGAACCGGGAGACGTAACGTTTAGATATTTGTACAGATAAGGATTACATTTAAAGCTATTAAATCAGGAAACCAGTCACGAGCTCAAGCTGGTTTTTCTCTGACTCACTGCAGCAGTGTTGGGCTCAATATTGCAGATAAGGAATACAGATGGTGTCTGTGTGTACCTGAACAGTCTTCTTTCATCAGTCCATTCTTGTTCCTCTCTTCCCAGTCAATCACTTCTTCATAGATGAGTTCTGTGAAAAAAACAAATTGCTAAATGTCTTTATTGTAAACAGATAAAGTTGCTTTTAAAGGTGCAGGGAATTCAAAGCAGTTTTTTGTGTTTAATTTCTGTTGCTTGTTGGTAGTCTTCACAACTTTTAGAAATGTTATCAGTGTGCAGTTAATTGGTCATGCTGTCTGATGCATTACCTATCGCTAAAGTACAACTGGCTACTGCATGACTTTTCATTATTATTTAGTTTTCATATGATCCTGTTTTATTTAGCACTCTGTCACTGCTCAGCACAAACCTGTGACCTCTGGGATTCTTATGTCACCTTTACAATGTTTGCCATTTTTTGTATAATGCAGTAGCAACCTACACTAAGTACCTTTGTTGCACTGGGACCTTTGCTGGTTTTATTAGCATCTAACTGAAAGGCCAGGGCAGCCCTGCCATATTGATTTTCACAAGAAAAGTAAAATATAAACAGTGGGGAGTCTTTGCTGTAACTAAATGCCTTGCACAGCATGTCATATTTTTAATACATGAACGTGTGGATGAAGCATGCTTAGGTTTAGTTTCCTGCAAATTTCATTCTAATATTAAGCTGCACTGCTGACAGAATTCCCTAGAGGGCAGTGCAGCTTACCTTTCCATTGCTCTATGGTGTGCTCTCTCTCTTCCAGCTGCTTGTCTGAGATCTGGGGAGGAGGCTGTTGAACAAAGAGAAATTCATAAATCAGCTTGGTCACAACACAGCCGCTGCGTGGATTAAAGTGCACCACCACTGTGAAACATTTTCCTCACCGCATCAGCCTCTGCAGGGTCGTACCAAACGTGAATGTACGGGTGATTGAGGGCTTCCTCTACAGAGATGCGGCATTCAGGATCAATGACCAACATTTTGGACAGCAGATCCCGAGCTTGACCCGCTGTTATGGCAACAGAGGAGGGTCAGTGTAAAAAAGAAAAGAAAAAAAATGAACCATGACATCATCTGTTACAGCGATCTTCATGAGAACTGATTACTTCCCCTCCCTGCGTTGGATAATATCTCTGGGAATGTCAAGGTTTGTTCTCAGGTTTCACTGATATGATTTCTGTCTCTAAATGCCACCGATAAGAGCACAGAAACTTCTGACCTGCGTGGTCACGGTGAACTGCCTGTTTAAGGGTTACAATTTTCAGCATCTGCGTCCCTGTTACATAAATATACTGCAGATAGTTAATATTAATGCCATAAAACAAACAAAACATTGATTTCTCATATATGCAATTAAACTGAAGTTAAGTAAGTTAATTTTTTGTGTCCAAAATTCTTACTCTTCAGTTTGTCATGTTCCGAGTCTGAAGGAAAGGCCCAGTCTGGGAAAAGCTCGGCGAAGCTGACGCCAGGATACTGCGGCTTGTTCATCACATAGTTCCTGACAGTCTCCATCAGTCGGTTCATAAACTCCAGACTGGGCGTGCCCAGAACCTCAATCACCTTGTTCCACTGGTCGATGTCTGGACAACACTCTTGTTATGGAAAACTCAGCTGCATAATGGTCATGTTCAAATGACAGAAAATGAGAGGAACATTTGATTAGGCACATAATCAAGAGATAAAAGCATAGAGTTGAGGGACTTCTGAAAATGTGTATGAATATTCACAATGTTAAGTGCAGAAAAAAGCCAAACAAGAGCCCACAGTCAGGCTAGTGGATCTGTGAAGCTGCACTTGGGCCCATTTAGACCAAATCAGGTATTCCAGCAAGAGGATTCAGTGTTCAGTTTTAGGTCAAAGCCACAAATCACAAACACTGTTATTAAAGCAGACAGATCAATATACAGCTGCACAATATATCAATATGTGAATGAAAAATTACATAAGATAAATAGCCTCTATTAAATTTAAAATAGGTCCCTCTCCAGGAATGCTTTTTTGGTTGTTTTGACTGGACCTGATTCATAAGAAAGCAGCTCAAGACTCCTTCAGCAGTGTAGACCAGAACTGTGTCTCTCCATGTTACAAGAGAGCTTGTGAGCAAGTGGGGGTGGAGTTAAACTAAGAGTGTGAGAAAGGAGAAATACAAACACTGGCATGGCTTAATGGAAAAAATGGGTCATGCAGACCATTTTAAACCAACACCAAACAGCATCAACATAACCTGCATCATCTTATCCTGTATTGTTCAAAAAATATGTTGATAAATGGTAAGAGGTTGATATAAAACCCAGCTCTACCTGAGGCTAATGGGAATATAATCAGCTCTGGAGAAACTAAAACCTCAAGATGTTCCAGACTGACTCAGAGGAATATCAAAATTATTGCCATTCAGAAACAAAAAACGATGTATGTACAACTTTCTGCCGCAATCAAGCCAATTACTCAGATGTTTAAGTAAAAAGCAAAAATGCCACCAACCAAAAACTATGACGTCTTAGATGAGAATCAGATCTATCCTAGAATCACCCTGCATCCTGCATCCATTTGCAGATACTCATGTGCAAATGGCCGAGATGGTCAGAGAAGAGGTGACCAAACCTCTAAGGAGCAGAGAAAAAGCCAATATAAATGCAAATGAACTGAGTGGCTTTGATTTGATCCCCTCTATTAATTAAGGGCATTACAGTTATCAGAAAAACAAGTCCACTGATTAATAATCATTGAGGAGGGCAGGAAACACATGAAGCTGTCTGATTAAATTCGACCATGCTGGAAACCTGAGGTGATGCTTTTCAACAGATTAGGTTTAGAGGGCATAACAGAAAACACTTTGACAGACAAGTGTGCTAGAAAAAAAAGAAAGAGAAGAATTTGGTCAAGCTAAACGAGATACTTGGTGCCGATTGGAAGTCTGATGGAAGGTGGGAGATGGAAGAAGTGGAGCAGCGAGCAGCACAAAGACAGTGAGAGCTATAAAGGATACGATCGGTGCCCTGGAAGATGACGCTGCCCTTTACCATCTCTCCCATGATACACCCCACCGACCAAATGTCCACTGGGAACAGAGAACACAGACAGACAGACAGAAAAGATATTAAATCCTGATCACATAACATCCAGCCACATGATTTAAAACGCAATAAATTTAGTAAATGATGTTATATGGAGGCTGCAGAGATGTGCAACACCCTCCATGCTGATTAACATTGAAATGCAGATCACTAGCTCTCGTTATTTTGGTCCATCTTCGAGCTGGGGCCCGATGCTTTCATCATATTCATCTTCAGCCTGGTTTTCTTTTCTTTCTCTGGCTTGGGAACCAGACGCAGCCTTCCAGGCCTTTCTCCTTGCCTCTGCAGCTCTGCTTATCAGTTTACACAGCTGTTGCTCTCTTCATCACTTTCCCTGTGTGCGCGCTTAGCAGAGGAGGACGTAGTCTGTCTCTCCCTCGATTTCCGAGTGTTTGCTTTGCAGCATGTATTAGTGGCAAACAGCCATGAACTCCTTCTTTCCCTCTATTTCAGTTTCACTGAGGCTGAAAGTTCTCTGTGCCTTGATCACGTCTCCAGATCAAACAGACAACTAGAGGTCAAGGCTGAAAACACAAAGCATTAATCATAAATTCAAACTCTTCAAAGGCTATACGATTCACAATGTCCGCTCCAAAAGGTTATTAAACTCGTGACTGGCTGAAAAGACTGTCCTGTTAGGCAGCATAAGAGTCTTTGACTGGTTCATGTTTGTAGTCCCACTTCCGCGTGATCTTTTTAATGTTTTATGCATCACCTTGTTGTTGAGCGTGTTTAGAAAAAACATGAACAACCTGACTGTATTTTGTACACATTATACAAACAGGCTAATTGGTATATCTCTTTAACTAAAATGTTAACATAATGACTACAGTTATAGACTGACATGGGTCTCTCTAGAATTGGCTCTTTGCAGTAACTGCAAACATATTAATCAAACATGTTTCTTATCCTTTTCTCTCACTAGGGTATGTTCTAATGAATAAATTATTCATGATTTTAAAAAACAGCATCTATGTTCCTTGAGGGTCTTGTTCTTTCATTTAGAAAAAATAACTGTAAGGAAGACAAACAGGGAAGGTTAAAGGGCTTTCAAAGGAAGAGAATATTTCATTTCAGCCATTATGCAGTATGCATACCAAAATCCCACTGCTGCAAAGTTTGAGTATAGTAAGGACATTCATGGTCATCATCAATAACTTAAGTTAAATATAACTACAGTTATATATATGCAAGCACAGAAGTCACTGTGTAAGTTAATGAGTTTTTGAAATCTGCTGAGTTTGGTTTCCATAGGGATGCTTTTGTCAGGAAAAAAAAACTACAAAAAACAATAATTATGAGAATAATCATCATCACGATGATCATAATAACAATAATACAAAGCGGTCTAAAAAGGTTCTGGCAGCTGTGGTGCTTGGATCTTTCATTACCAGCTGGAGCTCGACTGATACTGGATCAAAGACTGGTGACTGTGTTGTTCAGGCAGGGTTTTTACAAGTGAGCCTATTATTCTGTTCAGCTGTGATATGCTTCTTTGATTATTCAAACGCTGCTGCTCTGTATGTACACAATCGAGTCTGTGAGACAAACTACGTAATGAGGACACTATTTCTAAATTACCTCACGCTTTCCTTGCATTATGTCCTGTTATCTGTTTTTTGTGTTTTTACAGACACTTCTGGTATCCGTGGAATCCCTCCATTTTTCCAGCAGTTTTGTCCAGCAGACAGGACTTTTCTTGGTCTTGAGAGGCAGCAGCACTTACTGACTGACTCACTTTTATCTGCTGTATGGTGCGGATTTACTGCCAGATCGACAACTTACTGCTACTTTTTTTCTCTCCTCTGCTCGTATTAACTGTCACTTTTCTGCTGCTCACTCACTAAACCACACACACACACCATGCATGTTTGTGCTCTTTCTTCTTGGTATGTGGCTGTTTATCACAACAAGGAAACAAGCTTTATAAGAAAAGGCCCCAGGAAGCAAGACAAAAAACTGCTGAGTTTGGAAATCCTTCATCAGAGAGCAGACAATGAGACAACTCTGGTTGCTCTGCTTTTCTTTGACCAATCAACAGACTGCAGTGTTTGTAGCTCCACCGTAAAGTCCCAGATAAGTGTGCTAGGCACTTCTACAGAGGATTCAAAAAGGGTTTAAAGAAATGTGATTGCATGGAGAAGTTATTTTGGTACCATCCACAGCCTCTGACGTTGGAATGGAACTGAACCAGACCACTTGGTGTAAACATGGCTCAGTATCAACAAATAATGACGGCTCTGTTTTGAAGTGTATTATTTCCACAACAGATACTACAGTAATTATGAAGCATTGGTCAGAAAAGTAACTACACAGTAACTACTACAGTTGATCACAACAAACAGCACACTTTAGTAAGAATTTATAAAATGCTTACCATTTACTTAGTGTGTACATGACAGAATTATTTTATTTACACCAATGTAATCTAATATCATGTAAATCATGTGATTACAACACGTTCTTGCTTTAAAAGTAATATTGGGAGGAGTACTGAGACAGATACTGTTGTAAGAAAATGTGTTCTTATCAGTAACTTTTAACTAATTCATCTCTTTACTGAGCTCATGCCAACATTTTAGAGATCTTAACTACTGTTTTGAAAATGGTGCCTGGTTAACTTACCATTCTCCTTGTACTTCATGCCCAGTATAACCTCTGGGGCGCGGTAGTATCTGGTCACCACATAGGGGGTCATCATAAAGTTAGTGCAGGCCGTCCTAGCAAGGCCGAAATCCAAGATCTTTAGAGTGCAATCTGACTTCACCACAATGTTACTGGGCTTCAGGTCCTGTGGGGAGGAAAAAATCTATAAATCTTACAAGCGCACACACACACACACACACACACACACACACACACACACACACACACACACACACACACACACTAACAGAGTACCCTTGAGGTATTTATTTCTACGAGGAGAGTAGTTGGAGAGAGATTAGAGTGGAGAAAATTGCTGTGTTTTAATAAATGGATGAAAAGAGTCAAAGGCCTCTACATTCTTCTAAATTCAAGTTCAAATGTTCTGATGTCATTTTCAGGATGGTAATAAATATTTAGGCAATAAATTTTTAATTAAATGGCTAATGAACGAGCAATCTTAAACAAGTAAAAAATCTGACATCTGGTGGTTTTTCATCCCATCTGACAGCTGTGATGCAGAACTGTACTCAAGAGTGTCTGACAGTGTGACATCATTGCTGGGTGTGGTTACTAGAGGACAGGCTGCTGACTGCACACAGCAATGACAAGACAAAGTTTAAATTTTCGAGCAGAGAGGGCAGTGAAATTCTGTTCCTCAGTCTGATATAAAGCTAATATTTAAACTGTTTCTGAGTGTGTGCACATTTTTTTTTCCTGTCTTATAAACTCATTTAGCAAACAGCAGTTATTCCTTTTTTTTTTTACCCTGTGGATGATGCCAGCAGAGTGCAGGTGCCTGATACCACAGAGGATCTGGTAGAGCAGATAGGACATCCTCTCATGGTCTAGGTCCATGTGGATCACCTGGCATAGACTGGCATCCATCAACTCCATCACCAGGTACCTGAAACACAAGACAGAGATGAAAAAAGAGAGGAAGTAAGGCAAATTTAACAAAAAAATGAGACAGAAACTCAGCAGAAAGAGCATATAATAGCAAGAGAATACAATAGACTTGTTTGACATTGAGGGATGCTTGCTAAGTGAAAGAAACAAAGGAACAGAAATCAGCTAAAATCTCTGGACTACACAGAAAGCACAGAGTAGATTGTTGCAGCTAAAAAGCACTCCACTGTCACTCACAGGTCCTGGAATTCCTCCAAGGACTTCTGAGGCGTGAACACATTGATCAGACGGATGATCTGCAAGCAGAGAGACAAGCCATTAGTCCACTCTGTTACTCTCCCATCTACATCCTCTTCAGTGTGGAGAGCCGGCCAACTCGGGGCACAGCACTAAGTGGGTTTGTTTAGATTCTCTCACTCTGGGCAAGAAATTACATTCACAGTGCAGCAGCTGACCCTCTCTTCTTCTCAAGTCTGCACATTATTCAAATTTTTTCTTTTTTTAATCTCACTAGATAATTAAAATCTTTATGCTTTGGCTCCCTGTCATATTGCAGTCCTAACATAAATCACATCAGTTACATAAAAGAGGGAGGGATGTCATTTATAACTCTGCAGTGTCTTATGAAACGATACAGAAAATAATGAGAGGATGCAAGCTGCATTTTAATTTGACTGACAGGTTTTTAACCACCCTGTATTGTTTATGGTTTATTTAATAAATATTACACAACAGCTTTTTATATATCTACATGAAATGTATAGCACATATGTCAGAATGTAGGAAAAACATCTGACATGACAGGTTTGTCTTGACACAAAAGTTCAGGTGCTCACATGAACATTAAAAGAGTTTTTGCTTGCTGTCATCATCTTTTAAAAAAATATTCCAAACTGTATCTAAAGGCCAACAGCTGTCTGTCTTCATCATATCAAGTGGGTATCTTCCAACGTTTCAGTATTTTTAGTACAAAATTTCCTCTTTGTATTACTGTCCATTGCAGCTCACCACTGAAACACTGCTGGGGAAAACAATGAGCATTGTTTTTTTCAGTGAAAGAAATTTGATTTGTGTAACTGAGAATGCTACAGACTCACATTAACATTTTAACAAATCTTTTTTAATGGCCAGTATCAACAGGAGGCATGGATATACCAAGCTGTTTCTTTGTATACACCTGACTATTGTTTTCTGCTAAACGTGAGCCTGTGCTTTAAATCACCGTCTTACATTTTTGTGGTTGACACATTTGAGCAGCACCAGCTCCCTGTAGGCACGCTTGGCATGGGTCTGGTTCTGGAAAGGCCGACACAGCTTTTTCACTGCCACTGGGATACCGAGGACTGTATCTAGAGCAGAGCTGTTGCACGTTGTGTAGAGGAAGAAACAGAAAGAGACAAAGATTGTCAGAAAACGAATGCATCCTGCAGCTACGTGACTGCAGACGTTTCAGGTGTCACATGAAAGGAGAAGAAAATGCAAATTCATCATATTTTCATCAACTGGTTTAAAGCAAAACTAGGCTGCAGAAACTACAGTTTCCTCAGGTGCTGATGCTGTATGCTACGATTCACATTGTTGTAATTAACAACAGAGCGGAAGAAGGAGTACATGTGAACAAGAACCAAAACCAGTTGTTTACCAATCACCAATGATACTTAGTATCGAAGAAAAAGAAGGAAGGTAAGCAGCTGCTTTGGCCATCTAGGAAAAGTACAGCCTCTCACCAGACGATGCCCTGGGCTCCGGAGCCGATGGCACGGAGCTGCTGGTAGCGCTTGAGCACAGTGAAGGTGGAGTCTCCCACCTGAACGCTGTAGAACTGGCCCTCCGCCTCACTCATCCTGCTGAACAGTCAGGACCACCAGCACTGTCTGCAAAGGAAACAAAACACACACACAGAAAACAGATAAACACCCAAATAGCATGACTGACTTCGTGCCAGGCAGTTAAGCTGTATAAAAAAAAATTCCATCTATAAATGGCCGAGCGGAACTGCAAACAAGTTACAGCATGTTAATAACCTTACGTCAGCGTGGAGAATAATTTGCACTTAAGGAACCTGAAACCTTGTCTTTTTTCAGTCCACTGAATCACTCAAATGATCCACAGTGAATGGCAGGGCCTAATATGGTTCCATCTGTCAGTCCCTGGCATCCCTCCCTTCATTTTCATCCCAGTCTAAAGCCAAGCAATCTATCACTGCTTTCTGCCCAGTTTGTTCATCTGACAAAGGTAACAGTGGGTTGGAGCTGGAGCCGAGGCTGTAAATGTTCTGTGTGTGTTTCTGTGTGCGTGTCTGTGTGTGTGTTTGTGTGCGTGTTGGAGAACAGAGGCAGCTGACAGCTCAGAGTTCCTGAGGCTCTCGCTGCCATCTCTAAACTCATGCTGACACACTCATGCTCAGTAAACACATACATAACACACGCACACTCATGCTGGCAGCATTTTGGCTCGAGCACGTTCATTTATTCTTTGATCTGCATCCAGAGTCTCAACAAGTACGTATGTGTGCAGACATCAGCCTGGGATGAGCACATAGTAAGTGATACATGTTAAAAGATGTGAACACGTGATGCGCTTGTGTTAGCATTGATTCCTCGGGCAGGAAGTGGAGGAGGCGTATTATTCTTGGCAAG
>JAUZTA010000031.1:10548354-10562897 GCA_034780835.1 Ctenochaetus striatus
GTAAAAAATCTATTTTTGGTATCTCTACGTGCGTATGATTGTAGTGTACTTACTAAGAATAGGTGAGTAGTAACTAAGGTATGAGCTACAATGAATGAAATAAAAGTGCTTAGTAAAGGATTAAGTCATTGATTACTACATACATGACAGTTGTGCAACTCTGCACGTGAAAGGACATTTTTAGGCACCAGGTTGAGATATTATCAAGGCTTTACGGTTTCTTGAACAAATCACATCTGTCATGAATGTGGTTGCCGAGATTCTTGACAGATTTGATATGACAAGGCATCTTGTTTGAAGACTCAGAGTGGCAAGTTCATTGTGGCTTTTTCTGCTGAATCCACTGTGGACAGGAAATCAACTCACTCAGGTTCACCACAGGCCAACATATCCAAACGGTGCAGGTCCAGGTGAAAAGCTACCCACTGTACTGAACATCAGTTTGGATTTAGGGAGGAATCTCAAAGGAACAACTGATAGAGCAACAGAAAATAATTTGGCTGACGGAAGTGGAAGGGTATAAATCATATTCAGGCCTTGATTTAAATTACTGTAGTTACTCATAGCATAGCATAACTTTATCATGACTTGTTTCCTGGGAAATTTAATTTAAAGTACCTACGTGCATACCTTTGTTAGGAGGAACTGCTCAGTTCTGTTGAACAGGGAGTGATCTCCACAAACTCCTACTTAACCTATTGTCTTTTTTGTAGTTCAGTGACTCAAGTTATCATGAACTTGTTATTTTTTATGGAAACAGGGTAGAGAGTAGAGATAAGATCTTTGGCATTGGTACAGGTAAAGAATTTGACTGTGTTTTAAATGAAAATAAATAAAAGCATCACATGATTCTACTCCTACTGATACTGATCTAATGCCAAGCAAAAATGAGTTCAAAAGAAATTTTCAAGAATGAAAGAACTTAACAAATTAATTACTGTTTTTCTAATTATCAGCATGAGCATTTTTTAAGGACAGTATGTTCCCATTAAGCCTGTTAAATGTTGCTTCTGTATCAAAATATTTCCTTGACTGGAACATTTTTATTCACTATCATTGAATGTTTTTTTCAGGGGATGTTAAAAAAAGATTCTCAGATATTAAACAAATACACCCAGATGAGTTAAAACAGCATAAATGACATTCTTGCAGATTGCAAAGGTCAGCTTTACATCAACAGTTATTAGATATAACACAACTGACTGGATACAAGTTCACATACTTTTATTCATATAACATATATTTTTTAAAGTTGTTGTAGCAGTTGTCTTTACCGGCCATGCATATGTACACTTACAAGGAACTTGCCTGAACTTTAATGATATGATAATATTAAAGCTGTGAGAAAGTGTCAAATTTTCCCAACAGGATTATCAACAATGATATTTTTTTTAATGGGTTTTGTTTCTTTGGAAATAAGGAAATAAGGAAATATTTGGAAATAAATTAAACTCTAAATACAAGCAAGGCGAGGTGAAAAGACAACTTGAAACCATTACTGTGCAAAACCAGTTACACTTAATGAATTTTCCATTTGTTGGTGGGATTAAACCAGTACTAAGGTGCATTACTGCCAACAACAATGACAAAGTGAGAATTGTAAAAGAGTGGAAATGGTATAACTCTCTCAGCGAGAGGCAGAGAAACTGCTTCTCTAAGTTTCTGCCTAAGTTTAAGTTTCTGTCTAAGTCTAAGTTTCTTGATTTCAGCTGGATGGATACAAACAGATATTGATAGAAGAATACAAGCTGCTAGTCTGAGTCTAGAGAGGAGAGCTTTAAGCAAGACAGAGAATAAAGCTAGAAACAGAGAGGTATTAAACGGGTGCTTGTGCTTTTTCTCTGACCATGTCCACTTACTGTCCACAGCTCAGTTTGAGGAATGCTGAAGAGTCTCGCCAAGTCACACGCCTCACCTCGCTTTGTCCAAACCACATCAGCCCATATGTGAGCTTGATGAAGGAGAACAGGGATGGACTGTTCTCCGAAATTTGTTAAATTTGTTTTGAAACTTCTTCCCTCCCAACACATAAGAAAAGCTACACAAAACTTCTGGTACCACCGATATTACTGTCACCTCTTTACACAGAAACACGTAGATGCAGATAATTCCACACAGATGCATTGCATGGTAAAATTAGGCAAATAACAATCAATCATGCTCTGTAAAAGTGCAAATCAGGCCCAGCTGATTCTGATTTGGTATCAAGAGGAAAAGCTCTTGGTGACATTGAAAAAGGGTTCATTGTTTTAACACGGATGGCAGAAGATTCTGTCGGAAAGACTCCTTGAATTTTACGTTTCAATGGAAAAAGTAACTGAAGTGACATCTTAATTTACTTTTATTACCTATATTTTGACATTGACATTTAGATTGGTGGGACAGACATCAGTCAATATGATTTGAAATTGTGGTTGACAGACATTTAATGACTGTGATGTATCAGCGTGATATGTGAAGAAAAACAGAAGAGCAGCTCTCTTCTCCAGGTGAGAATATCAGTGCAGGACATGATCAGACTGCAACAGCTGCACAAAGAGCGTAGAGCCTTTATTACAAAGAAGACTGAACATCTGAGAGTCTATTTGTGCAGAATTACAGGCACTGGTCTACAGAGAAATGGAAAATGTGTCAGATGAACCATCCTCCACCATATCCTTTACAAGTGGACACTTGTGAGGTGTAAGCGTACAGGTCCAAATGCTTGGCCCTTCACAGTGAGGGGATCTGCTGTCTCTGTTATACTGTGAGGGGAATTTTGCCACGTGATTCACTTTCAGATTGAAGGGTCACTGTAAATCAATACAAAGTTGTTCTGAGTCAACATCTTTATCCTGTGATTAAACTTTCCATCATGATGGGAGTTGCCTCTCTCAAGATAACAGTGCCCTCACCCAAAAGGCGTAAGGAGTCACTGGATGGTTTGATGTTTAAATGCTTTACACAAACTATGTGACTGATATGTTGTTGTCTATGCTGTCATCAGAGCGTAACCCAAAAAACACCTATGGGAGACTCTGGACCTGTTTCTCAGACAGCCCTCTGTGCTAACGAACAACATAAACAAACGAAAGATGGAATTTACCATCAAAATTCTGATATGTCTGTCAGATACAGAGCATGTTAAATCACAGACTTCTCGTCTGAGTCTGGGTCTGATTGAGGCTCAAACACATTTGACATGTAAATTTAAATGTACGAATCAACATATATGAATCACTCAATGTTTCTATTAATGCTAACTGTCTGTTAGCCATCCTCATATGCTGGCAGAGCTCAAGGCATGCGTCTGTTAGATCTTGTATTTCTTAATTAGGAGAAAGGAGAAGTAGCTCATTTTCAGAGGTAATTTTTTAACTTTTAGTTTAAAATATTTTACTTTTCCTGTTTAACATGTCTGGAGGTGTCCTGGATGTTGAGCTGAAGCCCCTTTTGCACCGTCCTCAGCTCTGTGATTTTACATGGTAAGATCTTATTTGTACTCTTCGTTGACACGTGTGTTGGTGAGCCGTGGATGTGCGTGAGTGAGAAGCAGTGACAGAGGCCAAGAACCGCATTCCTCTACTGGCTTAAGGGATTAATAGGTAGGCTGTAACTGCGTGTGTACCATGGCTTTATTATCCAATGAGATCCATCCCAAAGATCAAAGGTTCCTTAACTACTACGATGATAAAAAATGATGGGCAAACAGTGGGGTTTTGCCACAGCTAGTCAAGGAATTTCACAGGGGATCGACATTTTAATTCATTTTTACTTTGCTTTGCTTTGCTTTAGAGACTTAAACCTTTTGTTATCTGTTGTCTTGTTTCTTAGGTTGTTAGGTTATCAGCACGCTATTAAAAAGTGATTCATACAAATAAAATTGGAAAGGCAGGTTTACACCATGACAATTACAATGATCAAACATTTTTTGTGAGAATACACCCACATTAATAGGTGCTGTGTACTGAGTGTGGGTGGGGCCGCAGCAACGATAGTAATTACAGCTGGACACCTTGAGACACCCATGTAAAAAAAAAAAAAGAAAAAAAACAATAGTCCATGATAATACAAATAAATATCATTGGATACTTTTACTTAAAAAAAGGAATTTTTAATCAGAAAAAATATGTAGAATATGACAAATGAGGATATTTAAGTAAGAACATATGAACTGTGATTGTGATGATAAAAACAGATGTATATGTTGTATGTTCATTAAAGATTCCATTAAAAAATACAGAAACCAGGATGATGTGGTTTAAATAATAAAATAAAATGAATTTTGATCAACCGCACAACACATATCGTGGGTGTTTGAGCAACAGTATGTATAAACTGGTAGTTTGTGCGTCCCACAGTTCCTGAGTGCAATACCTCTGTAATTAATAAAAATCCCAGGTTGTTGTAACAATAGTGCCAATTCCAGTGTACATCTAGTGTACGTCTTGAAGGGGCAGTTGGCGCAAAAGCATTGCATACAACTCAGAACTGCAGCATTTCAAGCTAACGTAACCCAAACAAGTGACAATATGCTGATACACCTGCAGGTCCAACGGCAAGGAGTCCACCTCCGCATCTATCTTGCATCTTTTTATTTTGCAAAGCTCTCACCATCAACTAAAGCCAGTCAGACAATCACTCTGCTCACTCAATCACCCTGTTTTCTCTTCCTAGTTTCCTCTGTCAACATCATCTTCTTCCTCTCTGTCAGAATGTCCATTTAGGCTGCTGAGCACGTTTGTGTTGCTGGTCTTGCCTGGTTTAGGTTCTGTCATCCATTTCAACCCCCAATCTTTTTTTCAGTTGGGTTCCTGGCAGCCCTGGACATTAAAAATCTCTTCCTCACAGCAGTCCAAAGTTCACTCCTCTGCACTATGGGCTGTTAACTTACCACAGCTAGCTAACAGAGCTATCTTGCAGCTACAGTGGCAACAGATTACTTAAAACTCTGTATATCACAGAGAGTTGAAAGAGAGCAGCTGGGGAACATTTTCTCCCTAAAATATGATCCAGTTTCACCAAAATCAGTGAACACTGTTGAAATGTGACAGGGTTTCCACTATATTGTGCAATAACTGGTGATTTGGGCGTCTGCGTACAATCAAAATGATTTTTAAGCTATTAATTAAGGATGATAATGTTACACAGTGTTGCTTTAAGTTCTCATTTGAGGAATAAATCATCTCACACTGTTTGATTTTCAAGCAGGCACACACTGACACATTCCTGTGTGACTGCAAAAATGTCATTCATGTCAGGTCATACAAGTTGTTTTTTTTTCCAAAGCATGATACAACATTAGCTTTCTGGGTGTGTGAAGTTCTTAAATGAGTTTACAAAGTCTGAGTGCATTAACCGGATGTGGCTCTAGTGAGTCGAGCACCTCCAGCTGACTGCTTAGACCTCGTTGCAGGGGGATCTCCCCTTCCACATCTGCTTCATATTAAGCCCTGGCAGTCAGTACAGGAGCGCGCAACAATACTCTCTGCTACTCTCTCTCAGTGGGGGATGGCAGGAGAATGCCTGAAGAACAGCACAGAGACACACAGCCTGATGACCAGAGACTGGAAACAGAGTTGCATAAAACAGGTAACATTTTTAGTTTAAATATGTCCATTATTTTTTTTAACTACTGCCAAATATACAGTTCAGTACGAGAAACAGAAACAATACAGTGCAGGACACATAAGTAATCCCACTCCCCAACACACCCTCCACATAAATATATATCAACGAAACATACATGGAGATAGCTCATAGTGCTCTAGAAAAATAACATACTGCCCCCTTAAATATTTGCAGTAAACAACCTTGAAAAGAGTATTTTAGCTTTTTCACATCAACAGTTAGCACTGAAATATTGTTTTCCTCTGTTTGTCAATGACAGTTATGTAGGTCAGCAACCTTTTGATGGTTTCAGATCAGCAGGAAAGAGATTTTAAATAGTGCTCAGAAACGTAGATAAGCCACTGTTACTTAAGGAAAAAGTTTTGCAATTTTTTTGCTGTACAATTTTACAGGAATGTTTATATATATCTATATAAATTTATAAAGAGAGTTATTGTGCATTGGACTGGAGAAAACATTTAAATGGTATTTACTCTATGTAATACTTAGACGCACACATTTCCATTGTTTGCAAGGGCTCTTTAGGGACATGGAGATGCTGTAACAGAGGTCATGTCTTCACAATTTATGAGATACAGCAGTTCCTTGTTGCGTAACTTAGGCACACTGGTTTGATTTGTGTGCGACCTACATCTGTGTTAATGACCGTATCACTGTTACCCTATCCCCAGGTAGTGAGTGTGATTGATGTTTACTTTCACCAGAAACAGAACCTGAAGGCAGCCTTCGGTTTTGCTCGGGTCCCTCTCAGCTTAGTGGGTTCACCTCCGGGCTAGCTCGCTGTGAATCAGCCCCAGATGTGCGAGTCCCACCCTACAGCAAACGTCAAAAGGGACCCCCTTCAAGTCCCTTGTTAAGTTTTAGCACCAGCTGTTTGTGTCATTGTGTGTATAACTTGATTACATCTGCAAAAGCAGCACATTAGTCATCGCTGTGGTTGGTGATGCTTGCTACACAAACAAGTTGAGAAATACTAAAGCTATAATGGAAATGTAACTGCAGTGAAAAATTCTTATCAGAGCAGCTTTCTTGATTTTACCTTGACAATTCCTCATGTCTTACTGAACAACATCTTGTGTAGAAAACAAAAGCAAAATGTCTGAATACCAGGAACCTTTCAAAAGAGCAAATTGCCTCTTGTGGATAATTACTGCGACTTTGCGTGGGTCAGGTATCAGCTGCCCTGATGTTGTGTACTTGAACTCATGCACTCAATCGCTGGCAAGAGTCTGTCATATTCCCAGAGTCACCCCGACATTAAATTCTTCATCCACTCCTACGCATATTAAATGAAAGTTCACACAACTGACCTCAAAGCTGACTTTTTTTTACAGTGCATTTACACTTCACTGACATAGTTTCTTATCAAATTTCAATGAAACTTTATGGTTTCAAATTTCAATGAAATTTTATGGTTTCAAATTTCTATGAAATTTAATGGTTTCTTGTAAATTTGCACCAGCGGGTCCTCTCCATGTGTCCGCATCATGGTAGTTCAGAAAAAATGGCAAGTCTTGGCATTGTTACGGGGTTGTGAGGTATTAAAACATAGTATGTGGACTAAAAGTCACTGTTTTGAGGTTGTTAGGGAAGGAATTGGCTAGACTGGTCTTTCAAAATACAGATGAGTAAGTGAGTGTGCCGTGTCAAATTGCAGATGAAGCTCCGGTGTTTGTTTTGGTGCGTGGTCACTCCGGCAGGGTGGTGCTTGCCATCACACATCTGTGAGTGAGCTAAATGGTTTGTGTGGGATCAGAGCAGAGGTGGGGGCGGGGACCCAAGCAGGGGAGGAAGGGGGGATACACAACCACGTCATGTCAGACCCAGAGAGAGAGCCATCTGTATTATGTCATGGCTGCTGGGGCACTCCACCCTTTGCTCTCTATTTCCCCATTTCCCTGTATTCCTCCCTCCCAGACACCCCCACCCACTTTTTCTCTTGTTTTTGCTTTATTGCTTGGGCTGTGTTTCTGGTTTACTGTTACTGACACAGTCTCTGCTGCCCAGTTGTTTATGTGCCATTATGCATTCTCTGACAGTAATGTGACCCAAGACTAGTATCTCCATCTGTGCTTGTACTTCTACCTAACTTTTACACCAGATTACTCTCTCTACTGCTGCTCTTTCCTCATTACTAACTTTTTCTGGCCTTTAATCTTGTGTCCGTCTATCCTTCACTTTATTACCACCACAGACTGTCCACCTCCAGCTCTACACTGACAGCTCTCTGTCTGCACTTGCCTGCCTTGTTTGATGGACACCTTCCCTCCTGTAGCACCACCTGAAAACCAGATGTGGACACTCAATGACCTGTAATTAGGTAAAGAAGTGTTCTCTTTACGAGCGCCATTTCAGGATAAATGGCAATGTCAAAGTTTAAATTTGATAAGAAAGAAAGTGCAGCTTTGCCTCAAGCTGATACTTTGTTGTAACTGCAGTACTACATTCAAAGACAGACTCATTATATATTTGCTGTGAACACAATGTACAATCGAAATGCTCTGATTCACATCCTGATATTTTTTTAATTGTGTCAATTAAAAATAAGTAAATCAACAGCAACAGGCACACCCTGTAGCAAATCTACAACAGGCACACACAATACCACACTGCTTCTGTCTTTTACACTCACACACAATAAACAGAGCATTTAACTATAACTGCCCTCTACTGTTTGTAAGTGCTGGTTCAGTGTCTCTGAGGGCCTGGTTGTTTGCTTTGATGTGGTGGGCTGTGTAGCAAAAAGTATTCTGCTCTTGTGTGGTACTGTTGCCCTGTTGCTGTTACAACATCAATCCCTCCTCCAACAGTGCCTACAGAGTTTGAACAAAGCAACTTATCCATCCATCTATCTGTCTGTCTGTCTGTCTAGGTGTTACACTGTAAATTCATGTTAGACTTTAGCACCATCTTCTGGCCACAGACTGTAACTGATGGTTGCGGTGAAACACATAGACATTATCACAGAAGTGGTCAAAATTCCTCCTTTTGTTTATTCATGATAATAAAAATTTCATATAAAATATATTGATGTTACTATTATTTTGATGCATGGTACAAATACTTATTTTAGGGCCATATCCCCCAAAATAATGGTTCCATATGATCATGAAGCTGTACTTCAACAGCACAACTCATTTTCTGCTTCAGTTTGATTTATTAAATAGTCAGACATACCATGTTTGGTGTGACACTTGTCTTGTGAGGTTTTTTACAGACATGTTTGCATAAAACAAGCAGACAACAACAACAACAAAAAACAATTAGAACAATTTCTGCTTATTGGAATCAGATTTATTTACAGATATAAGCGGGAGACTGTCTCCCTTGTGCAAGTACTTATTGGAATTTATCAACATGTTTCAAGCAACACAGCAAGGCTTGTGACACAAAAAACAAATAATATTGAAAATGACCACTTCAATGCTTTGTCTCTATAGCATGTTGAGATATGCTGTGATGACATGTACACAGGATCAAGCCAAAAAAGCAACTACTTTTTAGTATAAACAATGTTGAAAGTTGCAGGATAATCTCAAAATCCTTCAGTTGAAATAATAATTAAAACATAAAAATAAAAAAAAAAATCAGTCCAGGTCAGCAGTCATACTCTCTCACTCAGTCAAATAAGAGGCTCTTTCACATTAATAAAAAAAAGCTAAACTTTGATGGCGAGATTACTAAAAAAAAAAAACCTCACTGCAATTTCAGGCACAATTATCAGTCATACCACACTATACTCTGCATGCTAACAGAGAAGAAACACTACACAACTACAAAACGGTGAGCTTATTAAAAATAAAGAAAATAGTAATACAAAATGAGGCAAGTGAGCACTATGTATTGAAATATCTAGTCAATTTTTATGAGGCAATGCTAAAGTGGTTAACTAAAGCAAAGGACTGACAAGGTATTTCAACAGCTTCAATCTTATGCCTTCAAAGAACATGGAACGGGGACAGGAGGGCAATGCATGTCATTGCACCCTATAACAGAACAACAGTAACAAAAAGCAGTGCCATCTTTAGAGATGCTGAATGAAGTTTCTTCATATGGTGTTTTATTTGGACCAAGGTAAATGAGATAGGAGGGTGATGCTGTGCTGTAAAGAGAGGAATCCATATTCATAGGTCTGCTGGGAGAGGCAACAGTGTGGGAATATCTCTGGGATTGGTAAGCCTTAGTGAATTTGCGGGAGGGAAGAGGGGACAGAGGACGGCTGGAAGGGGGGAACTAGATGGAAGAAAACATTACGGCTGACGTGGTAGAACTACTGTGTGTGTAACTACACAATTGGTCTGGTTTCAGAAGCCCGAAGGTGTTAAAACATTCATGTCCCGAGGTTTAAGTTTATGTGGCCGTGGGGGCGCTCGTTTGGCCTCAATGCCTGTGATTTCAATCTTGGGGGGCATGAAGTGGGCTGGGTCCTCCACCTTGAAGTTGACCTGGTTGTTGGTGCCATCCATTGTGGAGGACTTCTGCATGCCAAAGTAGGACTGCAGAGAGAAACCTGGCAGAGAGAGAATTAGGTGGTAAATATCAGGGGTGGGCAGTTCATGCAAAAAAACTAGTTGAAACTAACCTTAAGGCTTCAGAAAACTTGAAGATAGAGAATTCTTTTTTTTAATTAGTTTGTTAGTCTTTGTTTCCAAACAACATAACAGGTGTCAAGTAAGTTAAGTAATCAGAGGGGCCATACTTGTGTATTCAATTTTGGGTGGTAGGGCATCCCCTTTTTAACATTTGGATAGCACTGGTGCATCAGCATAGCCCTAAACATCTATTCAGGCCATTCAGTCTCACAGTTCAACTGTGGCACTGGAACCAGCACTATTGTATTCAGGGCAAAAACAATGACCTGGGGCCTTATCACAGTTGATCATGTCAGAGAGTTCAACCTATTGCGATGACAATCTAAACTCACTCACTAAACTAAATTCACTGTGGATTAATAATGTAGTTATACTACAATGCAGTCAAGATGCAGATGTGGGACCTGGGAAAAGTCTTTCACCTGTGCTGGTGTCAGAGCCTGGGTCAGTGGGCGACTTCTGTACCAGAGATCGATTTCCAAAAAAGCTCCACCTCTCTCCTCCTCCTCCCTCGTTTCCTCCCATGTCTGTGCTAGGGTTGGGGCCGTTGAGCTCTGGGGTGGCTGGAAAAGGCGCAGGACTCAGCTGGAACCAGGTCCTGTGTTCCCATCAAGAAGAAGCAACACATAAATATACAAGATACATGGAAGAATATGTCATTTATACATATATACTATTATTATGATTAGGGGCTGTGGTTTCACCCAATTCAATACAATAGTCTGGATCTGGGTTTGGATCAAGTAACAATATGAAATAAAAATTCAGCAGCATGATGCCTACCTGCGACTAACAGCGGGTGATGTGTGGGGACTCACACAGGGGGTGACACTGGGGGTGACAGAGGGGGTGACTGAGGGGGTTCCACTTGGAGTGGATTGTGCTGATGTTGTAAGCCTGTCCTCCTTGAAGTCCCCACTTGGCATTCTCAACTTCTGCACAGACAGAAAAAACAAATGATGACATAAACAGACAATGAAGGGCGATCCTCCACTACACCAGAATTATCAGGTGCAGCTGGCTGGTTATCCATTTTGACGTATGCATTCTGTACAAGCAGCACAGCATGTCTGTGTTGGACAAAAAGCACATGTCACTGTTGATCTTATTTTTAAAGAGCAAACATTCTCTGAACACACAATGCAAAAGGTCACCAGTGTTTTTCTGGGTCTTTAGAACAGAAAATAATAAAGTGCGTCAAAGATCCTCAGAGCCAATCACCTGTGGCCATGTAGTATTGGTGGAGGAGATAGAAGAGAGATAGAGAAAGAGGACCACTGTTAATAATATTGTGATCAATGGTGGCCATATTATTACTATTTAAACACTAAAGGAGTTTTAGTGACATAGGTAGTGAGCCCAGCAGTTTTTAAAAGTCCACCGCTGTAAAATTATACTCCTTGACATTCACTCAGAAAACTGACTTCTCTCCCTGGCAGAACTGGCAAAACCACCTACCCAAGGGAATATAATGTGCCTTGATTTTTTATCACTGCTCTTCCATTCAAACAGAGGTGCAAATACTAATCTTAGATCTCAATTACCCTAACAACTTAAATATATGATCGACCCTACTTGCCTTAATATATGTGTACATTTGATTACTGGTCTTCAGAGGAATGTTTTCAATATTGAGTCTCTATGCAATATAAGTCTAATCCATATGTTAAAGAAACAAACATCCTTCAAAACTCATATCAATCTTGTTTATTTGATCCAGCATTTTGCTTAGAGTTGTGGCTATTTTGTATACATTCATAAAGGGCACTCCAAAGCTTAAAATGCCTTGTGTATTAAGAGATTCTTTATTATACTTAATCACTACTCCAACCCTTCTGGACCTCAGGCAGAATATTCTATATCAAGGCTCTACAGGACTGTGATAATTTGCATAACATTTGTGTGAATTAGGAAGTGATAGAGCAGCGTAGACGAGGAAATTCAAATAAAAACATGTTCCAACCTCCTTTTTCTCATGTGTTTACAAAAGAGAGGAAGGTATGCGTTTTATTATGATACAGGATAAAAGATGGTTGGAGTAAATAAGGTTTTAAATTAACCTTACGTTAACAGTGTGAAAGTATGTCGATCTTGGCTGACTTTGTGCTTTTTATTTCTTATCGTTTAGCTAACATTAGCTTACCTACATACTAAAATCTATGGAGCACAAATCAAGGACCGTTTTTTCCCTAAAAATTGGAGGTAGAGGAACATGAAAACAATCTGAACAGTGTGAGCCTATGGGGTAGTCTCTGATGAACGTCCTTCTCTGTAGATCCCATTCTTCTCATATTGACATTCAGTACTACTGACGTTAGCTAGCGGTCGCTAAAATAACTGTCCAGCACAACAGCTCAGCTAGCCAAATTTAACCCCCAAAATGAACGTTAGTCTCTCGCTGCTAACTCAGTTATTGGTGTAACGGCGGTTCATATTATGTTGACGTAAGGTGATAATTGACTCTTCACTAAATAAAAAAGAATTACGCCAAGACTCAGTTTGTTTACTCGGGCTAGCTCGATTGCCAGGTTTGCTTGCTAGCCTATGGGTGTTGCTATGCTAACGGCCTTCTTTCCGGGAGGAATAATATGCACCGATCGCAATAATTCCTTGTCATACCTTTTTATGATGATATTTCTTTGACGTTCCAGTCCAACGGATTCTTTAATTTTGTCCATATTTAGATGTTTTTAACTTGTTAAGACTATTATTTCTCGAAAACACAGCCGTAACGGTAACTTCCACACCGCAGCGGGCCTCCGAAACCTCTCTCTTGTTAGGAGCTCGGTGATTGGTCAGTTTTAGAAAATAAGGGGGCTCGTTTCATTTAAGGGCGTTACCTGGCAACGTTACTGATAGCGGCTCCCAGCCGATTACGTAACTTGTTTACCAAGATGTCTTTCCATGTTTACCCTGCAATTACTTAAGAGGCCACAGCACTATAGTTTCATCATTTAACTTCTCACAAAAAATACACCGTCATTTTTTTTTTCTATGAATACAGTTCACTTATTGTGAGCCCTGAGTGGGACATAGTGATAGGAGAAACTAAAAAAAACTCAGACAGATAAGAAAACACAACCTTTGGGCTTTAACACACAGGCACTGTGTGGATGCACTGCACCATGACTTCTGATACACCTTCTACATTAAGCTCAAAGCCTAATCCTTGCTACCAGTTAAAATTAAACACCAAATTTGGTTTTCCATTGGTGCACACTATATGCACAAGAAGCAGAAACCACTGTGTCTTCATATTTGTTGAGTGTGTCTACACCACAACATCCTAGATTTAAACATTGCACTTCACAGGTGGACTGTGATTACCAAAGTGCAGGACTCCAGTGAAAGGAGGGTGTGTGAACTCTGTGTTTAACATCAGTGATGCTTAGTTCCTTAACATGAAGTTGAAGCACAGTGTTTCTCAGATGTTGAACTTTAAAATTAAAAGATTTGGACCATTTTATTATCATATTGATACTTAAAAAATGGGTCTTTTTTATTTCATTCTATTCTGTTTATGTTCTAAGAGTGAGCCAATAAGGACTACAAACTTTCATTAGATTGTACAACCCTGTGTTGCAATATGACAAATACATTATCTTGGAAACTTCAGAGTTTATGTAACATTGTGCTATTCCAAAACCAAATTTCTCTAACCTACTGGGATCTGTTAAACTCACACAAAATGTCCTACACATCCTACACAAAATGTAATTAAAAGTGGTAAACTATCAAAGGTAAAACAAAACAAAAAAAAAAATCACAGTCTTGCTTACTCATGGTTTGTTATGTCATTTTAGCCTAAATTTTTAACATTTTATTTAAGCCTAGAATTTTTAATAAACCAACAGAAAGCAAGACAGTGTGTGAGTGTTCTTTCTTCTATTTTAATTGAAGTTGTATCTTTATACATTTGAATTTAAAGAGGTTATTTGTTCAGTTATTTCTTTATTATTAGAGGAAATAAATAAACTTCACTGCTACTTGGCATATGAAGACTTGTACCTAACATTTTTTCATACTCACTGGTAGTGTGCCATCACTGAGCCGGTGAAAGCGAGTCTCCTCGGCAGAGAGCCCCTTGTGGGGAGAATACCGAGCATCTGTCAGCCCGGCCTGATGTTCAAACCTCTGCAGATTCTCCTGGGTCTGTTCTGAGTGAAGATGGGCATACAGTCAACAACAGAGACAAAAAGTATTCAGTGTTTTAATATGAAGCACTTCATTGTGGCCTGCTGATACTCTGAGGATAGTTTAACCATAATTGGCAGCCAAGGTAGCAGCCATTTGTAATAATAATTGTTGAAGCTTACATAATTCTGTGACATGCAGAGAAGG
>JAUZTA010000031.1:10576539-10588675 GCA_034780835.1 Ctenochaetus striatus
TGGTAGTTGAAGTGGTTATAACTGGTGTAAGACTTAGTGGGGAAGGGGTAGAATTAGGAACAGCTGTGGTGAAAGAGGGGGGATGAGTGGTGCTCCAGGAACTGATGGTAGGAGATGAAATAGTGGCAACAACAGCTTTGGTGGGTGGAATGGTGGTGAAGCTGGAGCTGGGGGTGCTGGTGGGTGGAGGAGCTGTTGCATTGGGCTGGATGGAGGTCGTGAAAGTGGACGTAGAGGTGGAGTTGGGAGGCTGCTTTGTGATGGTCACATTGCTGCAAGACTTGCAGCACATGCGTTGGTAGTCCGGTAGAGAGCAGTAGCGCTTCAGCACCTCCATACGACAGAACACTGAGCGATCTCCATGACAACGCTGGCCTGTGAAGGAGAAAACAGAAAGCTGAAATGGGGTACAGCCAGGGGTAGAGACCATAAGAGTTTTGTGTTTCTAATTGCTGAAATATATATATTTTATGCATGTGTAAGAATTTCAAATGTTATTCACGTTAGTCTTTGTGTGAATGTTTGTATATACAGAAGGTACATGCATAAATTGTGTGAGTGTGTGTGTGTTGATTCCACACCGTGCAGAGAACAGTAGTAAAGCCAGACCATTAGCAGAGGATGCAGGAAGGAAGAGGAGAAAAACCCAAACATCAAGAGCAGTGTTGAGATTAGTCAAGAGCAACTGAAATGGAAAAAGAAGGGTCTCCAGTCTTGTGTTGTAAAAATAACTGTGTTTCAGGTTTGAAATGTTCTTCCCAAACAGGCTGCCAAAAGCAGGGTCCGGCCAAAGTTGACCTGCCATCAAGTTAGATTTGGCCTGCCGATAGGTTCAAATGAAAAAAATTACTATTTTGCATTTTTGATTAAAACACAAAGGGGCTTGTTTTTGGTTAATGGCCAACAATTAAGTTTCTACTTTGCCTAAGACATCTGCCATCTAATTTTAACTTCCTCATGCAGCATTGTGTTGAATTTGCTTAAGGTATGCAGCTGTTAAATTTTAGTCCTCTAGTACTTGACTTGTACCCTTTTTTGTACCATGCCAGTAAATATAAGATGTTCTCCTGGTTGTGTTTTTTGACATTTCTGACTTTTCCTCAACACAGAATCCAGCCAGTTAACATTCTTGGTAAGAGAAAGGTCACACTTTTTAAAACATTTTTATTGATACAACTTTGCTGTTGAGAATGACAGTAACTGAAACAATGAGATGTACGCCCCCCCTGCTCAATATATAGATATATTCTTTTCTTAAGAAAAATAATTCAACTGTATCGAAAGTTACAAGTTCACAGTCACTTTGGTAAAACACTTCATTACTTGGAAATCAACCAGTCAATCTGTTTATCGATTGAAAAAAACAAACAAACATGAATTACATAATTTATATGGGCTGTTTAAATAAAATACATAATTTCCATGATGATGTAAAAACTGGAATGGCACATTAAGTGTCATATGAAACATTTACAAAACATTAATAAAATTTCCCTGATAAATCAAAGTGCATATAGACGCAGTGCACGTAGTCCATCTGAATGTTTCTTCAACGTTAGCCAAACGTTAGCCAGCCCCACGCAGCAGGCCAGTGAAGCCACAAAACAGTTACCCATAGTATAGAATATTATAGAAGAAGATAACAGTCATGAACATTATTAAATACAGTCAACACCAATGTTATATACAGTCACACTGCTAGGTCTGGCTTGGTCTCATACAGTCCAACTCCAGCAGAAGGAAACCTTGGATAGCTCGCTACATAGTCACAACAGAAATATGTGATCACAATACAATGACAAGTCTGAAGTGTTTTTTTTTTTTCTAGATGCCATATGTGTCGATACCCTAGGCCCTTTGTAAACCCTTCCCAGTAGTCGGACATTGTTCCGACATCACCTTGGTAGGTTTGATGGTTGGCGGGTGTGAGTTTGTAAGGTTGGTTTGAAGCTGCCTCTATTCTGAGTGAAACTTTGAATGAGTAAAGCCATCTCTTTCACAGATAAATGCCATTACATTCAATCCAAGATAAGGCATTGTTCATGTCAATAATGTTCATCAAAATAAAATGAGATCACCGGACGCTCTCAAATCAAAGTTTATGAGGTATTTCTGTATCTGATCGCAATGTGTAAAAGCCCGAATGAAGAAGCACTCCTACACACACACACAGACACACACACACACATTCATACACAGATGGACAGACAGACATACACACACAAAAACACACACTAACACAAGCACACAAACACACTTTCTATGACAAGACTAGTATTCACTCAACCAATCACACAATCATTTACTCACTGATCTTAGCTTACACTCAAAACACACATGCATCCATGCACATGAACACTCACACAATCACACACATGCAGTATCTACACTTGCATACAGGTGATGAATGCAAATGTGCATGACAAAACGTGATCCTATCCTTAAAGAAAACAAGAAGCGACAGTAAACCACTGATCCATCTGAGAGAATGGAGAGGCAACTAACTGACCAAGTCCTGCATAATATAGGTCTAACCCCTTCCCCGAAACACTTTACCTTTATTAAATATTCATCTGTATTCATGTAAAATCAATAAAAAAATACACATAACAGTCAAGGATCTAAGCGATCAATAGCAGTCCAAAGGTTTTAGGCAAATAAGCTACAGCTTATTCATGGTAAAACATTATTAATATTATTGTTACTCATATAGATTTAGATTTATAGGTATATATATAAATACAAATAAATTTATAGATGTATTTGTTTAAAGTTTGCAAGCACAAATAAGCTGCATTTATTGAACTTTAGTATAACAGTCAAAGAGAGGATGGCTGATGATGAGGTGAAATGGGAAGCAACCTCAAGCGGTCAGACTACCCTGTTTTTTTTTTTTTTTTAATTAGCCTTTACTTTAAGATTTTTCACCTCAAACTTCCCTCCCCCAAAATCAAAAGGTTCACTGATGTCACTTCCTGTTCCTGTGCTGAGTTCCTATCAATCTGAGAATGGAACGTAGAATGAGACGCCATTCTCATCCCCGAATGGAACCAGGATGTCAGATGAGCACTTTAGCAAAGATGTCCTCATTGTGACAAGATCACATTCACAATAAAGCTTTCATATATTTTTTTTAATAACTTTTTTCTATATAGATATTTATATACCCTTTCTGTTTATTTTCACGCCTGTTTCTTCTCATGATGACAGTGCGCTACAACAAGAAAAAAGCGCAGCTGCATCCCAGGAGCGGTAACCCATGACAACACGCAGCTAGCTCACGCAAAACACGGCCGCCAAATGCAGAGGGGGTCCCTCACACATGAACGGCCCTTGGACACGTCTCAGTAGGTGCCAATGAAAACCTGTTCGCCTTGCCACTTCGAAATCCTTTTCACATCAAATTTTTTCTTGATCTTTTGAGTTTTCGACTGGCCAGCGGTTACAACACAATGCTCCACAAAGGAGAGAGAGAGAGATAGAGTGAGAGACAGAGCAAGAGAGAACCAACTAGCACACACAGGAGCCAGAGACCTCCCCCCCAGTCAGAGCAATCTCAGACACAGAGAGAGAGAGAGGCAACATCCCCCCCCCAAAAGAGAAGCGAAAGCTTTGCCGCTCGCTCACAGGCGTGGGCACAGGCACGGGACGTGAGGGAGGAGCGGGTCAGGGGGCCAGCCGAGGCCGGCCCTGCAGAGACAGGAGGACAGAGATGGGCAGGGCCCAGCAGAGGACAGACATGCAGCTGCGGCTGCCGCTGTGGAGACCAGGCTGGGAACTATAGAGGGGGGTTTTACGTGAGGAGATCTTCGGGAAGTTGGGGTTGGGGCGAGACAGCCACTGGATTAGGATGTTGCCGTTCTTGTTTAGGTCTGATGAGCCCTCTGCAGAGAAAAAAGAAGACGGCAATGGTGTAGTTATGTTGGGATGGAAGCAGTTTTTTTATGGATAATGTTATTCTAGTTAATAACAAGTAATAGGCAACAAAGTGACATTTTTTAAAAAAACAATTTGAAGGTTCCTCAACACTTACTGGGACATGGATCCAGGCGACAGACTCTGATGGTGTCAGGCTTACTGTCCAAACACAGGCCGATGGTGTTGTCTCTGGTGTGGCACAGAGCCTGTCTCTGCTGGGTCCCATTACCACACGTCACTGAGCACTGGAGATACAGGACATTAACAAAAACACATTATAATAAACCATTTGATAAACGTGTACATGATCTTAAGTTGACAAAAAGGCAGCAGTACAAAGGCAACTACATAAATATCACACACACTGTGTTTTTGTAATCAGTATTCTTGGTTTACTGTGAGCAGTTACAGTGAAGATCATATGATCTGTTTTACAGCTCATCATCTTCCAAGACTACAGTTCTAAGGAAGTCTTGTAATACTTGAAACATTGTATGTCTCACAAAAATACCAGCTATTTGGCTTCAGTACAAAAATATCAGTGCAAATATTTCCCCGCAAAAAACTCAAATCGCTCAGACTTTGTTTTCCATTCCCCGGGTTTTGAATCCTGTTCAGTCTGTGTACCTGTGACCACAGTCCAACTCTCCACTCAGGGGGGCAGGGGTCTCGGTTGCACGGCCTTCGAGTTTCGGGCCGGTCGTCGTTGCAGTGTTTATTATGGATGGCGCGCGTGGTGTTGTCATCTGACGGCTGGACGCAGCTGACCGAGCGTACCTGCATCCCCGTCTTTCCACATGGTTTGCTGCAGTTCTGCCACTCCCCTGTCACCCAGCTGAAGAACATCGAGGGAGAAACAGGAGTTCGGAGAGAAGTTAAAATGTCACAATGCTGAAGTTTACAATGAAAAATAAGAAAAGGAAAAGACTCTCTATGTAGAAAAAGTTTTTCTAGATAAAATAAATTGAATTTTTGCAGTTGAGGTCACAATACAATGCATACATGGGTGGAGGGCAGGGCTTCTGGTTGCAATCTCTGGTGTCTCCTCTTGGCTTCATGTTAGATTTGTTACAGAAGCTCTTGTGGACCATCTTACTGTCAACTTTTCTCCTGCAGCCGTATCGCAGGCTCTGCTTCCCTGCAAAAAAAACAAAAAAAACAAGGGAAAATTTAAAAACTGCAAGCGCGGGAACAGAAAGAAAGATGTGCAAAATGAAAGACCTAAAAGTTTAACAACACAGTGCACCTCCACCGCAGGGTTTGGAGCAGTGGGACCATTTCTTCGGAGCCCACTCATATGGACTGTCCTCTACAAGGATATTGTCCTGGAAGGCAGAGTCGCTGTCCATGTTCATCATGTACTTATAAGACAAACTGACATCCTCATCTCCATGTAATTTTATCTACAAACAGAAAAATCATTAAAAAATAAGTGAGAAAATGTTATAAACACTTGCTAACTGACAGTATTTCAGACTAGAAGTAAAATCTGAGTACAATTTATGTATTTTGGTTTCCAATTAAATGCTGGTGTACAACAAAATTCAGCAGTTTTTTATTCTCAGTGTACCATGATGAGAATTCCATGTCTGAGAGGACCAGTACTCTGAAGCGTCTCCTTGTCATTGTCGTTTTCATATTCCCACTCCACGCCCTTCTCTATGACAGAGCGGGATTCTGGGTATTCATTTTCCCCATTCAAGAAAAACAGTCCTGATGCCACATTCTTTACAGCTGCAGATGGGTGAGAGATATAAAGATAACACTTACACACCACACATGTAAACGGTACAAAAAATAGATTCACAGTGAAAAGAAAAGCAGTTTCAAATACCTAAAGTGTGCGAGGTTGCTTTCAGCTCTTGGATCAGTAAGTGTCTTGCTCCTCTGGGGATTTCAAGAACCTTGAGGAAACCTAAAAGGAAACACACATCTTGTTCATGACTCCAACATCATCAAAAGCTCATTTTACAGTTTCCTGACTAAGAGCCTCAGCTAATCCAGTAAAGACCTCTTACTCATTTCAACTATTATCCCTGCTCACTGGTTAAAACCCTTCCAGTTGTGACTTATTTCTGATCAAGAGTAAACATCTGGTCCTGGAAATTGTTGCTGTTAATCTACATCTTTCCCTGCGTTGAGAGTATGATGATAAATGTGGGCTTAAATGAGGTTTGATGTAACTTCTTGGCACTGCTCAACTCACCTGGAAACATGTCAACTCAGATCTCTCTGAGGTTTGGACACTGTTACGATGCTTCCTCTAGAGGGCGATGTTTAGCTAAATATGATACAACACACAGGGAACGTCTACAGACTGTAAGGAAAGGACCCCTGCCAACCATTTATCCTGTGCTTACTAGCATGAAAGACAGCTGCTGCACTGTTGGAACAGAGTCAAGCATGTCCCTTGATGTATACGAGGCTGAGTGTGACTGTCGGTGTGTGTGTGTGTGTGTGTTTACCTTGTTTCTTGGTTGTACGTGAGATGGTGTCTTTGAAGGTTTTGCAGCTGGAGTTGTCTCCTCCACACACCCCACACTTGTCCTCCTGCTTTGAGGAGCCGACCGCTCCGTCACAGCCCACTTTCTGTTCATTAAGGACATGGAAAGTTTATTACAGTTACAGTAAATCTGAAACACGTGCTGCTGTCTTGCTCTCTTACACACACACACATTCACTCATAGGCTCATAAATTGTCTCACCTCACACTCCCCACGCACACACACACTGTGAGGGTCCTTGTATGAGCAGCGTGTGCCGTCCAGGACCATTCTCTGCATGAAGACCACGTCTCGCGTCTCCTTGGACTGGCAGTGCAGGTGGCAGCGTTTGTTAGCTGGGAGACAAATATAAAGACAAAAACACACACACACAAAAAAAAAATCGGCCCAGATCTTCAAATGACTGTGTCAGCAAGGCACATCTGTGATCAATTTTGATGATTTCATCTTTACCACCAACATGTGATTAGTTTTTATTTTCTGAATGAGTCCTCTATGAGTCAGCGTGACGCTCTGTCTCATTGTGTCTGTCTGTGTGTGTGTGTGTGAGTCACACTACAACTACATGAGCCTCCAGAGATGAAACCTGGCAGTTCATCCCAGTGAGAATGAGCACTCCCACTTCATCACGTTTATTACAGATGGACATAATCCAGAGACCTTGTCTCCTGGTGCTTTGACACTAATAAGCAGGTGGCAGACGTGCTACTGTACAATTTCAATAAGAGGAGAAAACACACTTTTCTCAGGCTGAACTGAGAACACATGGAAACAACATATGAATACACTTCTCAGTGATCTGAATAATTTTCACTTAGTGTGCAAAATATGCCACGATAATGAATGAAGGCCTGTGTACTTATACTTGAGAGTCTTAGTGTAGGTAGTTTCACAGTTTAAGTATAGATTTATACATATAAATTTATACAATACACATTAGCCACTATATCTGAGTAGCCAGACATACACACAATTAAACTTACAAGGTAAAAATATGAAATGTTGCTAAAAAGTTACTTCTAATGTTGTGTTTCACTGTATTCATTATGAAAATGTGCGTTTTTAGTGATATGAGAATAAGACTTTTATTTTGTGTATTGAATAGTTTATTATAATTTAACTGGGCTTCAAGGGCAATAAAGATTTCTAAGTATGTATGTGGAGCAGCAGAGGTTAATTGATTAATTCATTAGCTGCCACTCAATTTTTCGAGTTGCTCCTCACCTTTTCAACATTTCAACATGCAAAGAAATGTCCAATGTAGATAAATTGAAAGTAATATGACTGATTTTTCAGGCTCCCAAAATTTGATTTTGACATTTTTCAAGGGGCCCAAGGAGTTACTTAAAGGGTCAGATCCCTATGAGGAATTTACGGGGCATGTAATCACATCTGTGTGAAAATACTGAAAATAGAAGATGATCTAACGTAATAAAGTAAAGGGTTGGATGAATTCCTCTGAACATCTGCTCAAACAGCCACATATGCAGCGCAGCCATATGTTTCATGTTTCCTCGCTAAAGAGTAATTTACAGCATATCTACTGAGTTGCTAAAAGACAGGAGAGAGACAAGAAAGCAACAGTGTGTCAAACGTCTCTAAACAAATACTACAATTTCACACTCAGAGCAGAAACACTCTGTTTCTCTCCTCACACTATCTGGAACTCAGGAGATGACAGACCATGAATGGAATTCAATTTCACCTCCCTCTTCACTTTTTTCTCTCTCTCTTAGACACACACACCGGACACGCAACTGGGCTCTCACAATAAAACACACTCACGGAAAAGTAATTTGAGACTGTGAAAGCTTTGCTGAAAAATATGGCATTAAGATATGATAAGAGTGGAGAAAAATGATTTAGTAAGGCTCCTCTTAGCAGAGTGTGACCTCTGATTAGATACAGAGACAGCTCAGTACTTTTATCTATGGCTGCCCCTTAGTTGGTCCTTAGTTTGACACACAACATTAGTGACACCTTCACTGACAGACAGGGTGGGTCTGACAACACACCCATATATTTTTACACCTCTCAATAAGAGGTTTTGGATATTAAGTGGAGAACTTAAGGATGGGATCCTATTTTGAAACTTGTAGTTTGTGCTTGTGTGGGCATGGATGGATAAGAAGATGGAGGAGGAGGGGGTTGGTGTGGTCAATTTGACAATTGGGTGGCAAAAGAGAAGACACTAAGTTCAAAGATGATTGATTTTAAAGAGATTTTTCAAAGAGATGGCGTGTTTTTATGAGAGGGCGTAGCAGGATGGCCAGATGTTAATGACCATAGCAGAACTCAGCCTATATTTTAAACCCAACCGCATTCAAAAAATTATGTGTTTCCTTCCTCCTTTTGGCTTTCATTCAGATTTACAGCTTCCCCTATAGATCATCACTCAGAGTTTGTCATTTCCAGTACCGTATTTCTGTTCTGACATCCTTTCGCTCTCTTTGCTAATCTCTTCACAAATCTACTTCCCCCTCTTTCCTTCTGCAGGTGTACACTCACGGTCTGGGTGTTCATAAGGCAGCCAGTGGTGCTTGTTGCTGTGTTCGAAGCGAGGATCCCAAGCGTGGCATTGCTCCTCTCGCGGGTCACTGTAGATATCCTCGCACTCGTTGGTGTTGCACATCTGGAACTGATAAGTCGCCCCCACACAGGCACGGCCTCCGTTGGCTGGTCTGCAAGGGTTTCAAGGAAGAGGACTTGAATATTATTCAAAACCTGTGTTAAGTTTCACTTCTATAATTCATCGGCCTTTATTTGAAAACTTGGGATAGTATTAATTTATTAAACACATATCAACTAAGTTCTAGGATTACCGCTATAAATATCAGAAGTTTGCTTCCTTGAAAAAGGCTTGGAGCTTCAGCTGATTTTTTTATAGTTTCTTCAAAGTTTCATACCTGGGATTGTCACAGTCGCGTGTGCGAAACTGTATTCCTCCACCACAGGTGCGGGAGCACTGGCCAAACTCACTCCAGGAACCCCAGTTTCCATCTTGCTTTATGATGTCAGGGGTCAACCAGATGCAGTGACCTTTAAAGCAATGCTGCAGCAGTTCAAGAACACAAGACAGGGCTGTTACTTGGATACACTGCATTGTTGAATTGCTAGTCTTCCAAAGAATGTATGTTAAAGTATAGTAGCGTGTAAATACCTTCCCATTCCCACACATGGTGCCGTCAATGGGCGGTCCTTTCTTGGTCTTGCAGAAGAAGGGATTGTCTGGGTGGCTACACCACAGCTGCTTACATGGGTCAAATGTGCGATACTGCAGGGCACAGAGAGAGATTCCTTTTTACAATTAAAAGCCCTACAATAATGAGCACACACTGGACAACAGATTGACCTTCAATGACACAAGTGAACTACCATGAGACAGCTGGGGCGAGACTGAACACTTAAAAATAGGAAATAATAAAAATACAGATGAGAAGAGAAAGATCACTGCACCAATAACAACAACATTATTACACCCAACAATAACACCGACCCTGCACCGTGTCACTGCACTGCACACTACGCTCCACTGAGAAACACACAGCCATTCATGCAAACTAAACCAAAGGATGAAAGAAAGAGAGACAAGATTTTCAGAATGAGATAGCCTGTGGTTTAATTGGGGCACGGGGGAGGTCAGAGGGCAGAGGGCAAAAGGTTAAAAGGCCAAAAGGTGAGGTCTCATTGACCTCTAAAAAGGCCCCTACACACAGATCAAGGACCAAATTTTTCTTATATGAACCATTAATGAGGATATCACCAAAACGACCAGCAGTCCAGTGCCTGAGGGGCCGTGCCCTCCTCCCTCCTTTCCACAGACTTTCCTACCCACCATGACCCCAGAGGATCTTTGCAGGCCAGAGGAGGAGTCACAATCAATGGCTAGACTGTGGTAGGTAATCGCCAATGACATCAGACTGGAGGATCCTAAAAGCTGAAGTAAAACATGGAAAAACAGCCTCTGTTCTGGCTAAGCCGTTTCTCCTTGGATGGAAAAGACATCCCTTTAACTTTTTCCACTCTTTTATAGTCATGAGCGTGCCAATATAATGAGGCTCTTCCTGCCAGTGCTTGCTGTGATATAACACAGATTTGCAGGAAAAGAGCAGGGTTATGGTAAGGTTCAGCTCTTAAACTGCACCCCCGGCCACTGAACCAGTAAGATTATAGGCACAGAGATTTTTTAGAAATGTATTAACAAAGTACTTACAGTACACACACATACAAAAAAACTGTTATGTATATACAAAGCTCTACTTTTTAAAGCTGTGGTAAGAAATAACTGGTAACTGGCATATACTCCATAATCAATACAAGATCAGCATTGGCCCGGAACAACAGCAGACTTAATATATCTGTCTTACTCTGCCACATAAGCACTCAAATAAGCTACCACAACATACCAGAGGGATAACGTAACCAGACAACCTTCTGTCTCCCTCTTTCCAGCAGCATGTGTCCTGACGTTAAGTTTACAGCATTGAAACAGGCCGGCTGAGCTGAATCAGCGGACAGGAAGCGACCACAAGCCGACACAGGTGGGAGTAAACTCAAGGGCGTGGCCCAAGATTGGAGGTACAGAAGGTAAAGGCTCATTAAAATCTCCAACGGCATGGCTCCACTGCGACCTAACCTTTCTTTACCATTTAACTTAATGATTACAGTATGCCCCCTTAGTTGACCTGTTTATTGTTAACAATAAAAGTCAGTTTAACAATATAATTAAGTTTAAAATACTCAAGTAACACCAAATTGATATGATCATGTCTGAGGGATGAGCAGGAAAAAGCAACCACAGCAGAGTTCAAATAAAACAGCTGTATGCACAAAACCACTATATATTTTAAAAACATTGTTTCAGTCACTAGATGTAAAGACAAAAATGAATATAACTTTTAACAATTAACAAAGAGACTTATTGAATAACCTGGTTTCTCTCATGCCACCCCAGTGCTATATGTTTGTACCTGAATCTACACTCAGACGTGCAGACTGGAGAAAAAGTTAACATGCATGTGCTTCACTCATATCAAGGTGTTTACAAGAATATCTGCTTACATTATTTTCAATTAATGCTCTTCTTCCTTTTCTGTGATGAAGAAACTTGAGATTTCCACACAGTCAGAGAAAGTAAAGTGTGTACCCTGTTAATAGTTCAGACATTAGTTTACAGTACAGCACAAACTTTCTCTCCTGCCCAGCTGCTGACAACACTGTCAAACAAACAGCTAACCACACTAGATGGCAGCAGCAGAGGTTGAAACACTGTCTGGTTCAAAACTGGTTAAGCTGACTTCGCTAACTTTCATTATTGGAGCAGAGAGCTGTGGAGCAACCAACCGATTGGAGTCATGCGACTCAACGTTGTTACACTCAAGGGGCCTTACACTGGTCAGCATCATGCTTCCCCTCGTTTTGGTAACCTGTCTACCTCTGTGAGTATGTTTTACAATTTTTACTGAACATCACAAGACAGCATGTCACATAAGGCTTGGCTACTGCTCTTCTCACTGCGCACACACACTGTGTGACCTCTGAACTTTGATGAATGTTCATGTAAGACTTCAAACATTAGGATTGGTTTGCATTTAGAATGAGAATTGCTTTGTTCAAAGCTTGCCCTGCTATCACTCCTGCAATGCTCTGTTTACAGTGACACAGCTGAAAAACAAAAGTGTAACGATTTTACCAGAAAAATGCAAGTCAGCTTA
>JAUZTA010000031.1:10617812-10628798 GCA_034780835.1 Ctenochaetus striatus
TTTTTGAAATGGCTTGCAGTAGACCACTTTAGGTGAAGCTGAAGCACTTTCAGTGATTGGATTGGAAAAAAAGGCTCTCTGTTGAATCACTACTTCAAAGGGTTAGCAGATCAGAATAAAAAAAAATCTAGATGGAGAATCAAAGAAAAAAAAAAAAAATAAAAACTTAAAGTTAAGGTACATTTCATCTAATTTAAGTGAAGAAAAGTGAGGAAATATGACACTTTTAATTTGCTATAGCTTCTTTAACTAATGCTTTTATTAAACAGGCTGATGCTAATAGCATTTCTAGCAAATTAATCACATATCAACTGAAAAAATGTATCTTCTTAAAAATGGTTAATGTAGTTAATGTGTTTAATATGACGTATGTCTGAATGAAATTAAATATGTAGGCAGGATTTACTTATGTGAGGGATTTAAATTAAATCTGAAGGATTAAGTTATCCAATCAAATCTTTTAGATTTGATTGGATAACTCATACATGGGTGCGGCTGAAGATATACAGTGCATGAGAGCTTTAGAGGCATGTTGGCCTCCACACCTCCCTCAAAAGGGATGGGTGAGACATTAACACATTACTGTAGGCCTCAAACACATTGTTTGGAAATGTAAACAAATGTCTTGCCAACTGTTATCCGAGCAAACACGTCCTCCGGTGATATTGCTCTGCTCGCTGCAAGTTTAAAACACTTAACTGCTCCCTTCACACCAACCTGTTTAACCTCAACAGCTGGAATGGAGTGCTGACTTTTGTCAAAATGAAAACTACATTAGGGACAATTATTATATCATTTCATATCATATAATTAGCATATTATCAACGAGGACATATAGGATAATGTGTGAAAGGGATACATCCTTTCCTTGTTAACTTTTATCAGCTTTTTACTGGGATGCAACTCATATTTACACTAATCCAATTCATCTCTGTAATCTCCTTCGTATTAAAGGATTCACCATGAACTGCCGTAATTACCTTTCAATCAATATGTTCACAATGACTCAATCAGAAAGACTTGGCTTTTTCTAAGGACAACTGTTGGCTGCTTTACAGACGAAAGGCTAAACAGGCTGCTGTATATCCTCTGGCTAGATTTAATAAAGAGAGGTTATTATAAAGGAAATTTTTTCTCCTCTCATAATCTAGGAACTGGCACTAAGACCTGTCTCATTCTCCTCGCTCTGCAGAGCAAGTAATACCCACTAATCCCAGACACAGAAAGAGGCTGTGGGGAGAGAGAGAGAGAGACAGAGAGAGAGAGAGAGAGAGAATGATGGCAGGCGTTTTGTCATTATTTACAGTTTTTATGTTAAGGCCTTTCTTCAACTATTCACACTCTCACCCTTGGACCCCATCAAGTTGGTCTGGTGAAAAATGTGTGTGTCTGTGTTTGTGTGTGTGTGCTGTGTATGATGTCACCAGAGCATGTCCAGTGTGAAGGACTTCCACAGACCAAAGAGTTGATATCCCCAACAGTGTTCATTTAGAAGGGTTCACGCTGGCAATGTGGAGACACACACACACCCACACTCACACGCACACATGCACACACACACAGAAAGCTCCCAGGCCCATCCCATCCAATGTGATGTAATGAGATATCTGCTGTTTCCCATACAAACCTCTTCATCCTCCACAGAGCAAAAACAACTGATGGAGAGGAGAGGTGAGGAGAGAAGAGGAGAGGAGAGGAGAAGAGAGGAGAGGGGAGGCCAGAAAAGGAAAGGCGAGGGTAGAGGAGAAAAAGCAACGGCCGGAGCCGAAGCGAGAGGACAAGGAGCAAAAATCAGATTCCTCTGTTTCTGTCTTCCTCCTCCTTTCAGTTTCAGAGAGAGTAATATGTCTCCATCTCTGTCTATCCTATTGTAATGGAGTAGGTCTCACCACGCTGCCTGAGGAAATTGCCTTATAGTCCCTCTGCCCCTCTTCTATATGTGGACACGAACACACACACACACACACACACACACACACACACGCATACACACAACAGACCACACGCACTCTCTCATGGCGGTGGCCCCAGTGACACTGCTTAAATATTAATGACCTGGTTCTCTCTCATTAATAATAGCTGCAGCGCTGATTACTCTGTGAATACCACTGTGTGTGTGTGTGTGCGTGTGTGTGTGCGTGTGTGAGCGTGTGCATTTTGATGTGTCCGCACACATATGGAAGTGTGCCTACTCACAACCTGTGAGCCAAGTATTTGTTCTGCCTGTCACTGGCATATTACACTGTGAATCACTCCAAAAGGATTACTGACATGCATTACTGAGGTAAATTAAATAATATTGAATTACATACCAGTGAGAATGTTAAAGGTTAATATATGGTGATAAATCCATCGTCAGTTAATGCCAGCGTGTTTGTGTGTGTATGTGTGTGTGTGTGTTACTGTGTGTAGGAGAGAGACAGAAAAAAAAAACTGGGTACGGTGGGTGTGTGGATAATATGAGCAGACATGCACTATACACACATGGAAAAGAATCAAACTGGAATAAACAACACACACGGACACACACACACACACACACACACACACACACGCATATGAACACACATGCCGATGCACAGACTTACAAATATACAGAAACACCAACACAGACGGGCATTCGCTCAGTTAAGCCATGCATGAGGCGTGTGAGATGCAGCTGGCTTAAGCTAGCTTAGGACTTGACACAACACACACACACACACACACACACACGGGCCAACAAAAAGTACGAGTAGACATCAGTATCCATTGGGTTGTAATGGAGAACTCTGCGTCCCCCTGCTAAGAATAGCAATACTGTAGCTTGCTATGAAAGAGGAGAGAAAGGGAGGCTGCGGGTAGAAAGAGGAGAGGGTGATACATTGAGCTCTGTGTCCTTTAGTAATGATGAGTCAGCAAATCACAGAAGCACACAGTAAACGGAAAGCAATCCAAAATAAGCTGGCATTGAGTTAAAACTTATTGTCATATTTGTCTTATAGTTATTTGCTTGTTACACTAATTATTTGCTCATGACTGGACAGTGTACCAGCTGCTCTTTTTGCTGCTGTGTGTGAGTGTACATCTGTTCTGCTTTAGTGTGTGTATGAACTGTATGCTGGTGTGTGTGTCCTGCTGAGTTTGTGTGTGTGTGTGTGTGTGTGTGTGTGTGTGTGTGTGTGTGTGTGTGTGTGTGTGTGCTTATGTGGCCAACAAACCTACAAAGTTCCCAATTTTCCCTGATGAATTACATTGAGCCGAATGGAGACAAGGAGGAAAAGGGTGGAAAAGAGAGAATACAGAGAGGAAAAGAGAAAGAGAAAGAAGGAAAACTAATCATTCAGTAGGTTTACATGATGTTTGAAAAAGTAGATTTTTTTGTTTTATTGGTACAACTAAAACAAGCTAAAACATTTTTTTTGGAGTCAGACTAGCAGATAATACTTTTCAGGATTGATTTACTATGGGATGTATATGCCTCAAAAGGCCTAAAATCGGCTTAGGTGTTCTGTGCATGTTCCCTGGTCAGAGTTAAGTGCACAACCAAGGACTTGACACCGTGGCGGGTGCAAGGGCAAAAAACTTCACTTTCTGGAAGGATGAGGAGACTGAGCAGTCTCAGCGTAAGGAGTTAAATATCCTGAAGTTCATGGATTCAAGGAAGATGAAGAACGGCAAACTCCACCATTTAACAGGGAGCTGCTTTCCGCTCGCTAACTTGTTTGGTATGTGATGCAAAAGGTCAACAGGAAGAAAGTCTGATTGCAACCACCTGTAGGGCAGCACACTGCCTCATACCATTCGAAAGTCAAACATTCTTTTGTCAATAAATCAAATTTTTCCTTGGTTCTTGCATAGAAGGACATCATAGTCTAATTAAATCTTATTTTTAGTGCAAACGAGCTGAAACTATAGCTCTATTTCAACTGTGCACATTAACTTACTGGGTATTTCTTTTCATCTTAATACAATTTACAGGGTTGCTGAACTAAAACGAAGCATAGGTCCTCAATCTTTTATCACTCACTTACACATAAAAAACATACATCTCTGGAATCAATACAACATTAGCATTGAGCAGAGGCAAAAGTCAGACTTCAGTTCCTGATGAGCCTCCTACCCATCAATCAGCCACCCTGAGTCTCTCTGGGCCTGACTGTTGTTACCTGCATTGTCTGGCTGCAGCTAATGGAAATCATCTTATTAGTGCTGTGCTAACGTCTTCTCTGGATTCCTGGGACACTCCGCCTGCCCCTGTTTTAATTGACCGACTATTAATATTTCATTTGTTTAAATACAGCACATCAAATTTTCCCTGTAGTGACTCTGACCCCGTGGCTGGCTGCTCAGTCTGTCATATGGGGAATGGAGATGGGGGGAAATGATTCTACAGTGACCAAAATGTTTATGTGTATGAATGCACTATTAAATATGCTATAACAGGACAGTTGTTTCTAAAGTGAGCTGTATGTAATGAGTGCAAGCCATCACTAGGATGGTAAGTTGCAGTAAACCAGGTGCCGATCACAATCCATGGAGGAGTGTTTCTTAACGTTTTACGGTTGGCAACTCAGTTTTAAGGTCAAATTATGCATGTACTGAAAAAAACAAAATATTTTCAAGATGTCATATAAGTTTGAGTATAATAATAATTTTAATTTGATGGTTAATAAACAGAAAGAGAAGCATCCAACATGTGGAAAGATGTTTAGAGAAAGATGTGTATTCACTGCACAGAAGCTGCAAAAAAACTGCAGGTGAGCACGTTTTTTTTTTTTTCTCTCTCTCTCACACACACACACACAGACAGACACAAACACACACACACATTGGATGCACACAAGCACATCTGGCAGCCCTGGGGCTACCTCCAGGACAGAAAGGGTGATGGAGACGGAGAACGGAAAGGAAAATGCAAGAAGTGGAAAAAGTTGTGAATATAAAAAGATAAAGGAAAGAAAAGCTACGTGACAAGTTGATTTCAGTTAACACAATTCATCTGCCAGCTGATCAGGAAGTGACGCTATCATAAAATCTATCATAAGATAGTGTTGATCAATTCGTGTTTGCGTTGTTGTGTGGCATTTTGGTTTATTTGGTGCGATAACAGCAATAACTGGCTCCTTTATAATGCACTGGCAGAGATATGAATCTTTCAGTCTTGGTCTGAATCTTTCAGGCTTCTGCAGTGATCAGGTACAACATCTATGGAGTGTTAGAGACTCTGTTATGCACTTACAGTCTAATTGTGAGGTTTATATTGAAGCAGGCATTTCCCTATTCACTCTTAAAATATCCATAACAAAAAGGCTTCTGGTGGTTAAATATAATCAGCTCCTTATTATTGTAAAAGTCAGAAAGCTGCATTACTAACCGTATCTTGTCACAACATGGTGATTCACTCTTGCTTTTTAAAGTACAAAGAAAAAGATGTAAAGGGGAACGGCAATGATTTGACGCATTAGTGTCTGGTTACAGTTGTTAGATAGCACTAATGCAAATGGGGGAAAAAAGTTATAAAGCTGAAATTTTGTGGCTTCAGATGGAAATGTGAAATTTCAAATAATATGTCTTATGTCACTTGAGTCATCAGGTCTGGGTTGTGAGCTGAAGACTGCAAGTTCACACAAGCTCTGGGGGGGGAAGGGTTGGAAACAAGTGATGTTACCGAACCTCTGTAACCCACGGCTCATCTATGCTCGGGGCTAACAGCCCAGGGCTACGCCACCCACCCCCGACATAACACACCCAAATTTCTAACTGAGCTACCGACTGTTGTTTCGGATCATGGGTAATGTAGGCGCCAGGTTTTGACAAGGTAGAGGAAAGTGTGGAATTAGAGGTGTTGATGATAACCATGATATGCTTTGTCATTATAGGAGTGGATAATGCACTTTAACACTGGTTGCCACCTGCCATTACACAGGAAGATGTTTGTTTTTTGTAGAGTTTAATTACAGACTTCCTCCACCTCCCTTAACTTGTATTTTTGATGTTTTTTTAATATATTTTTTAAACAAAAAGGACATAATACACAATTAAAAAAGTTAAGATGAAATGGACTGATAGGATCTTTTTCCAAATATTTCACTAATAACAGAAAAATATCATTATTGTGTATTATTTAGGCCACAATAATCCTGTAGTGAAAATTCTAGTATTATGACAATGTTGTGTGGAATAACCAACAAAATTCTCTGAGTCTGTTGTTTTAATTTTGACCGTAGTGAGTCTGACTGAGTTTTAGATGTGCACGAAAGTCTTTAAAAACCATTGCACAAAATTTTAATGTCATTCCATTGTCAGATATAATCACAGAGGCCAGCAGTGGCTTTGGCAAAAAATGAAAGTATGAGAAAGCAGCTACTATACTTAAACTTTTTGGTCAAAAAGACTTTGGGAAAATACAGTTTGCTCCATCTTTTGCGGACAGATTCACTGTGGGAATGTCCACTTTTTGATGCTATTTTAAGGGATTACAGTCAACACTGACCTACTGGAAATTCTCAAAAAATGGAATATTTCTTCTCACAGTACAAAAGCCTCACAGACATCTTTTCCAAATGAGATTTTATATGTATAATGCATCTTTCTGTGCAGTCATATCCTGATGTGAACTAATATGAGATTAGAGTGGAGAGACAGAAATCAGCTTACAGAAAATGTAAATCCTATGATCCGCTGTTCATTCGTCATCTCACTCTGAATTTTAAATCAACACTGTTCTCCATATGTTGGCACAAAACTATACCTGAAACACTGCTCAAAACCACAGAAATCTTAGTTTGCTGGGCGTTCTTGCAGAACTGACATTCGCTTTTGCGGCACCATACGGCAAACAATCACAGCTCAAGTGAGGCAAACAGGACCAAGAAATCAAACACAGTTATGATGAGTTTTAAGTCTTTGGAAAGCACTTTGACAGTTTGCAAAAGTGAAGTTATCAATCTGAAAATACTGCATGCTGATATCTTGTTACTGGAAAGTTCAGATTTGAAAATGCTGAGGATTTAGCACATGATTTAAGGTCTCAGGGACACCACAGTGATGATTCTCAAACTTGACATGGCACCAGGCTTTATTAGGCAGCCCTAAAGGTGAAAATTGGTGCAAGGAGGGATGTCAGTACAGGTAGAGATGTAATGTGACAGCTTGGGCAGTTAGCAGTTTGTGCGCATACACACATGTGTATGAGTCATGGCTGCTCCTGCGGCCTTTAACACCCAGTCATCTGTCACCCATCAGCTCAGCTATGCACTGCTGCCGTCTCAATTGCCTGACATAATATTGCGCACACACAACGCTCACTTTCTCTGTCTCTCTCCGTCTCTCTCTTACACACATACATGCACACACACGCAGAGTATTTTGACAACGTGCCACCAGCAGCAAGTGTGAGTGGCATCGAGACACACACACACTTTGTGTCCCCACAGTGTTCCCTGATTAACGAGATGGTTTGTTCTCTTCCTCAGACCTGGACCAATCAGGCGAGAGGACACAAATCTCTCCCCGCTGGTGACGCTGAAGGCCACTGGCCACTATTTATTGGCAATCTCAGCTCTGACTACCCAGACAGACAGAGCAACACGCTTACCACCGCCGTGTCTGCCTGTGTGTGTGCGCGCGTTTGTGTGTGTGTGTCTTTAATGTGCTCAACGTAAACACGGCAAATGGGAAATAAATACGCCTGCTAGCATAATGAAACAACAGTTTCAAAGAACATCACAACATGATGTACTGAGGGGTCTCCTCATTTTTAGACTGTGTGGGCGTGTCAAAAGAGTAAAGGCATTAAACCCATCAAAGCTGTGATTAAAGCAGATTAGAAGTTCTCGACAAAAAAAAGATAAATACTGTCTTCTTATATCTCAATAGAATTATTCCTTCCTTTCTTACCTCTCTGGACTTAATTAGCAGGATTTAGCAGACTTGGTGTTGTAGCAGCTCGGCTAAACATTAGTAATTGCCGTGTTTATCTGCTTTCCGAGTAAAAATAACCCACATAGAGAGGTTGTGACAGTGTGGCTGTTTTCACCAAAGCAGTATTCCTGTTTTGTTTGCTAAAATTCTGAAAACAGCTCCTCATGGCAGACTCTACGGTTCTTTTTTTCCTAAAGGCCTCGATGACAGCTTTGTTGTTGAAACATTTAGCAGTGCTCTCAGCAGTTATTTTAAGAAGACTAATTGTTTACAGTGATTCTTTTTTTTTCCCTCCCCTTTTTTCTCTTTTTAATGGCTCTAAAATCATATCAACAGCTTCATTACAGATCGTCCTGCCATAAACTTCAGCCTCTGAGGTTTGAACTTGAGCGACAGGAAGCTTTGGCACTTTGCCTCTCGTCTCCTCGTCTTTCTTTTTTACTTTTCTTATTCGTCCTTCGCCAATTTGCTTCTCATTATCCTTTTTTCTATCCTCTATCCCATTTATATCCCTAATAAGAGAAACCTTTGAAATCTATGTTGAATTAATTACTGGATCTTCCTTAGAGACAACAAACAGCGTGTATAAGGTACAGATACGCTTAAGAACTCATTCAGACACACTGCAGGTATGTATATTTGTCACACTTAAAATTCCTGAACTGGGTGATGAAATATGACCTACAAGCAGAGTTATAAGAAAGTCAACAAAATCTACTACGCTCTAGTGATATTGATGCCATACAAGAATTCAAATGTGGAGAGACATAGTGGGAGGAAACGTGGAATAACAGGAGCCAGAACTGAACTTGGCCCGCACTTTACTGTACGTGAGTCATTCTTTGCATAGTCAGACACGCTGTGATCTCAAACCTGGCTCAAAGTCATTACAGCAGGGAGGCCAGAGAGGATACACAGAGCAGGAAAAAGAGTTAAGTAGTGAAAAGATTATAGTCTGACGTAAAGTTGAAATCCTAAATCTCGTTATTGGATTGAACACTTTTTTGGATGTGGATGGGGTTCTTTTGCAACAACTTTTTAATGTACTTACATTCTGTGGTTAGCTTTTTGTATTTACTTCATGTGTTTCAGAAACAAATAGGAGCTCAAAGTTCATTCTGCTGGTTTAACTTCCTGTCTAAGAAGTGGGGATGTGTCTCATGCTGTGCATTTACATCTGCTGTTTCAAAAAAATGCAGCTACATTCTAGCAAATGTCTGAACAGCTTCACACTGTAACATACAATCTTAAGGATTTTGAAAGCGAGGAGAAAATGAGTCTGTTAGTAGTGAAGTCTGTCATTCTCGCCCTGGATTTAAAATGCATTTGCACGCATATACAAGAGTTTGCAAATTAAATGTCAATATTTGAGTTTTTTATAGCAACTTTTAATCCTGGTTCTAGTCTGTATGTTAATGGAACAACAGCTATTTGCCTTTTTCCGAAGAAACACAAGTAATAGTTTAGTTAATAAACACACTTAACTGCTTTATAACAGAAGAGTGAAAACTGATCATTTGCTGTTTATGGAGGGTTTTTATCAGATTTACTTCACTTCAGTTTGACCCCTCACATTACAGCAGTGATATCCAAGTTTAAGGCAGGGTGTGTGAGCACACAGTGACATCACTGTTCAACGCAATTACAGGTGCAGGAGCACACATCTTACCACACCCAACCACACCCAGCTGTGATGCTGGTCAGAGATGAAAAAGAGTTGAAAACTTTTCACCGGCGCCGCCAGTAAATCACTGGTTTTTAGTCCAGAGTTATGCTGCACTTTAGGGAGTGAGTGGAGAAGGAGAAAGGGAAGCAAGAAGGAAGAAAAAGGAGAGAAAGAAAAGGGACAGATGGTTCAATAAAGTGAGGTAGGACAGGGAAAAGAGGTGGAATAGAGGTCAAAAAAAAAAGAAAGCAAAGAAAAAGGGGGGAGTTTTTAGCAGGATAAGAGTGAAAGACAGCACACTGACACACACACACATACGTGATCACAAGCCAGAACACTGGGGTTTGTCAGCTTGACTGGGAATTTTTTCAGAAATCTCCCAGAGTTCTAAGCGATGGCAAGAAATCTGGAGAAAGAGAAAGATCACAGAGGGAACGTGGGTAATATGCCAGGGAAGTGAACTAACTTTTCTCTGGCGTCAGCACATCTGCCGTGGAGGACGATCTATCTCCCTCTCTGCGCTACAGGACGACACATATGGCAGGGGAGGTAGAGTTCACACATAAGCCGCTCTGTGGCAACACACACACACACACATGCACGCACGCACACACACCGACACACAGACACACACACACGCAAAGAGCCTGGCAGTGAGGGCATGCCAGCGTGCTTGGTAATTGTCTCAGCGTGATTGTGACCACAGCTGCAGAGGACACATTACATAAAAGCAAAGGGCTTCCACACTCAGTTTCAACTGACTGTAATGAAAAAGAAAAGAAAACAAACAAACAAACAAACAAAAAAAAACATGGCTAATTATATCCATTACATGCTCCTCAGTTACAGATCATCCCACAGTGGAACAAACTGAATGCTCTAAAACCAATGACCCCTCCCGTCTGTCGGCCCCAGAAGAGTAAAACGCTTCAAATAGACGCTGATCTGACTCATGTAGCTTTAGATACGGTTATTATGAGATTATCAGCTTTATGCTCACACAGAAACTGGCATTATCATAAACGTTTTGTGTGATCTTATGCTGGACGAATCATGCTTTTTTATCAAATTACAAGAAAATAATTATACTGAACTTATCTACAACCAGATCACTGCCAACAGAAAGTGTTCGTTCTGAATGTATCTGCATAGTGATGCGTTTTAAAGCTGCTCCTGGCAACTGAGGTGTAATTAATATGCCTGACTATAAAGGTCTTTAATGCATTTCTTTCTCCTTGCTACTTTCCACTGGCACACTTGGCCTCTGTATTCTTTTATGATTTAAATTTCAAGGCTATGTTTAAGTAACCCAAAACACTCTTTTTGATTATAATGACTTCTTCAGGACAAAAGGCCTTAAACTCAGTCTTAAGGTATAAGCTCTGCATCGACCCTCCAACCAGGTTAAGAATGTC
>JAUZTA010000031.1:10704593-10715010 GCA_034780835.1 Ctenochaetus striatus
GCTAAGGAGACAATGCCAATCTGGCAATTAAACAAGGGAAACATTGGGCTTAAATGCAAAGAGGCTGTCTATCAGCTAAACACAGGTGACAGATAACGAGACACAGGTGAGACACACAAGGCAACCAGCAAAGGCAGGAAAACACAGGATAAGGTCTCACGAAAAACAAAGGAAAGACATTTCAAAATAAAACTTAACTGGACGCAAAACACATGGATCAGCACAGACTTGACAGAATATTACAGGGAAGTGTCAACCCTTTTAGCAAAATCATGGAAATGCATCCCAGTGTCACCCATCTCCGTCCTCTAGTAGCAAAGAGGTTGCAGGGGCAAAGGGGTTTTTAAGATGAAAATGAAGTTTTTTCAGGTGTAGATACAACCAAAGCTTTAAAATATCAGCAACCCAACTGTGCTGTGTATTGATAAATATGTGGTGTTGTTCGAGAGGCTGAAGTAAGTGACAGATTTTTACTTGTGCCTTTTTCCCTCAGTCTCGGCCTTCTGTCATTTTCGTCTCAGATCTGTCACCTTAATGATCCAAGTGATGAGTAGCAAAGTGCAGTCGCAGAAGAGCAAGAGGATCATAGAGACTCGCTGCTGCTGCTCTGTAATGTCCCTATAATGTTTTTATAATCAGACATAACTAAGATATGTTTTTTATTAAATTATCAGGATTAGGGGTTAGAGTCTCTGTATTAAAAATTAAGAAATCACCTCTAGAAAAAAACTCCTTTAGCTCCAAACAGCTGTTAGGGGAAATAAGCTATCTCATTTTCTCCTCTAAATTCCCCTCTTGTCCAGCACTAAATTAATATTTCTAAATCTTTCATTCTACTAAGAAGATTAGGGATTAAATTTACTATCTTTCTGGATGATTTTAATCCTTGTTTGGACTTGGCCTGTGCTACTGACCAGGGCAATGGACAAGTGGATTTTCCCAGGCTGCCTCAAGTCGAAACAGTCCCAGATGATGGAGGACAGTCTGGCCTGTAATTCCAGCATCCCCTCATCCCACCACAGAGAGGCCGACATGCCAGTAAAGACAGATTCTGCTCCCTGACATCTGTGGCACAGTGGCCACTGAATTTAACCTGACCACAGGAAGCTCAAGGTCCTGCCCAGGAATGAGTACTATTGTTGTACTGTAATTATCGGTGAGAAAGTATGTGCGTGTTACTGAGGGTCAGACTGAGAGAAAGAAAGAAAAAGAAAGAAAGGAGGAAAGAAAGAAAAAGAAAGAAAAAACCTAAGGAGATAATGCAAAGGGCTGAACTGAGTTCTTCTTAAAATTCCTGTCATGAGATTAGATCAGAAAAAAAAACGCAAAGGCAGGACACCAGCCCAGATAAAATGGTTTGGAATTATTAGGAACACTTCAGACATGTGAATGCTTTCTTTGGAAGTGGATGCAGATTGAGAAACTTATCATTGGAGCAGATTTTGTGTTAAAAAATGGTGCCGGTTCATGTGTCCTGGAAGATCTCAATGTCCCAGACAAATGGGAACATTCATGGTCAACTTTTAGCCAAGTTTAACACAAGTTTTTCTTCTTCACTGAAGTGTCTCTCCCTTATCAGACTTGACTGTCTTATTAATTTATCATAAAATAAACTACATCCAAAGAAACAGAAACAAAATAAAATTCACCCGAACTATGTCAACTGTTTTGAATCCACTCATCCATTAATCACCAGTTCTGGTTTGTTTGAAAATAAAGCCTTAATTTACAGAGTTAAATGTAAAGTTATTTGGGGCTTTGTGAGCGTGTGTGTGTGTGTGTGTGTGTTATGTGGTGACGACCTGCTTCTAATCAACAGACAGCCGCTTTGAGCTGGAGAGCTATGAAAGTGAGAGCTGGTACTTCTGGAGGAATAAACATCTGAATCACACCAGATTCTGCTCCGATCCAGAATGATAAACAGGTGGGAGCAGAGCTCATAGTTTAGTTTTTGAATTTTTTGAGATTAAAAACTGGATTTGATGGGATGTTTACATGCTGTTTATTCCGGCTGCCTTTCCCAGCTGTTGTTGGCCTCTTCAATTTATTGGACAAGCTGTTAAAGATCGGCTCTCACTTGTTCTTTGGAGGTAGACCATTAAATTAGCAAAATTACATGACACAAAAAGACAACTAACAATTAACTCAGCCAACCCTAAAAGATCTTTGAAAAATTGTAGTTTTAGCCTGTTTTTAAACACATTTGGAGTTGTGCTTAACGGGAATCATCTTCACAGAACATTATGACCAGAGAGATATAAGTAGGCCCGACTTCAACAGATTTTACCGGAAAAACACCTGCAATTATGGTGTAATGGAGAGTCTGCATGAGATTCAAGTCGTTCAGTGGCTCATTCATGCACCATTTATATCAGCGGCAAGTGCACGAAACCCAGTTCAGTGGAACGAAACTTGCTGTCACGGACTCCACCACTGACTGCATTATTCACCGCTCGTTAAACTGTAGAGTGTAAAGCTGACAGTCATAAAGTAGGTTCCAAATTGAAGGTAGCCATCATTTTAAAATATTTATATTGCTGTTTATACAGCTTTATATTGCCTTAAAGAAGTGTTTGGGTTCACTGTTGGTAATGCTGTAATGATGAATTCAAATTTTGTCTCTGCTATTGTCAGTACAAGAGGCTTAGTTCATATGAGTAGAGAACATGTGTAGTTAGCATTCAGCTGCAAAGCATCACTTAAAAAAATCAACATTCTCATTAATGGATGAGCAGAAGACAACTGTCAACTCAACTTAATGCCACACACACACACACACACACACCATTTTAAACAGACAAATTTTAATGCACTTTACTGTTTAAATGCTTTAGCATTGCAACGATGTTGCCATTTGCAACCTGTATGTTAGCAAAGCTTGTGATTTTTTTCATGAATCAGGCCCCAGAGAAGTTTAAAAGTTGATGAGATAAAAATGAAAAAATTAACCTAGTTAAAAAATATAGTCAAAATGTTCTGAATATATGCTTTTGTAATACAAAAGTTTCTGAAATGGCAGTATCCCTTTACAGGATATGTGTAAAAAAAAAAAAAAACAAATACAAAAAGCCAAAAAAAAAAAAAGCATGTGGCACAGTTTTTGCATCAAAAAACTGTGAGGCCTTTAGGTGAACTTAAATGAATTTTTTTGTGCATTGCTTTCATTACTGCCTTGACTGGTGAGGATTTATTCTCTGTTCCAGTTTTAAGAGCAGGTAGAAGTGGACATGTGGCTGACATTTCTATGAAGTGGACAAGGGGACTTTTAGTCGCAATGCTGCTCACGAGGCGGGATAATCCCTGAGAGGCATGTCCAGCTTTCAGAAGAATGAGAAGTATGATAGCACAGCCACACGCACGCCTACACACACCCTCAGCTGTGTGTGTGTGTGTGTGTGTGTGTGTGTGTGTGTACTGTAGGTACATTATCAGTGCAAGGAGAAAAGAGGGCCTGGTAATTGAATGGAAACCTTTCTTCTCTCCTGCATGGTGTGGGTTCAGGGTCGAGGCTGGTGCAGTCACACATGAACCATTCGATTCTAAAGGGATCGCTGTGACGTTGTTGTTACACTGACAAAAAGACAGAGAGGTCTTTAACCGATGCAGCACTAATGTATTAGCATGAGTCTTGTGCAAGTGTTATCCCTGGTGTAGAAGACTCCGTTAATTTAGTTTGTTAATCGAATGCAGAGTTGATATCAATATACAGGATGTCAGCGATTGTTAATCATTATAAAGAAGCTGGAGTGTGTGAACCCATCACGTAATGAGGCGCTTTGGAAGTTACACGATTGTAATGCTGCGTGCACTTTGAGGCGTTAGAACCGGTCTGTTGCATCTGCTTAAATGTATGATTTTAATTATTTTGTGTGGTGCTTCAGAAGAAATTGAACCAAGGCAAAGGCCTGTAATTAATCTATTTTCCTGATATTTCCGTGCTTTGAAATATTTGGAATAAACATAGTTGGTCTTGATGTGCATCATTTAGAAATCAAAGCAAATCTCTCCACGTCTCAGAAATATTTTTTTACAAGTTTGACAATATCTTTGGATACAAATTTCCGTGTGAGGGAATACCAGCAGTATATTTGGATCCGTACAACTGTACTTTAGCATGACAGTACTGTTTGCATTTAAGAGCAGCAGGATTCGTTGTGTTTCCTGTGGTCTGTGCTCTGGGTAGCAGTTTCAGCAGGGTCAGAGGTCTCAGGCCAAAGGGTAAAGGAGTGAGAGTGTCAGGGTGAGAACAGGAGGCGGACGGCTGACAAATAAGGTCATCAACGAGGACAGAGAATGATGAATGGAGGATGAGACGGAAGAGGCAAGGACGGGGCCAATGAACTGGAGAGCGAGAGGGGTGGCAGGGAAGAGAAAGACGAAGATGCAAGAATAGGAGCAGAAGAGGAAAGGCGACACCCTGCTGAGGCTTCCTGTTTAAAGCCAGCAATCATTACTGAATTATCAGTGCAAACAACGAGAACATCCACACTAAGCTGACTAAATTTCAAAACTTAGCTTGTCTCTGCTTTGGCCTTCTGTTCAAACTAAGCCTGCATCTTTCTTTTTCCAAAACAGAACTTTTTTCATAAACAGTCTCGAAAAAGATCTGTCTTAAAACACCGCCGGTACATCCTTGTGGAAACTATGACATGAGCCCATCCAGACAGGTTTAAGGCTGGGTCACAGTGAAGCTGGAAAAATAACTTTGCGTAGCCTCTATCATCCTACATGAACCCTCATTTTATAAGACACGCAGCACAGGTGTTTTAAATAAACAAAATTTATTGCTTTTATTAACCATGGCAAATTTTTGAAGCTCTTTCAGACGAATGACAGCATGCAAAAAATATGCAAAAGAGACCAACTAGACTGTCAGATCTGCTATATTAAAAACACAGCAGAGGTAATCAGACAGAGCAGAAGCTAACAATCTGAAATGGAGCTAAAAAAAACCCTCCAACTGCAGACCAGATGTTTACTCGGATGCTTTTTTGCCTTGAAAACAATGTGACATTGTTAAAATAGACACAAATAATGTTCACATATAAACAGCATTAATGCAGAAGTGCAGTAGGCCAAAGAAAACTGATGTATGTACAGATAAGAAGATTACATCCTCATTTTTTAAGGTGACACGTAACTCAAACTCAAACTGGCATGGATCCATATTCTGTTGCTCTTCAGGAGCAACGTAATGCACTTGACTCATAAAAGGGGAATGACCACTCTCTTCTACATATTTATAATCTGTCAGCAGGCTAATGACTTTCACCATGACCAGACACTCTCCACATGGAATACATCAGGACTGACTCTCATCTCTGAAATTATGCCCTGATACACACACACGCTCATTCCAACACACATGCAATGTGAATGCTCTTTTGTTCTATTCCAAGTTTACAAAAACATGGAAAGACTGAGAAAAAAAAGCCATCAAAGAGGGAGAGAGAAGAGTCATCACAAGTCCAGCCATAAATAAAAAACAAGAGGAAGGCGAGTAATCAGAGTGTGGAGAAAAACACCCAATGTTCCCATCCATATTTGTCTCCGTATTATAAATACTTATCCTCGGATTAACATAGCTAAATGTAAAATGTGTCATACTATTATTGCAATGATAACAAAACATAATCACTTTCCTAATCCTAATTAAGCTCATGGCATGTTTTGATACTATTTTAAAATAGTAGGACACTCATTGTAAACTGAGCCATATTTTGAATACCAGAACTTATGAAAATAAACCAGAAAAGGGACAAAACAGCAGAGGAAAATAAAACATTTCACTACAGCCACCAAACAGTAAGATCCTGGTGTTTACCAAACACTGATCCTGCTCAAATTTAGTTATTGAGACTGGATGGTGGGAAAAGCAGAGCTGAAAAGTTCTTTCTGAGAATTGGGACGTTTTGAAGTTAAATACAAAAAGAGTGCATTTCTATGCGCATGATGGTGCATCCTTTGTGTGTGCTCATATTGTGCAGTGGTATGTTGTGCGCCAATACAAGAACTGGTGTGTAAGGCAGCAAAATGTTACCGTGTGGAGACACTGACGGGTGAACACAGTTCAGCACCGAGCACATGCAGCAGAAAAAGCATCAGGTATTTTTCGCAAGAGTTGGTGGAGACCAAAACAAACCTAAAAAGAGACCAAACAATGGATTCAAATTTGTTATGTGATCAGAATCGAGAAATAAGTGCGTTTACTACAAAAACTTTACAAGTTGACACCATGTCAGATAGATGAATAAGTATCTAAAAAAAATTAGCATGCAGTTTAAAAGACACTGTGATATTTAATGGCATCTGGTGTTGCAAGAAATGTTAAATGTTTCATGAAGTTTTTATTTTGTCTGTTATTTTTAGGTGGAATGTTTTAAGATCTCTGTTTATATGACAGCCTTTGTTAAAATACACATGTATATACACACATATAAACAGACATATATTAAATAATTGCACTGTGCCTTTTTCAGGGATGAACGAACATGGCAGACAGCATCCACACAGACTGATATAATGACAACCAGAATAGCTTCAATTTCATGTGAGTCACTGCTACCAATGGTATCATGGTTTCTATCCCTTTCGTAGCACGGCAAGCTTCCTTTGTGTGTGCGCTTATGTGCGAGCGTGTGTATATCCTCCGCAGCACAGAAACATTTTATGCACCCCAACACAGTTTAATTTAGTTTAATCTCAGCCTTTCCACTGGGAATGCAACATATAATTAAACTTTATGGAACTGCCCTGCAGCTCATGCGGAGAAGCAGATTGTTTCACACGCACACACACACACACACACACACATACACCGCACACACACACGCACACAGACGGAGACACACACAATAAGCCTGAAGATGCAAAATAATTTGTGTCGATGTATAATCAAATTATTATATAACTTATGATTTAAAATTCAATGCCTAAAAATAAATATTGATAAATCCTGAGAACACGGCAGTGCATAATTGAAGGAACAGCATGAATAACCATGTAAACTTATAATGCATCTTTTCTATTACATGAAAGTGGGCGGATTTCATTGATTTGATTCTGTGCTTCATTATGTCTCCATGTATATGGGCGAACGCTATGAATGCAATAACACCGGTTATTAGGAATGATACACAGAAATTGGTTCTGAATAGATTTTATCCACCGCTGCTCCTGTCTGTTCGTAGCTACTGAGCCTTACGTGGTGCCTTTATTAGGTTACTGAGGACATAACATGGTCATTCATCTATCTGGATGGGGCTTAGCATGGTTGATTCTTATTGGAGTTTCCATGGAAAAGGAGTGGTCAGGACAGTAATACCTCAGTAATGCTGGGTTCAGGTTCTGAAGGCGTCGCCTCAGAGGTGGAGGGAGATCAAGATGTTGTGTAACCTGTGGACACACATGTGTTGCACCACGGGCACCAGACGCATGGGAGAAATGATGTGTCTACATGTGTTCATGCATCACACGCAGAGGCGTGCCGGGCACCCAGTGTGTTTTCTGCACCTTAGGGAAAGGCCAGAGGCATTTTGTTGATGTATCTCTCTGTATCCACCTCCTATGTGGAACAAAGGCCTGTTCCTCTGAGACCTCCTGCATCTCCCAGTCCTCTCCTCCCCTGACCTAGTTTACCTGATTGATTTCTACCCAGCTGGCCACTTGTATAACACCGAACAATCCTTACATGTGTGTGCATGCATGTGTGTGGGATCCAAGCATCCATGCAATGTGTGTGAACTGACCTAGGTTAAGTTTTTGTTCCTTTATTTCAACCCTAATTGGGTAGCAACTTTTCCTCCAAAGGATCACTTGCAAGTGTAAAGGAGACATAAGTTTAAACTGTATCACACCTCCATCCTCTCCCATCTCTCCTTTTCATGCCATCTCATTTTCCCTTGTCTCTTTTTTTTATTCCTCCCCACTCAGTTTCTTCCACTTTCTCTCCCGCTCTTCTTAAGTTTAACCCAACTTTTGCACAAATTAAGTTCGACAGCTCACAGTGCAGTACAGCAACGTCTGGTGCAGAAGTGTTTTTCGAGAAGGATGTAGCCAATTCAACAGGCTTTTTTAGGCAAGTCCATTTCCCAAGCAACACGACTCTTTTCTTCTCTCCAAGTAACCTCAGTACAGTCCATCTGGGTCCTACACACACACAGACACACACACATACAATAATGGAGTGTACTGCCAGTACTGCTCCTCACACTCCCTTCATGTCCCTTTGGCCTTGCAAAGTCTGTTTCTCACACGACCACAACATTTATAAATTCATTTTCCTTCCTTTTCCCCTGGCTTTCTCTCTCTCATTAGCTCCACCCATGACTGTTACACAATTCTTAAAATAATGATACATTCCTAATGTATGATATTTATTCAGTGCTGTTGCTCCGGGCAGAAATTACAAGTCACATGTGCAGTTCAACTCAGAAGAAGGCAAACAGTTTTGGCTGCACAGCCTTGACAGCAAGAGTAGCATTATGACTGCGTCTCAGTTTGGCACCGGTTTACTGCTGTTACAGTTAAAGTTGAGGAAATGACCAGCAAGACTTCTGACTTCACCAGGAGAGGCTGATATGTTCAAGCTTGACTGCTGTGTGGGAACACAAAACTGTACTGTGATCATAGATACTGTTCAAGAGAGCCAAGACGCACTTGGACCGCTTGTTGAGATCTGAGTACCTGTTAATTATATTGAATGATTGTCAAAGTCAAAAGTTTGGATTGAAAGAACTTTCAACCCTCAGCTGCAGGCTGCAATACCGACAAGAATCAAGTAAACACTTGACAAGACAAAGAGACATAATCGAAACTAATGGGAGGGATGCAGCTGACAGTGCAACCTGTCATTATCAAAGAGAGCAGGAGGAGATAAACTAAGGAAAATTCCTCTGTATCATTAGTAGTTTGGTCATTGTTTCCATCAGTAATGATAACATTACTTACCAAAGTAATTGCAGAGCTGTGAGAGCATGACATCATCTAAATAACCCTCCAAATGGGGCCAAAAACACGAACAGCTAGATAAGCAGACAAGATATAAACAAGCCAACAGTCCAGCCAGGAAATCTTAACCACTTTAAATAGAGATGAAGTCCAAGTGAAGTGTCAGTGGCAGTAATCCCTCACGGCACAGTGTGAACTGGAAATGAGGGCCAGAACTGCTGGTCTGAAACAACTGCATTATAGCTCTTCAATGTTATGGGGTCAAGCTTTAGGTGCCTTAACATTCCTGACAAGTCTTTGATTACAATTTACATCACATTTAATTGCACATCAGAAATAATAGCATACTTTCTGACTCAGCCACTCAACAGTAAGATTATGTAAATCTTGAATATTGCCAGTAGAATATTTACAGATGTCAGATTTGCTGGATTAAAAGTAGTGGCTCTGAGATTTAGAGGATTTCCTTTTTTTATTATTATTTGTCACATAAAGTTATACTCAGTGCAAAGTAATGAAATTAGCTCTCTGCATGTAACCCATCCCTGAGGAGCAGTAGGCAGCAACTATGCAGGACCAGCTCCAGATCCAAACTAGAACCACGGTCAAAGGCTAGACAGGAGAATTAACCTACATGCACATATTTTATGATGGCGTGTTAAACCCCGAGGAAACCCGCAGAAGCAAAGGGAGAACATGCAAACTCAACACAGAAAGGTCCTGCCCCGTCTGGGAATCGATGTGACAGTGCTAACGAGCAACTGTGCTGCCCGTGGCTGATTTAAAGAGAAGCATTCGGTGTTGAATTTAAATAAGTTTCAAAAGATGTGGTTACTTTTAAACGACACAAATAAAAGGGTGAAAATCCTCTATGTACTAAAACCTGCAATAACTGACTTTATGGCGTCAGAAACAGGCTGTAAACACAACTTTGACCTGAAAAACTTGATACTGAACAGTATCGACTCCAACACTAAGCAGCCACAAAACAGCCTTAGCATTGATTTGGCTGCCTGGTGAACATAAATCAATATTTACTGTCCTGTTAGCGATGGTTTTGGTCCCCACCAATTTTTATGTAAAATAAAACATGACTAGGTGCTAAATATGTCTGCTTGCCGGTGTTGCCAGGCAGGTTGTTTGCAGTGTTTCTTTTTGCCCAAAACAAGCAAAGCGGCAAGCTGAAAAAGATGAAGAAATTAGAGCTTTCTAACTTCTATGATGAACTGCAGAGTTGGGGTATAGATCTATCTGAGTTTAAAGTTAGGAGCAGCACCTTTTGCATTACTCATTTGGTCCTTTGTTAACATTAAAAAATCAGCTGAAGCACCTGAATTAAAAGACAGCATAAAAGACAGAAAGAAAAATAGAAATACAGAACCAAATAATAAAAGAAAGAGGAAAAAAGAGGATTAAAGAAAGAAAGAAAGTAAAAGTGAAAAGAAATAAAAGAAAAAGGGAAAAAAAT
>JAUZTA010000031.1:10722562-10736267 GCA_034780835.1 Ctenochaetus striatus
AAAAAAAACATAACTCACTATCACAACGTTTTACAGCAAAGTGAAAGTAGATGATGTGGAGACTTTCTGGATGAATTTGGCCCCTATTAAAGCACATTCTTCAAGCGAGTCCCATGTTATACTTTGTTAGCTCCCTTTTCTAGGTTTAAGGGAGTGGTTTACCTAGCAGTGCCCTGAATAGTATATCATTTCTGATTCAACACTGCATAATCTTCTAAAACTGAGGTCAGAGTTGTTGACATGACGCTGGAGCTCAAAGTTATGATCATATTTTTGGGTGGCAACCAGCAAAGACTCATTATCTACAATGACATGTCTGTGTAGATTCTCATTCATCCAGGTCATGGTTAAGTTGAAAAGTCAAAGGCAAAAACTCGCATAGTCCAGTTGCCTTGCTTTTGACTTTTCAATTTTATCTACAATGACAACGCAAAAATCCGAAAGGGGGAAGTTTTTGAGGGAGTGTTACAGATTTGATGATGGATATTATTATAGATTTATTAAAAACATGATCAGTTTATTTTTAAATGTATGTTTCCTTATCAGTGCTGTCTTTTTATTGACAAGCTGACATGTAATTATATCAAAACACATTATTTGGCTAATAGAAGGCATTTTTGTTTGTTGGTTTGCAGACAGTTATTTAATTTGACAAAGTAGAGTTTTTCAGAAATCTGAAATCTGTGATTAAAAAATGGACCAATGTTTTAAGTCTACAACTGTCAATACATGTGTCTGCAATGAGTAGCTATATCATTACTGGAATACCATGAATTTGAGAAACTGGAGTGTTTAACTTCATTGCCCTGCTTGTGCTGCACAACATGAAAGGCACTGAAGACATATAACATCACTACTCGGCTTAAATAACGCTGTGAGCAGGGTTTGAACCTGCGCGGGGAAACCCCATTGGATTTCAAGTCCAACGCCTTAACCACTCGGCCATCACAGCCATGTTCTTCAGGACTTTAATGCAATTTTACATACAGGTACAGTTCTAGTATTACTAAAGGGTTCGCATAGTAAAAACAAAGAGATTCATTCAGCCTTTCTCTGTCAGCTAAACTGTACATACCTGTTTGGAAAAGGTGGGGCAAAAAGTGAAGCAATTGTATTTCAAGTCCAGTGGCTTTATGACTTAGATGCACAATCTGTAATCTCTGTCAACAGAGTCAAGCAACTGATTTAAAGCTGCACAGTATGAAAAGGAAGTTCCAGTGTATGGTAAATTATTACAGCTCCCACTGCAGCTGCTGCACAGAGTGGCTTTCTTAGATTCTGAGTTCAGGACTTGGGAAGTTTTCCTTCTGGGAAAACTTCTTGGCATGGTAGCTCTTCCCAGTTCATGTGAATGCACCAGTACTCCACTTAAGTGAAAATCACTAGATTCTAAGAGTGAACGAATCTTTGACTGGCTCGAAAGGGATGTCAGTGCAAGTAAATATCTTTTTTCATAGGCACAAACACTTTTAACCATGTTACACCGCCACTTCAAGGTGGGAATATCATGCCTCACTGTTCCATGGAAAACTTTGTGAAGTTACAAAGGCAGAATGGAAAATCATTGTTGTTCCACCATTCAGCTGGCAAGGGAGGTGCTAACAGTACCAGTTTGACATCTGTCATTTTGACGGCGTGTTAAGTCTGCAACACACAAACAGGAGATTTTAAAAAGAGTTTGTAGCAAGTAAACAGAAAACTCAAAGAAAAAGAATTGGATAACACCAGTGCTGTCTGTAAAATGAAGTGTTGCAGAAACTCTTGAGCAGGATTTAAATCTGTGCAATCTCCCACTGTAGCGCGGGTTTTATCCAGCCTCAGTAAACACTGCACCACAGACAGGCAAGTGCATTGTGCATCTGACTTAGGGGAAACTATCATGCATGGATTTGTAAGTTTATATGTAATGTAAATCAATTCTCGCTGTGAGCAGGGTTTAAACCTGCAAGGAGATCCCATTAGCATCTAACGCCTTAACCACTCAGCCATCACAGCTGCATATATCAAGCTGGATGGATTGTTGGATCTTATTTGAATACGTTAATGTTGAGTTTGCATTTGGTTTTATTAATAGGGTCCATTTGTGCTTTTTTGCATTTGGTGTGGCTTCGGTCACTATTAACTGTTCCATGTGCTCCCTCATAGTGGTCTTGGTTGCGGAAGTAGCGTATTTAATCTGCTGCTGATGTGTTTAGACAATTAAGCTGTTGTGGTTTTGGTAGACTAACGTGCTGTTTTAGGACAACTCAGGAATATGTGCAGTGTGTTTTTTGGCCCTTCTGTGAGTCAAGTTTGCCTTGGCCCAACTTGTGTATTGGTCTCATTGGCTCTGAGTGTGTTGTTCTGTGTGTGTGTGTGTGTGTGTGTGTCTGAGAGAGAGAGAGAGAAAGGGAAAGACCCAAAAAGCACAGTGTGTGGTTTTTAGTGGACGGGTGTGTCTGACAACCGTTTAAAAAAGCATGTATAAATTATTGTCTGAACTCAGTAGTTGTTACCTTCCACCTTCTGTTGCTCTCAATGTAAATATGTGAGGCTGAAAGGAAGTCAGTGCAGTAATCACATTGTTAGCTTACTGTATGGTAGCTTAAGATGTTGGGAGGGCGTGCTACTCCTTTGTGTACACTTAAGAATCAAAATTTTAACATTATTAGAGCCCCAGCACTGTATGGATCAACACTACTATAGTTAAGCCCCAAAACAAAGCTATAACTCTGTTTAATGGCCCAATACTTTTTCTGTGTTGTTTTTTTTTCTTTCTTTCTTTCTTTGTTTACTCGTTTAATTTTATTCTTTCAAATATATGAACTAATTCTTAACATTTGAATTTGTTTTTTTCATGGAAAGCGTCATTAATGTACACACATTTGGAGACATAATAATTTCAATTGTTCCATTTTTTTGGAATCAAGTTATTCTGGTTAGCTGTCAATTTAACAGTGAAATAAAAATGTATAAAAGAGATAGTAACATTAAAAACATGCATTTAGTCTTGTGTCAGTCTGTGTAACATCTAACGTCAAACTAGCAGTCACAGAGGTTTCTAGATTTGTCTTTTGAAACCGGAGCCTTTTTAGTAAATAACAGAGAACATTCAAGGGGCTTTGACTCTCTCTGGAGAAATACACTTCGCAACTACAGCCGGTGTTCAATTAAAATCTTTAAAGCCCCTCTGCAGGCTGAGAATAGGTGACAATTACACATACGCTCTCACACACACGGAAACATATACACATATACACGTCGGGAGGGGATTTAGAGGGACTGTTCTGGAGTCTGGCATCAATAAAACCAATTCAAACCTCCAGCTTACATTTCGCCACAGAACTGATCTCCACTAACACTGGGGACTGCACAGAGAACATGTTCTGTATTGATCATTATACAAACGTGTATACACACCAGAGATGATTTATCCACACAAATGCAGAGTACACACACAAAAAATCATAAAGTACATGTCACAAACACACTTTGTTTTCCCCTCTTTCTCTCTTGTAGATTCGCTTTCACCCACACACACTCACACACACACACACACACACACACACACACACACAAGCAGAGCAAATGAAATCCCTGCTTGTCTGCTCGGCTGTCCGGTAATATATTCGGCTGCACACCTCCCGTATTTACCAACCTCACTGTGTCTGGCATCTCTTTAAAGGTGAAAATGCCTCAAATTGCCTCTATTGATGTCCAGCTGGACCCAGTGAATCACCATTATGACCAGACTATAGTCTCCTAATTTGTACAGTGGAGTAAAGTGAACAAAGTCAAAGCATATCATCAATAAGAATACTTCTGTACACACCATAGCCAGAATACAGTAAAACAAAAAACAAAAAAACAAGGTTCTTGGCTGATGGTCTTGCAATGCTGGTGTTTGACAGATGCCCGATAAAAAACATAGGAATATTTTTTTATACACCAAAGATATCAATGCATTAAAAAATACTGTATTGTATGCATACATATTGTACTGTGCTTGCTATCTTGTTGTTGCTCTGCTATAATAATAGGCCTACAGGGGGGGGTTTCCGAGATGCATGCACACAAAGCACTTTTGGTGCTTAAATATTTGAAAACAAAACAAATACGAAGAAATATTCAGTGAAGCACAGGTCTGGCAGGCAGCACAGCAGGGCTGAAAAATGAGACAAACACACAAGTGCCTAAAACTGCAGTTCTTAAAGCGGCCTCTTGAGGCTTACTCCAAATGTGGGTCAGGCTCCATAATAAAATACACAACTTTTCAATTGAAATAAACATGTTTACACCCTGATACAAACAAAACACTCTGGTTTAATATAGCAGCCAGTTTACTTTAGTTAACTCACCAATTCATGACAGTTGTATGTAGGGTGAACTGTATTTGGTAGCAACGTTCCTCCTCTCCAGCTCCCTGCTGTCATCTGAGTATGGTCACTTCTAGCTACAATAAAGCATCAAACTGGACAAAATGGTGGATGATGTCCCAGTCGCTCTGTTCACTATTTTAAATATTGTCTATATCTGTCTGAGGCATACTGTCATCAGTTGCACAGGACACTCCTTTGTCAACAGTGATGCTGTCATCATGTAAGCATGGTCACTGAACCTCAGCTCATTATTTTTATTTTATTGTTTATTTTTACAGGGCCAGCACATAATTAGAAGTAATTGCTCCAGAGTTAGCAAGTAGCTAATTGCATGCATTGTCCCTGGGCAGGTAAAAAAAACAAACAAAAAAAAACAAAAAAACAACAACAGCAAAACCGTAATCACACTATATAAAGCAGCACAGTACATACATGTCTGTCAGTGTGAGACAGTCAGGCATATAAAACTAATCTCATAGATGGTTTTCTCCAAAACAACAGCAACAGCACTTTCCTCTTCTGCTTTCTGCTGTGTTTTTAAAGTGTGGCTCTACATTACATTAGATACTTATTTCTGTAGTCTTTCACAGTTACTTTCATTCACATAATTTACAATACTTTTTTTTTCTTTCAACCTAAATAATGTCTGATGCACGTGGTAATTCCACAGTAAAACGGGACAATAACTTGGTAAATGAACTATACCAAAATAGTGACTTTGTCCAAGGTTCAAAGTGATTTTATCTACATCATCAGAACATTGCAAACCTGATGATGACTTTGTTGTTGTTTAAAAGAGCTTAAACATTACAGGAGCCAAATTTCAATTAATATTTAACCACATTTGCAGAAATGATCCTGTTAAAATCCACTCTATAAATTAATGCATATCAAGGATTTATGAAAAGAAAGATCTTACCAGATGACTCACTGAAAGCATACACATTCTTAACTTATATCATTTTTATAAATGATAAAAAAGGCATTACAAATCCCAAGGCATTAACTTTTTTCCTTATTTACCTACTCTTCAGTTCTTCTTCCTGTCATCCAATCAATTATTCAATTGTAGCTGTTAATTAGATACCAGTGTGAAACCACTCAGCTGCCAATTAGGAAGAAACTCATGCGTGAATGAGGGGAACAGTGTGGCGTGGTCAAGTTCTCTGGGCCGTGAGATTGGTTGGCTTTTCCTTGCAGATGAAGAGGCAGCACCTCAGAGGGGAGAGGGGAGAAAAAGGGACAAGCGGTTAGGTAAGTGCCCGATCAAAAGTTATGCAACACCCATCGATTGAGGAGTGTAAACATACAGCAGAAGCCACTTATCCTGCCTGAAGTTTGTGTTCTGTCGGCTTGCTGTCCCCGTCTGGAGAACCCTGTCTTCTCTCCAGACACCCCTAATGATTTAGAGAGTAAATGATCCGCGATGAAGTGGATTTACACAGTTGGGCTTGGCTTCTGTCGGATGCATCTGCTGCACAAGTTATACGGAAAAGTCACCACCACTTTTATTAGCAACCTTGCTAAATTCACTTCAAATGTCAAAAGCTTCTCAAGCATTTGTACAAGGAGGTCATATTACGTAACGTGGACTTCCCGCATGAGCTCAACAGGAAACAACCCCAGTTGTTTTCAGATGAAATAATCTATATTAAATAAGCTTTTGGCCTTCTAGGGCGGGTTATCCAGGAGCCTTTTCTTCCATTCAGCCAGTATTGTTAGGAGTGGCCAGATTGACTTTAAAAATGTTACAAATTATTTATATCAGATCTGAAAGGAATTTAGCCGACACTTAAAGGGGCCATAAAATGTTTTTCATCCAGGAGGCAAAATAAACATTAAGTGGAAACAGTTAGTGAATTTACCACATTGGAAAACTGGAGAGCTCACCACTGAGGACCAGAAACCTGACCTAGTCTGGGAAAAATGGTGCTTGCATCCCAGTGGAGGAATGTAATGATTATGCAATTTTAGGTCAGCATTTAGGAAATTATGAAGCAGAATATGTTTTACATATTATGTTCAGAGCAATTTTTGGAACTGTGTCTTTTTATAACATTGTTTCTTTCTTCAGAGGGCATTCTGTCGGTGGAGAAGAAGTATCTAAACACAATGTTGGTGGGAGTAAACATACAAACAGTTCATTTCTTTTCTTCCATAACACACAAGATGTTGCTTCTGAGATGATGGGGACTCCACCCCCCTGGCTAAAAACACACACAGACACACACACACACACAAGCACTTATTAAGAATAAAAATAACGCCAACTCAAACAACAACTTCCCGGAATCTCCAGAGTCCTCTGCCAGCTGGACATGCTGAAAACACACACACACACACACACACACACACACACACACGCACGCACACACGCACACAGACACACACACACACTTGCACGCATGTTTAAGGTGGAAAAACAGACAGAGTGCTGGGTCAAAGATGTGTGCTGCATACATAAAAACATCGCAGATGTCATTTCATCTGCTCTCTCTCTGTCTCACTCACTCACACACACGCACGCACGCACGCGCACACACACACACACACACACACACACACACACACACACACACACATTTTTTTGAGTAGCCTCAATAATACAACTGCTGAGTATTTAAGCACTCTGTCCAGCATTGCAGTGACATAAATGGCATTGTTTTTGCAAGCCTTTAAGGCAGAGTACATTCCTGTAGTTGTACAGCCAACACAACATAAACAGCACAGAGAGCATGTCATGGTGATGTCAAACACCCGGAGCAGCTGTGTTAAGTGTTATCAGTTCAGAAAATATGCACCGCAGAACGCAGCTAATTATTGCCTTTGTCTACAAGACTCTGTCTGACTCTCGATCTTTCAGCTATTTTTCAACTTGCTGTTCTCACATCTTCCTACATATAACTGTGTCTTTCATGTTGAGTTCACAAACAAAGAAAATGCTTCTTTGTTTTGTTTGACTCTTCTGAGTTTTACAGGTGGGACCCACAAAGTATTCTAACTCTGTGAATCTGAATGTGCTCATTTTGCCTCTCTTTGAAGCTGCATTCTTTATCCTGGCATAGTGATCAATGGTCTGTGCATGCTTCAAATACACAAGACGTGTATATGCACTCTCTCAGTATTAATAAAATGCAAACACACACCAACACCCAGTCACACTGTGGCTCCAGGCCATTATCTGAGGCAGGTCCATGCGAGGGTCTTGAGGTTATTGGAATGTCATTTCACAGTTTTTTAAGGGGGATCAGTTTTCCAATTCCTCTTGACCTCACTCCTCTTTGCCTCCCTTAAGGCTCTGCAGCAAATGAACAAGGCCTCCAGTTGTAAAACAGGCCCCGCCAAACAGTCCATGTGTCGCAGGCATGCTAGCGGCAGAGTCCAATCTACGTGGAGCCAAAACTGCAATAAACAACACATCATACGGTGATTAGTTTTTTTTTTGTGTGCCACCATAAATTAACAGTGAGGATTTAGAACAATTTGTCGCATGCTGGAACATTTTAGCAACAGCTGGGGAACAGCGTTGCTTCATTTGAGGTTTGGGTGAAAGAAAGTGAGAGATGAGTTTGTGGTAAATGGAGAGTCTCTCGCCTTCATGTTTTGTGTGAAATTGTCTCAGTTTTTTAGCACCCTCTTATAGCGCCTCCATTCACACATTGACCCCTTTTTCAAACCACTGTTGACAACCACATAACCCTGTACTCGAAGGTGTCAGGAGCAATCTGGAGACATTGCTGTCTTGGAGGCCCCCCCTCAGACACAAGTCTTATACGTCCCATTTAGGAAATACACTCGGGAAGGGACGTGTTTTTGTCTCTGACTGATGTTCTTGTTCAAACTTTTTTTTTTTCCCTTACCTCTCATTCACACTTTCTCAATCTAATAATCGCATTTTTGCCTTAGCTGAACCTTTGTTTTGTCAGTAGGTTTCGGTACAGTCAGCGGCCCTGAGTGGACGTGTCCCTGAGAATAAGAGAGACAGAGGGGGAGGGATAGGGGATGTATGGACACAGGGGATGTGGATGACATGAAACGCATCATCCAGGGTCAGCAGATTCAAAGCCCCATGAGGCTCGGATGCTGTGATCTACATTAAATGTAAAAATATTTTATTAGTTTAACTTCTTTCTTCACACTTTTGCACTTTAGCATACATTTAATCTTCACAATGGAGTCAAAACTATTACAGTCTAAGACACAGTTAAGTGATTCAAAAGTTAAAATGATCTTTGTGAGAAGCTTCAGTCGTGTTTCAGGGCTCTTCACAGCACTGCAGCTGTGCTACTCAGAGTGATGAATGGCTAACAAGGATGGTCATTCATAAATTCTTGTTCACCTTGACCTCTGTGCTGCATTTAATACCACTGATCACTCTATCCATCTTGACCAAGAGGCAACTGAAAAAGTAAATTAAGCCCAAATCTGTGGCAAGCAGCCAACTGAAAAATGAAGCCAAGTTGAGGTGCTTAAAAACTGCAGTTCTTTTAATGGCCACTTGGGGCTGACTCCAAAAGCAATGAAATTCCCGCAGAACCCAATATTAAAATGATCAACTTTACTACAAAACAAAAAAAAGGCTGTTTTTGGTCTTGATAGCTAAATACTTTGATCATGACAACTAACTTGGTAATAAATATTTGTATATCTCACTTATTTAAATTTTATTTAGGATTGAACAAAAATAATTGAAGGTTTGGTTGCTTTGAGGGACAACAAGTAATAACTGTCTGCCTGGCAGACATAAAAATATTGAAAACAAAAACATAAACCAGTTCCACCTTTTTGTCCCTTTATGGTCTCTTTTGGCTCCCAAAAACCAAGATGACTTTGGCCGTATTCTCAACCTTGAGGCTTCAAAATGATTCATTCACCACTGAATGAACTTCCTATGGTTTTATCCCACATGAGCACTGACCTTGGGTTCAGCTTTTTAACTTTTTCAATTTTTTAAAATTTAGTCCAATGTATGCATTATACCTTTTGATAATGTTTTGATACAAAAAGAATTTTCAGTTTTTTTTAAGCTAAAATGACCCGGTTCTACCATCTACAGTCTTTTCTGAAAGTAAGAAAACAACATTTTTACCTTGGAGACTTGAGTCAGTGTCCTTCTCATTAGTGCATAGCATGGCTCATTTCATATGTCTAGATAATGTTGGAATAGACATTTTTAAACCTACATAAAAGGTGTTATTTTTGTAGAAAATTTGTCTTGTAGTGAATTTTATAGAACCCGATTTTTCACAAGCCTCAGGCATTTGTGGGCGAAACATCCAGGCCCAACAAAAGTGGTGAATCCACGGTTGAGTTGAGGGGCTGTGGTTAGCCCAGACATACTGTGGTTAGCACAGACATGTCTGTAATGACAGCATCGATTTGGCAAAGAGTCCCTGGCACATCTTCAACCTGCAACCGGCAGCTGGACTCTGACCTAGTACAAAGAAAAAAAAGCACACAAAAGTCCTGTCACTGCAAACTGATTCATTGTAAAGATTTTAGGAGCTTATGGTTTTGTTTTTCTGAGTTAGGTTGTGTCTTGTGCATTTAGATATAAAAACTGAACATTTTATCAGACTGAGTGCACCCTTAAATAAAACCATATGCTGGCTGTATCTGTATCAAGACTGAGAACCAAGGATGACCCTGTCATCAGTACCCCAGGATTTTGGAAAATCAGGTTAGCAAAGACATTTTCTTCTTAAATATCTCATCCAAAAAACAGTTTCTTTGTGTTTGTTATCAGGCAACTTTATGTAAAATGGTTGTGCTTTTTAAAAACTTTAATGCTCTCTGTACTTATTGATTTCTTATATCAAAAAGGTCTTTTAATATTTCATTTCTACTTGTACAGATTGTTTTGTTTAAAAAAATCAAACCAATACTTGTTTCTTTACAGCATATTAAATCCAAATTTTATTTGACTCCACACAGCGCTGAACTTTTCTTGTAAACTTAAAAATGGTGTTTTGAGGATTGATTTTTAAAAAGCCAAGTATGAGAGATTCTGTCACCCCCTATTGGCCAGAATAATCCATACTTACTATCACTGAGGCACAAAAACAAACATGTACTTTAGGTCAGCGCTCCAACCCCTTATACAGCTCCTGTCCATGACACATAAACCAGTGCACACTCACACTCACACTCACACACGCACACACACACACTCACACACACATTCCTTAGGCGCCTCTCTTTGGGAAATTTCATTGTGGTTAATCGACCTATGGCCCACTAAGAGGATGATGGGAGGTATTAGAGGGTAGCAGAGCAGTACCAGGGTGGACCAGGTCACTGGAACAACACCACTCATATTAGAAAAGGTAAAATCTCATCCGCATGAATTAGGATGAACTTGTATGAGCCAGCTGCGTCTGTGTGACGGGGCAGAGGATGACACTCGGTGATGCATTTCTGCACAGATACAATGAACTCAGTCACAAGCAGCTCTGCACGTTTCCCTCTAATGCGAGCAGCCTTCAAAGATCACAGTGAGGGTAAACTCACTGTCCTTTCTTCTTTCTACTTTAAGTGTCTTGGCCCTGGCAGCTGGACTGCAGGTGTGTGTGCCATCCATTTAATTTACCTTTCTCTGTCTCTTGTTTGAACTCAGTTCAATTCAATATTTTTTTTAAGCATGACATTTTGATTAAAACAACATGTTATCAAAGATCCATAAACCATAAACCCAGTCAGTGATATTTTGGGTATGGGTGATTTTTTCATGGTTTAAAAGGCTCCGTAGCTCCAATAAAGTATAATCTTTAGGCGCATGCAATCATATATGGAACAGTGTTTTGTGACAACTCTATTTGGGAAGTGTGTTTTAGTAATAATAATAATTTGTTTTTAAAGTACTTTTCAAAAAAAAAAGCTTAAAGTGCTTTCCAAACAAGAGAAAATATAAATAAAGTCATTCAAATAATATTAAAAAACAACGTTAGGCACAAATATACACATATAAGTGTATGCAGACACAAAAGACAAACCTCTCAGTTAAGAAGAGATAAAAACAAAGCAAACAACTCATGACTATGACACAGAAATTTTATAAGTGTGAACTTGAGTTGAACACAAACATCAGTGACCGACCTTCAGCTCTTAACGGCTGGATGACAGCAAATCCCTTCCAAAGTCTTGTGGGGAACCCTGGCAGAAGTGTGGAGGGTGGTGTCACATAATATGAATGTTAAGAATTTTAAACAGAGATGTTCAGCAATGACACACAAATGTAGTGTTGGTGTGTCTACATACTTTTGGCCATATTTGTAAATCATTACTGAAAAAGCAGCGGTTCACAGTACATGGACTTAAACAATGATTTAACCCATCTCGAGTAAAAAGTAAACTTCTATGACAAACAGAGACTGTGAACATATAGAAGAAGAAAAAAATTCAGACAGCAAAAAGAGAGAAGTTCTATTTTCCCCCGACTGATTCAACCCAGCTATTTCCAAGAGCTGAATTGAGAATGGAAGAGCATATTTGTGAAACTCTTATTTAACCATTGTTTATATTTTAGAGCATTTTAAGAGAAAATGCTCGTCTTTTCTCGTGGTACAGACTTTTTTGCAGACTTTCTAAGCATTGTTTTTCTTTTGGACACATTTGGACTGAATATGAGGCCACGTAAAGCTGTCTTTGAAGCAACTGATACTTTTCTAGTTAATCCATCTTATACCCACCAATTAAAATGAATTATTTCTTTTTTTCATTCTTTCAGTTGTATAACAGTAGAGTAGATTGTGCTTATGGGTCTGTAAAGCTGAGCTCCCTCTCTCTCCTCATAGCTCTTATATCAGGCATCACATCTAACCACACTTCTTGTCTTACAGATGAGTGACATAGAGCTCCACATTCCTTTAATCATTTCCAAACTTAAAAGATTCCCCTATAGCACTATTTTAATGCCAGAATTCCTTACAGTGCCTCCTACTCTGCCTTGAGTTTATCCTCTGGCAGTTATAAATGTATTAACTTGCTCATGAAGGCCTACTGAAGCTTCTTTTTTCCCAAGCAGAAGTATTACGAAATTGTACAAAAAAAAAAAAAAAAAAAAGGTTAAAGCTAAAGTATTTGTCAGTATTTGTTTGTAGAAGAATAAACATGAGCATGAAGTAAATTCACAGCTGGGACTCAGAATGAGCAAGAGAGTCTGTCATTCTCCTTTTGCCACTTTATGTGTTTTTTTAAACACCTTTTAAGTCAGAAGCCTCAGCTACATTTGTTCAAGCTCCAGACACAATGAAGTCATATTTCAAATTTATAAAATAGCTTTTATAAGGTCTAAATACTTGACTATTATCCAATATTTGTCCTTTCTTAAACTGATGTTATTTTAATGATCTTTTATCAGTGTAATCACACAGCCATTTCACAACCAAAATGGTTTTCTGATTACAGCCACTCTGGCTGTGAAAGTCCTGTGCTTTCAGAGAGAGAGAGGTTTGTGATTTGTGTTAGGCAACATTAGTTCAACATTTTTAGACTTTTTTTGAATTATTTTCAGCTTTTAAAAATAAATTGGAATAGATATGAAGCTGCTAGATACAAACTATGTACATAAAGGATAGCAGGATGGTTGAATAGAACTGTTCACAATAACAACACATAGCCGATCAATAATTGCCCTCTCAACTTCTGAAACATAAAGACCGATTGTTTTGATTAAAAGTCAAAACTGTGTTTCAATTTTATTTTTTTTCAGTGTTGCAAACGTTTTTCTAATGAAACAAGCAAGCAGTTACTCAAATTTGCTTAAGATGACGGCATGTACTTGCATAAATATTGATAATGTTTTGTCCCATTCATTGGAATGATTGTTTCATTTATTGTGAGGCAGAGATCACCTTAAGCCATACAACAGGTATAGGTACAGATAAATCTATTTCCAAACAGTCATGAGTGAACGGAAAAAAAACAGGAACATAATATAATTGAATGGGAATAGAGCTTATACAAGTATCAAGTACAGATAATGTATTTTCCTAAAATGAAGAATACAATGTGTCATTATTTATTGTTATTTGAGTATCTTTAAAGGATTGGCAGATAAATTGTGTATATATTATATGTTTGCACAACAGCTCATGATTCAGGATGAATTTTGAAATTTAGCAAATTACTTTTATGAAACTACCAACACAATCACACACATTAATATGCGCATATGTACACAGTTATGCCCCTGTGCTTGATGCAAAACCTCCAATCATAAAGAAGGAAGGTTACTGCCTGGCACACACGCACACAGATGCGCACCTATGTTTTCCCTATCCACATCTCAGCCTCATGTGGCATGGTGGTGAATTAAAGACGGGAGCAGTGAGTCTGTTTCCCCCTGT
>JAUZTA010000031.1:10751392-10764559 GCA_034780835.1 Ctenochaetus striatus
TGAGTAAAATCCAGTTAGGTTAAGTGTTTGCCGAAGCTGGTCACCACCATACAGCAGAAGTTAGTTGACTTTACAATAACAATTAAATCACATGGACGTATGCAGTTTGACAGAAGAATATTAAATTGTTATTTTCATCATTTTGATGTGAAACGTTAATTTTTTCCTGAGACAAAGGAAAACTAAAAACTTTTTTGAAAAAAAGAGCATATTTTTATGTAATCAATCTATTGTATTTAAGAAAAGATAATCCTTTATTAATCCCACAGCTGGAAAATTTGCAGTGTTTTGGTAGAAAAGTGGAGATAATAGCATCGGTTCAAAGGGCAAGCAAGACGTGATGAATAAAAAGCATTATGGAATAGTGAGTAAACAGGCACATAAATCATAACTTTGTACTTTTTTAATCATCTTGGGACCTCTAAGAGTTATCTTGGTTTGGAAGCCTGACTCCTTGGGTGGGAACCACCATCACAGAGGTTCATCAACAAAAAAGAAAACGTGATAATAAGCCAATATTTTGTTGGCTTCAAAGATCCAGCATTCATCAAGCTGTTGTGCTCACACATTCACATTCACATTCACACGACCACGTGACCATTAATCTTCTTTTGGTCAGGCCATGCAATTATTTAAGTAAAGCCTAAACTCTTGAATGAAAATATAACCCATACAGTGGCAGGTTGTTTTCTTATTCTGATGTTTAAGCATGAAGCTTCTTAAGGTTGTGAGTTTGTTGACAGTCAGACAAGATGAGATGTGTATCTTCTTCTCCAACCAGATTGTTTTTCTCCTGTCAAACCTCGCTGACCCATCCAACACATCCACATCCAAACCCAGCACGCAGTTGTTTTGAAAACGTGTCAGCTTGCACTTCCAAACTATTCCTACAACATCCGCACTCCACATGTGTGTGTGTGTGTGTTTTTGAATGGATCTGGGCTGAATTATCTCTCGGGCTTTAACTGAATGAGCTCCTTATATTCCTGTGTGCGGGACTGAATCAAAAATCTTTGTTGTTTATATGCAAGTATGAGGCAGACAGACAACACGGACAGTGGTCGCTCTTTAAGATGTGAAAATTCGGCATGCTTACCTGTCAGTGTCTGCCTGCTCCTGTTACAACTGAAAACCGGCTAAACCACGAAAACATGAAGCTCAATGCCAAGAATTCTTAGAATTTTATTACTTAAAGTGAGACACTCAGGCATTCACCAAAACAGAGAGAGGGCATTTAAGTTCAAGCTTAACATTGTCCCTGATTAACATCAGTCTGTTAGCAAGGCATTGATATGTGGCTCCGCACACTAGGACCTTGCATTGAATGTAAGTTGCAACGGTGTTAAAGTTGGTAAAAAATTTGGCAGGAGGCATTCAGAGGCACTCGCTGTCTGAACAAACGGCAAATTTGAACTTTTGAACCAGGAGCCTGGATTAACAACTGACCTGGGAGCAGCAGAATCTGGGAAACTATAATTAAGGTTGATTAAAGAACATTCCTGGGGTCTGTTTCTGCATGTTAAGTGAGCTGCGGAGGTTGCAGCAGACCTAGGTCCAATCAAAAGGGCAATTTCATCTCTCAGAATGACATATGTTTCTTCATCACATGCCACAAGACACCACATCAAAGTAATTACATACATGTATGTTTGTGCATGCACACAGGCAGACATATAGACACGAAAAACATAAACATGCAGAGAAAAACTCCCTGATTGGGTCCCATAGCATAATGAACAGAGAGTAAAACAGTTCTGAATGCTTTAGAAAGCCAACCAGTCATTACTGCAATCATCTCTATGGCATCCACAGTGTAATTAGCTAAAACATGCAGCACTGTACCTATAAATACCAGAGACTAAACAACAGTAAACAAAGGGACAACCGCAGCAAGCAACCTCTCACATTAGACTTGAGTTCTTTCCCACAAGCTCTGACAGCAGCAACATCAACAGAAACTGTTGCTGCAGCAGCGTACATGTAAATCAGCATTGCTCACAACATCTCACACAGCAACTTTTCCTGTCTATGCTTTTCTCACCCATCTCCTCGCCAGCTTTAAATAAGTCAGTGTTAGTGTCATCTACTTTGGTTTGGCCAGAGTCACTACACAGGGCCACAGAAACCAGGAGCATCTTGTTGTGAATACTATGTAACTTATCAGGCTGCAGCCATAAAGTAGAGTTGTTTATCAAGCCTGTTAATCAGGCTTAATAAACTGAGGACACAAGGAAACAAGGAAAGTAAACTAGGAAATAAGAAAAAAAAATTGAGGAGACTAGAAAAAAGGAAACAAAGAAAGTAAACTAGGAAACTATGAAACAAGGAAACAAGAAAAAAACTGAGGACACAAGGAAACAAGTGAAGGAGACCACGTAACAAGAAAAGGAATAAAAGAATCAGAAAACAAGGAATCAAAGAAAGGAAACTGGGGAACAAGGACACAAGAAACTGAATAAATTAAACAAGGAAACAAGTGTACGAAAAAAGGAAACAAGGACAAGAACAAAGGAAACAAGGAAACAAAGAGAGGAAACAAGGAAACAAGTAAATGAAAAAGGACATAAGGAAACAAGGAAAGAAACCAAGGAAACTAGAAAAAAAAGACACTGAAACAAGGGAAACAATATCAGTGCATCTAAAACCAGATTTACAACTTCTTGTTAATACTTCAGGTTAATTTCTGGTTATTTAGAAGTTTAAAACATTTCATTTTCTTCTCCTGGTGAAATGACTACAAGACTTTATAAAATAAAGAGATAAATTAACAACAAGAAGCTAGAACAGTGTTGTTCTGTTTAAAACTAAAGTTGATTCTGTCTTTTGGTTTTATAAGACACCTTCAGAAACACACCTGGTTCATTTAAACTTCACCTTTAACATCTGATCAAGTTTAACTTCTGGAGTAGGATAATAAGACAGGAATGTTGCCTCGCTGGTTGCCTGTCAATCTCACACTAATGACAATACACCCCATTTTTGTATTTAATTTTTGTATAATTAAATAAACAAGGTGCTGATACTTAGATTTTTTTACAATTCAGTCAGAGCTAGCATAGCTCTTTATGCGAAGCTAAGCTAACTAGCTGTTGTCTTAAGTTTAATTTACATTGCGTAAATTGAAAGTGGTATCAATCTTCTCATCTACTGTCAACAAGAAAGTGGAAAAGCATATTTTTTAGTTGAAGAAGAACAATTTCTTGACTTGAAGCCAGTGCAGTGAATCAAAGTGGTTTGCAGAAGTCACTTTTCTGCCATTCAGGTGAAAGTGAACGCTCACAGACATAATGATGCTGCCTGTCACTTATATCCTAAACTGGACTGCATGTTCTTTTCATGCTGTTTCTATTGCAACACACCATCATGTTTCCTAGAACCAAGACTCCAGCCATCCCCGCCTCCTCTCATGGTCATTAGGCTTCGGAAATACACACTCACACACAAACAGACACACACACCAAAACAGGAGCTGTCATACTGTGCTCCCGTCTTCACTGGAGCCTGTGACCCACCGTTGCAAGCGTACAAGGCCTCAAGTGACAGACGAATGCTCCCCCAGCCCAGAGAACAATTAGCACTGCCAGCACAGGAGACAGAGAGAGGGAGAGAGAGAGAGAGAGAAAGGCTTATAAATGAGGGCGACTCATTGGAGAGAGACGAGGGGTTGTGACCCCGCTCCAACGCACCGTGTTCGGTTGCCAGATGCTCCACGCTACAAGACTTATTGACAGAGAGAAACAGAGACGGTGACAAAACCTGAGCTGAGTCCAATTCTCACTTCTAATTTCAGGGTGTCCATGGAGAAGACTCGGGCCTCCTCCTCCTCCCTGCTCCACTACAGGTAGTCTTATCCCAAAGAGTGGGAGGAGAGGCCGTGGCACACTCCGCTGAATCAGCCTGTCTGGGCCGCACAACACCGTCTGACAGCTTTGGATCATTACACACACCGACACACACCGACACACACACACACACACACACACAGAGGCAGCCTCTCACCAACCTCACAATGTTTATTTGCAAAAAAACACCTACCATGAAGTAGTGCAAAGTCTTTATCACTTGCCAAAAAGAAATGAAAATGATTTTCCATGAATAATTGCAACTTTATCATAATCCCTGAAAGCACCGACAAGTGAAATAGTGGTTGCAAGTTTGACCTCTCCCATCTCAACCACAAATAAACTCAGGAAACACGGCACATTGCATTGTTTTGAGAAAAATCAGGGCATGTTTTTTTTTTTTTTTTCTCACAAAATACAGGCTGTGAATTCCTGGCATGACTTCACAGGCTCACAACCTTGTTTTTCTGTGCTCTTTGTGGATAATATATGTTGGTGGGAGCACAGGTGCTGCTGGTGAAGAGGTTGTTCATGTGTACATTTATAGGCAAGTGTCGTCCATCTCAGGTCGGTCCGTACATCTTATGTATGTCTTAATTTTATGTATGTTTTAGTTTAGAGAAAAAAACATGATGACTTTATGTGATATGTTCTTAAAAGAAATGCTAAAATACATGACAGCATTTCTCTTACCTTGATTATTATTTTAACTTGCTGTATGTTATGTATGATTTAGGGGGACTTAAGGGACAATCTGCACGTTTGCCAATAGATGTCACTAAATTTTACACACTGGACCTTAAAAATTTATGATATAGGCTTCAGAAATCCTCATTGCTTTTTCATCATTAAAGAGTTACTCTCTTTCTTCAAGAGGAGACACAATTACACCTGATTTTTCAAAAGGATAGTCTGTTTATGTTTGAGCTGACTGCTGAAAACATAAAAATCACAAATAGATCAACTGTGCAGCAGAGCAAGTCTCCTGGAGAGTGAGTCTGTCTGCCTTGCACAGACATTTATGATGTTTTTTTATGACCCACATGACATAAACAGCACTTAGCATCTTAAAATATGTTTAAGAGAGCTCATTCTGAATCCAATAGTAAGAAAAATACGATGCACTGGACCTTTAAGAGCACGTCATTTTTATTATTATCTGTTCCCATCCCATAAACTCAGCAATCCAAAACAGTTGGATGGTGAGTCATAATAAAGGAACATGGGCAGAACATTAAAAAAAAGACTTTATATTGTTTTCCATTAAGTGCTGAATTCTTCACACGTGGACACAAACTCTGTTTAAGAAGAAGGAGAAGGCAGCAGTTAGGTAACAGCTACATGTTGGGTGAGTTTCAGTTAGTTCAACCTCCCTGCACCCCAGACAACAGGTGACCTCCGTTAATACATCACATCTGGCCAGGACGCCACCTGGCCACCCTGCTCTCACAGGAAAAGGCCCTATAACACTCACACACACACACACACACACATACACTGTAAAACAATAGAGATATTTTTTTTTTACATTTTTTTAGTAAAATCATCTGGTATCCATCTGGTTAGCTGGTTGCTAACCCTGCTAGCTTCTTCACTAGCTGCCTGCTAATCTATTGATAAAGCTGCTGTTAACTGTGGCATTTATTCTTTTTGTACTTTTACTTTCCTATGAAAACTTAACATTTAATTTTTACTTATGACTTATTGAATTCTTAATGACATGAAGCACAATGTTTCAGAATAGACGACTAGTTCACATTTTTGAATCCAGTTTCATTTTGACTCTACTAACACATTTTTACAATAACTAAATCTTATTTGAGGAATTTGAAGAATCTGACTTGTAACCACTGACATTTAATTATTTGTGTAAAGTTTATACATAAAAATGAACAACTGAATGCTTCTTTTTTTAAAAAAAAAAAATCATTGGACTAATGGTGTTAATAATTTCTCATCTATTAATGATGGCCAAACTAGCCTGCTAACTTAGACTGAAGGTAGATTCACTGCATTGTGTTACTTCTAATTTTTAAAAAAGTTTTGATTTCATACTTTCTGTTGTTGTCACATTATAAAAGTGAAAAATGCTGGTTGGAGGAGCTCCCTTGAAATTTTCTAGACTTGCTTTTGTTAACAGACTTCCCATCCTGCATTGATTAAGGGTTATAACTCTCTAGAGACCCTTTTGTGTATTTGAAAGAAAACTGGAAGCTTGCTGTGATAGTATAAACTAAGTCATGTTTCTGTCTTCTGATAATATTTTGAACAGTGTTAATCATGGATTTATTTTTTTAATGGCTGAAATATTTTCAAGCAACGTGTTAACTTTTTTAAGTTAAACTAACTTACAATGTTTTGCAGTGCACATCCTCCATCCAGAGCTGCTGCAAGCCCATATACATAACTGTCAGGTCTCACCTTCCTCCCTAACAGGACGACACCACACCCCTCAGTTTAACGAGGGTAATAAAACTCACACACATGCACTGACACAAACATGTGCTGTTTTACACACCAGCATATGCTCAGGTGGCTTTCCCCTCCATAGTAGAAGCTATTGCCAATTGAATGTTTTTCACTGTATACTGTCCCTGTTCAGGGTCGTAGCTAAGGTCAGGATCATCCAGAGGTAATGTTCACAGAAAATTATCAGGAAATTTTCAGCTCAGGCCTGCTGTGTTGGCTGTGTGTTGGGTCTGGCAGGTCCAGCCTCCGTTTGACACACACACACAGCTATATTTCATGTGCTCATTTCTGGAGCTTAACAACTTGAAACCGCAACCATGGAGCCCAAAGAAGTATTCTGAGAGCGTGTTAGGAGAAGTTGGCTGAACATCACTCAAACGACTGGCCTAGTAGTCATGCACACACACATACTTAGACACACTGGTGGGAATTCCAGAGAAAAAAAGGATAAAAAAAGGATGATTGAGTGGAGAAGGAAGGATAGAGGAGGATATGGGGAAGAAGGAAAACAAGCATGAACAAGAGAGGAGAGATAGAAAGAGTCTACATCTGCAAAGGACTTTACAGGCTTAGCAATCATGCTGCCACGTCAACACAAGACAGGCCGCAAACACTGGGGTGAAGTAAAGAGGAATCTGTCGTCTTTCTCTCTACTTGAACAAAAATACTCCTCTGCTCTCTGTAATGTCCGCTCACACACAGACATACATTTAGACAGCTGTTCCTGCAAGAAAATTCCACTGAAAACAAGAAATAGTTCATGACCCTAAGGGGGAAAATTGCTTCTTGGATAGCCTGCAATATTCTCTTCCAACTTCCTAACTCTCATTTAAAACAGATTAACTGAATAAAGACTGCATGCTTAAAAAGGCTGCTTTCCATATGAGCACAGTCAGGTGAGAATCATTTTTACTGTCACAGTCCATTTCAGGGTAACAACAGGAAGCCTTGTGGCTCTTTGCACGCAACTCCTGCTGCATTAACAGGCCTAATTGACCCTACATGCATATAAAGTGCTAAAATCTGACTAATTATTGTTGATAATGATTTTGTTTTATAGAACTTCACATCATTTTATCATTTTCTGTTCCCGGCCCTCCTGTGGGCATCTGTTGAACATTTACTTCCACTTGTGCGCGAGTCTCCCGGGTTTCTTCTTGCAGCAGCTTCATCATGTGCTGCTCCTTTATGGAGGAGAGATGGCGGCTCACATCCCTGCAGGTCTGTTAACTAGCGCTAATTTCATGGATGCAGCTGCAGCCCTTTAGTGCGCGATTCCACTGTGTTCTGTAAAACATACCCTCAGCCAAACAGTTTGAAGAAAATGTTAATTAGTTGAACAGTCAACAAACACAACCAACAAGCTCAGTGAATACCACATTGATTAAAGGCCAGTTGTGCAGCATTCCTACCAGCACTATGTGTTGTTTCATGGCCGGCCGAGCATGACAAAAAGAGACAAGTTAACAAAGTGCTGAACTGTCTGTTAAAGTAAACATTCTACTCAGATCTATGGCTGCAACTAATGAACGTTTTTCATCAGCTTTGTGGAAAATTAAATCAAATTTGAAGTTTGATCAAAATAAATAAAAATGTTATTGAACATTTCTGCAGACCACATTACATATGAATGATATCAACGTTTCTACAACACCTAGTGAAGTGACTCTGTCCAGATTACGTACATATGTGCAAGAGGAGTGTAAAAGCTCGGTGAAAAGGCTGTCAAGAAGAACTCCTCAGCTTCTGTTTATGTCTGACAAATTGGGGTGTTTTCTTTAAAGAGACATCAGGACATTTTCCAGTTGTGTCTGTGGCATTTTTAGTACTTTGAGCCAAAACATGATCCTTTCCACCAATCTTACCCAAGTGGGTTTTTGTGTCTAACCAGAACTCCACCACAGTGTTGTCGCAACATAAAATTAAAAATTTTAAAATGGAAAGTTTCAACATATCTGTCAACATACAATGCCCAACAGTTGTTCTGGTGATTAGGCTGTCATTGTAGATGAACCCTCCTGATGTCTCAATGTTACAAAATGAAGTTTAACAGCAGAGAAAAACAACCAAATTAAATTTTTTTACACAACCTTTTTATACCTTTTCCTAAAATGACCTTAAGGAAAAATAAATTCCTTCTCTTTTTTTTTTTTACAAAAGAAGTTTAAGTCACTTTAAAGAATAAAGTTTTAGAAAACGAAATTACTGTTGCCACCCTACACAGTCATACTTGTTATATGAAGGGAATTTTAGCTAATTGCAAATATATTAAAAATTACATATCAAAGCACACACAAAACATGATTAATTATTGTTCAAGACTCAATTCAAGGACTTTATTAGGAGTTTGGTTAGGGCAGGATCATACAGAATATTGAGACCTGAGATTGTATTAATGATTCATCCCGATCTCACAATTCATTTGAAATAACTTGTTTTGTCCGATAATTAAAAGTTAAAATTTAAATGTATTTATAGTAACATAAGACAGAGGAAAGTAGCACATTTGAAAAGAGGAAACCAATGAATGTTTGACATTTGTGTTTGACAAATTATTTCAAATGTTGTATTATAAGATGTAATTTATTGACATAACTGTTGCCCAGTAGTTTTATGTTGGTCTTCTAGGTGATAAATTAATCATGTCAGCATGAGAAATGTAATGATCTTAACTGATTAAAAAAACTCTCCTGGATCTCTAACTACAATTTAAAAGACAGAACTTTATTCATACCTCTTAGAAGAAACATATTATGATGAAACCTTGAAACCAACTTATTGTGCTTCCTCTTTTTTCTTATTAAACCTTCCTGCAAAACTTCCTGTTTCCTCTAATTTCACTTCAACTTATGAGAAATGACTTGTTTCTCATAAGTCAGACCTTGCAACTCCTTCAGCAGATGACAGGGATGATTAGTTTTCAGTGTCTGTTTGGACATGATCCTTTGGCTCCACCATGTGTCTGAAATTGATAATGCACAGACTGCCATCCTCAGGCTATTTTAGGTATTAAATGTTAATGTCAAACTTTATTGATCCCCAATGGGGAATTTTCTTTTCATTTGCCATCCTGGAGGACAATCAAAGGTCAGGCTCGGCTATAAAACAGCACCCGTGGTGCTGATAACGGTTCAGTGTCTAATGAAAGGACGCCTCAGGGTGTGAGTGCACTTGCTGATACAAAGGATTCAACCAAGATGGCCTCTGTAACCCATGCTTGTGTCACAGAGCTGTGAGCATGGAGATTTTTATTATAGCCAAAATCTTACTGATATTGATACAGAATTCAGTTGGTACCTGCAAACCTGCTTCCTTTTGGGCCTCACAATGCAGCTTCCACCAGCAGATGGATGCGCCTGCATCAACATGAATCACAATACATTGCTAATAATTATACTTTAGAAAGCTACACTGTCATGTTATATGTAATGGTTGTCACTGTGTGGTGTGAATGGGCTCTTATAGGAGGTTTCCTAAATTTAAATTTGCTGAAAAACTCACTAGACTGAGAAGAAATAAAAAAATGATCAGATATCCAGTCACTTTGTTTGTGTAAAGTGTCAAATCAAGTCTGAGAAAGACTAAAAAGATTTTTTTGGAAAAAAAGGGAAAAAAAACACAGAAGCAAAAGGAGGCAATACAAAGAGAACAGATATAGAATTTATTTCCAATATCCATCGCAAAGAATAAGAGGTGACACAGCTTTAAACAGATAATATAGAATTTATTTTCAACCAGAAGTAGGAAAATACATAGGTAGGTGTAAAGGAAACAAGCAGAACCTGTAGTCAAACGGAAAAAAAATAATAAAAGAACAAAACTAGTTCAAAGAGAATCAAGAGGACGGCTAAGGGGTACAACAGAAAGCATTGTTTACCATTCAGTTTCTTTTTAAAACAGTATGTGTTGATTTGAAAACAGCTGCCTTGATTTCTCATCTGGGTTAATGGACATTCTACAACATTGTGCAAGTGTTTTGTCATTTTTCTTCTTTTTTTTTTGCTGGTATTTCATGAATGGTAAACAATAGTTGGTCCAGTGCATAAACACAGTGACACAGATCAATATATGTACTCAGCTGACTACAGATAGACAATCCTGATCATTGAACAACTACCACTAGATCGGCAGGGAAAAAGAGATGAGCAAATATACAAGATGGATGAGGAAAGAAGGAGAAAACAAAGCATAAAAAGGTGCTTAGGTAACATAATGGTCTAAAAGGTTAAAAATGGAGAGTAAAAAAAAAAAGAAAAAACAGTTTGAAAGATGAAAATAGCTACATTTTCCAGATAAGACATTTAAAAACCCATTCTGAGTGTGTCTGAATGTTTCTGGGTATTATTGCCAAGTTTTTTTTTTTGGGAAAAGGGTGCATTTATGATAAGTTGAGAAACTAAACTCACCAAACTCCAACAAGCGTGACAAGTGTGAATATGGATGCAACATGTTAATGTAGTTCAAGGAAAAGGACAAAAGTACCTTGCTTTCCTTACAGCCCTAACATTTCATGGAGACTATGATTTGGATTTTTAAACAAAAAAAGAAACCAAAATAAAAAAACGTTTGACTGGTGAAAGAAATCGCTCTACGACAGAGAACTGACTAAAAGCAGCTTTGGTGTGCACCATTACAAAGAGATGCAGCCTGGGAAATCACTCTACGCCTAACAAGCCAACTATGAAACACAATGCAACAGTGGAAAGTACACAGCCAACAATGTGATCACTCGCCGAAGCTTACAGGGTGACATAACTCAGCTCTGCGATTTGCCAAATTTTCAGTCAGAAGCCAGAGTCGCTGGTTTCACGAGAGAGTGATGAAGAGGAGGGTAAGTCGACAACGGAAAAAGATTGGAGATTCAAATCAGTGACTATCAAAGTATCTAGCTAGTGTAACAGATTCAACCACTGTGATGTACAAGAACAGAGTGAGATGGACTAGTAGTACTCAAAAATCATCACAGGACCAGTCTAGCGACCAGCGGCAGGTCATTAGCTTAGTCTTACGAACACGTTTTACATCAGAACAGTGAACTGCAACCACTAGTAAGACAGCTCCGCTGCCCTAACCTACAGGCACTAGCACTCTCCAGCTAGTGCCATGCAACATCCAAAATAAAGCTGAGAAGTACAAAAAAAGAAAGAATAAAACTGAATATCCCTGTGCTGAAAAGTTTTGACTGATACCAATGATGCAGGTACTTTTTCTCCTCTAAGCACCCAATCCTTCATTCTAGGAGGTTTTCATCCAGAACATTCAATTCCTCTAATCAATCCATCCACCAAGACAATGTCTCATCATGATTTCTACAGAGGATTTGGTTTGTGATGGGACTAAAGAGTATATGGAAAAAAAAGTACTGAGTAAAAGTAAAGACAATGCAGCAAACATAACACCGTCATTGAATTCATGATTTACACAACAACACAATTCAATATCTTCTTAAAAAGGAAACATGAGATACATCTTTTATTCACACTTTACAAAAAAAAGCTAGCCTTTTAATCTACTACAATACTAATGCCATTCAGGAAAAAAAAAACAAACTGGACACATTGGTTTCCACTGGAAAACAAACAAAAGTTAAAAAACAAACATGTAGGGAGAAAAATGGGACAAGAGACCTTAATCTGAGGACTAAACTTAGACTTCCTATTTACTTGCTTCCCTCTTGCTTGGAAAATGTCATCTCAGCATATACAATTAATTAATGAGATCTTCATTCACTAATATCGATGGAACAGGGAATAAGGGAGAGCTGCATCTGAATCTATTAAGTGCTCATCATCCGTTGTATTTCTTGGAAAAGCATGGCTGTCTAATCACCTCTCCGCTGACAGATTTCACTAGTTTGTTTGGGATGTAACTAATATGATTCATAGCAGTGCGTTTGCCTGGCTTTCAGAGAGAAATAGCTGAGCTCAATGCCTCTCCTCCCTTGTTTCTCCAAAAGCAAGAGCAAAGTGGGCCTTCCACCTTTTCCATTAAAGAGGTAGGGAGTCCACAGATGGCACTATAGCTGCAGTGACAAGGGTAAGAGAACTATACAAAGTGGTTGAGCAAGGGGGGGTTAAAAGACACAGCTGGAGTAATAAAGTGGGCAGGGAAAGTCTGAGGTTGGGTGGTTGAGGGTAGATATTAGGGGTATAGGATGATGGACAGGCATAAGAAAATTTTAAAATTCGTGGCCAGGAAAGGAGCTACGGGCTAAGTATTTTAGGGTCTGGGCATGGAGCTGTGCTAAGGTACAAGGAGGGAGCAAAACAATCAGTGAGTGCGCATTTAATGAAGATAAGACATCCTACTCATGTTCCTTAAGGTGAGGAGAAAGGGTCAGTGGAGAAAGCATACCTGATTACTAGAGAGCTCAATGAATAGGAAGGATATACACATCATCATAACATTGTCACAGCTCATAAAAAAGGAAATCAACATTAACAAAACCCAATAAAAGGACATAAAATCTTCACAAATGTCTCAACAGTATTTAAAAATAAAAGGAGAAAAGGTTGTTCAGGCGTTCGTTGTACGTAAATAGTGCAAGACAATGACAACTGCTACAGTGAGGCACGATGTTTCGTTGTACAAGTGGGATTCATAGGAGCTGTATCAGTCACACGCCACTAGTGAAAGTGCGTGTGTGTGTGTGAGATACATAGATGAACAGATGTGGAGTCACTGGTGGGCTACGACTCATCCTTGCATGTCCTTTTGTCTGAACTGATGGCAGCAGTGTGGATCAATGGCTTTGTTAATGGGCAAGAAGCAACAGGCAGAGCTTACTCAGTGTCTATTTACAATTGCAGCAAGGTGCCGGCAAATCAAATCAACGGCGGAGAGGGGGGGGAGTGAG
>JAUZTA010000031.1:10805474-10815533 GCA_034780835.1 Ctenochaetus striatus
TGTGATGTATGGAAACTTTGATATCTAAAAACAGAAAATGGTTGGGTTCTTCCATCATGGAGAGAAGGTCACTGCTGAGCAGAAGGGGGCGCAGAAAATATAACATTATGAAAAATGAAAGAATATTTACAATCACCTTTGAAAGACCTATTGATCTGTTGATGAAATAATTCAGTGTAGGGTCACATTCACCCTCAGTCATGCCTCTGAAAAACTATTGGTCTAAGTTCTTCACAAAATGTTGCTTTCTGTCTGTGTTACGGTGTTATCCAAATAATCAAAAATAATTAATTCACAAATGCAAAACTATCTACTTGGCAAACAGAAACAGAGATGAAAGGTTTTTTTTTTTTTAAATGTTTTAAGTCAAAGAATCAACTGCTTGTGGTGCCAATTCTGGTGTTGGCATCTGCAGCAGCAATAATTGTAAGAGTGCAGCCTGCCAACTCATAATGGGAGCCAAGAGGGAACAGGAATTGAAATAATGATACCAGGGGTAACTATACTAGTGCAAAAACACAGGGTGTGTGTGTGTTTTTCTTAGTCTGGAGAGATCAGCTCTCTTCTGCTATTGCAACCAACAGCATCTCTTCAATGGATACTGTGCTCTGCCCCAGTTTCAATGAGAAGGAAGGGTGGGCGTAGATGCTGAGGGTGTGATTAAAGGGTCTCCATGCCTGTCTTTGCCTTGGGCCTCCGAGGAACCCGGTGCACTCATTGGTGGGACACAGACAGAGACTGTAGCGCTTCACACCAGGAGGCGTGTTAATCATGCAGGCTGGGGAGCTGTACTCATCATGAGTCCTGGATTCAGTTCAAGAATTCACACTGAATAGGACCTGCAACGAGCTGGATGTGAGAGATAACTAAGCTTTCAACCTGTTCTTTATGCAGAGACTTCCACTTTGATGAAAGTGTCTCAATATGGCTTTTCACCACTGTAAAATCAAACTCTGCTGCATCAATCAATCTCATGGTTATCATTACAGTATGCAGGATAAATTAACTTGGAACAAATAAGGATGATTTCAAGCAATAATAAAGCATCCAAAGTCTAATCAGCTTAACAAGAGAGCACAACTGCAGCAACTGCGGAGCCGGCTCATGTTGTGGATCGAGCTACTGGCCTCGATAAGCTGTGCTCAATGATGATGCTTGCACACATGCAGATTGCACACATGCACAGATATATCTCATGGCAGAACAAATTGGAGGTACATAAATTCCCACACAGAACCTGCGTGTATCTCATCCGATGATGATTTAAGTCATGTAAACCCTTCTGCACTCAAAGATGTGTAAGGTGTAATTTCAGGTTTTGGGGTTGAACACTTTTTGTTTTGTTGTCAAGCTATCAAATGTATAAAAACAGTTCGGCAATGTGTGTGTATGTTACTACCATATTGCCATCAGCTTGGAACTGTTGATAGCCAGGCTCAGGTCTTTGACTCTCCTAATCCCAAAAAAGATAGGAGGCTTTTTCCTGTTTTAAAGCTAAAGTAAGAAGAGGATAACATGCTTTTAGTCCTGTCACTAAAAGTAGGATCAAATATGCATCAGTCCAAAAAACTGTGTGTAGTTGGGACCATTTTTTCTCTGTGCATATATTTAGGGTTTTACATTTGAGAATTAAGAAGGGTTGTTTATAAAAGTCTTTTGAGATTTTTGGTTTAAAAGCTCTGATAAACCAGCTGTCAATGACCTGCCCTCAGCCAACACACACACAGTTAGCTACTAACTGGAAAACTTAGTGGAGGATTTTTGCCTAGATGACAAACACGCTACTCTAAACAGATGCTGATACTGATACATGTATAAAACAGGCATCTCCTTGCAAATGCATTCATGATATCAACTTTATGAGGTAATGAAATGTCCCTGTTGTGTTTACAGCTTACAGAGTTTCTTATAATTTGTTTAGTTGGTGCATCAACAGTGAATAGCAGAAAAAAAATGTGCGAATATAACGACAATAACATTCAGACTGGTCATTTAGAGAGAATGTACATGTATTCGAATAAGCCTTCATACAGACAATAAGATTACAAATCTCTAATTGATGGTAACATAAAGAAGCGTCCAGTTTTATGAGATAAACAGCCAAAGTTCAACCATGTTGACTGATGCAGATTTTTTTATGGTCTTTGTCCGCCACCATCTGCCCCAAAAAAACATTTCCTCCACGCAAACTTTCCATCGACATTGAAGTCTGTGAAATGATAAATTATCACTTTTCTTGAGGATGGAGAAGAGCCAGCTGTTGGGACAGGAAGTGGAGGAAGATGTGGGAAGGATGGAGGAGGACTTCCTCGGCCCTGACCCCAGTCTCAGTAACCCTGAGCTGAACACGGCCTAATGAGACCTGACGCTCACTCCACAAGGCATCGCTCAGCGTTCACTCAGTGATACACTGGTTTGTCACAGTGTGCGGACGGACGAGTCAGACACGGAGGTTAAGTCCTATTTTAAACATGCTGACCAAGATGCGAGTTTATGGAGCAGTTACTCAAGTGTTACCCCCATCCACCACTCCCTGAGGGGCCAGAAGTCACACAACCATTACTTGTGAGATGCTAAGTTCTCACAGGCCTCCAACCTGCCCACAACCAGCCAAGTCATGTTGTTTTCCATCCCGACGTCCCTTTAATCTCATCCCCTGGCTCTGAACTATTTTAGACCCCGAAGCTGAGCCTTGCGGTCAGCGCTCCCAAGCACCAGAGGAGCCGAAGTTTCAAATTTTTGCCGCACAGACGACGCAGCAAAATGCAGCAATGCCAAGGATGGCAGGAAGTTATAAATCAAATAGTGGGGCTGATTGAAGGCGATCACTGGCGAGAGAGCAGCTGTGCGAGATAGCGGTCCCTCATACGTAATGGGGATTGTGACAATTCCACTGTGGTATCAAAATAACGCGAGGGGAAAAAGGCAGGAGTAATGTAACATTAGTTGACGACACCCTAAGGAAATGAACTAATGTCCCGCAGAGAGAACAACACAAACTATTCCAAACAACGGGAATGTTTATTTTCATGACCTCTGACCCCTTTCTACTGCATTTATTCGCCTCTCTCTCTCTCTCTTCACTTATCAACTTGGCTCAACTAACCTCTTCACAAAACAAAGTTTGTTTTTTGGCAGATTTACATTCCAGGCTCGTTCTGCCGTACTGCGTTTTCAGAGTCATAAAGGAAGTACTGAATCCTCTCAAGCTTCACCTTGTCAGTAATGTTTCTGAAAATATAAAATATGTCACATGAATAACGCCAGCATTTATAAATCGAGCTCAACTTACATCATCAAAAGGGAAACTCTGTTATTAATCATAATATTTCCATCAAAAGGCCGAGTCCATGCCAAGTAATATGTTCATACTGAACAACCAGCAATAAATAGAATTTTAACTCTGACCCGGGCTACACATTTATCAACCTGTAGATTAGGAGATTTACGACCTTCCACTTGGCGAGTTCTTTGAAAGGAAATTCATCTTCAGCTAAAATAACTGCAGCTCCAGTTGAAATAGTAAAACTTTCACCTGACATGTCTGGTATTTAAGGGCAGTCTGGAGACATCCCATATGAACAGCAGCTCATTAACTCACTTTAAGAGTTACATTAGGTATGCAGAGAAGGTATTTTTTAGGTTTTGCATAAGAAATAGTCTCATATAGTCAGGCCTATCTCCACAGGTTGAACACAGTGTTGGAGGAAGGCATGGCAGCACCTGTTTTCATATGGATTAGGCTTGTTTGTATGTCTTTAAACTCATCTTAACCACTTTGGAGAGCGCTAAGTCCAACATGTAGCCATGAAGCCTTTGTAAAATAGTAACAAACAGATAGCAGAAGAGGAGAAGAACGCTGACTGACATATTTAGCCAATGGCAGGTTTATAGCCACAGTATACATCTGGTGAGTGAAACCACTTGAGAAAAAGACTGTGGGTGACCTAGTATCATCTCATTTTATGGTTATCTCTCTGTGAAGGTTGCTTTGACAGCACATCAGTCTTTTTGATTCAGAAGAGATGCAGCTAATGGAGGAAGGAACTGTTGAAGGCTGGGTACCTTATATCCATCATTTATTGCTCCTCCTTCTCTGAGTGCTGAATGAATGCAAAAGGAAAATAAAGAGGGGAAAAAAAGGAAAAGGAAAACATTTCATCTCACCGCAAAGTCACGCTTCACCTGCTTCACCTCTTTTCATTTTATGGTGACCTTGGTATTGTAATATTCTGCCTGACTTTTATTTTTAATCAAAACTGACTCATCTACATAATGTTTGAATAATGCTGCTTCTGTTGAGTCATTTTACAGGAAGACAGTTAGAAAGCAAGAGTTTTTGCTTCAGTGGCCCAACGCATTAAAGTTTATTCCATCAGGCCTCAGTCTTTCAGTACTGACAGCCATGTCCAGTCTGACACAACAATAATGATGTGAATAGACATAAAGTATGGTGTCACTTTAGTAAAAACAAGTCTGTAAAAGTCCAAATTTGCAGGTAAGTGAAACCCACAACTGTGCAGTAACAGCTAGATGTTCATTAACCCTTATCTATAAAATTATTCAGTCTCTCAGTTGTGTTAACGAGAAGTTAAATAATTCAGTGGATCCACATTCAACATTTGTCCAATTTGGAGTTTAAAGAAGGCCTTATGAGAGGGAACAGGCCTTTTTTTTACCTGTTGCCATTCAAAAGATGTGAACTTGAGGGGATCTAAATTTGGGTACAGAGTATGTTTTGTACCCATCATCTGTTGACATTTTCAGACTCTGCCTTGTTTTACCTGCCCACCAGATGTTCTTCAACTTTTTCTGCTCCTGCTGCTTTACATCATTGTCTTATTATTGCAGTTTAATTCTGTTGTTGAGCATGTTGTTGTGAAAATCAAGAAACCATGTTTGTGAGGACAAAACCAGGTATTTTTAGCCAAGAAATGATCTTTTCCTAAGCCTGACCAAGTGAGTTTGGAGTCTAAACCTAACCAAACTGTGACTGTTGCACAACAGCGACTGTTTCACAATGTTAACCATGTGTTTAGAAGGTCTTATTGGATGGAAAGCTTTGTGCATCACACACAGATACTACCTGTGTGTCTGTATGAGGTGTCAGCCGGGATGAGAACATGTTAGTCACACTGTCATGTCTTACTTTGGCACCAGAACTGCACCCACAGTGGACAGTGAATTGAGGCATTGAAACTTTAAACATTTTTGTCCTTTTAGTTCTGTTTAGGATGCAGAACAAACTTGCAAAGGCAGTACAGACAATGTGAATGAAGACCTTTTTCAATTTCATAAATGACCCTGAAGAAATGTTTGTTTTTCAATAAATGGAAAAGAGAGCAAGCAGGATGAATTTAGCAGGAAGACAGAGAGAGAACAAAAAGAGAAAGTGGACAGATTAGCTACTGTTTGCCCAAAATAATTGCAGTTGACTTCGAAATGATTTCACATCACTTGACAGTACAATGACTCAGTGTTTTTGCTGTAAATACTCAGTTTATTTGCTTGTTATCAGTTTATAAGTCACTCCCTGGCTACATGCATACCATACATGCTTGTGATTGTTGGTGCAAAGAGCGAAAGAGGAGGATGAACAGATGAAGGACACAGAGAGAGATCTAGAGCAGCAGAACCAAGGAGAGCAAGTAAGCAGATGAAGTGAGCTTAGACTGTTGTGATGGAAAAAAAGTAACTGTTGAACTGAGAAAACACTTTCCTTTCATATGTACGAGGGCTGAACCTCCCACAAGGTCAAATACTAAAATCAATAGAGACACCGTTAATGTTATTAGTAACACTTGTTCTCTTCCAGTTGGGACAAGTCAAAAGGACAGCTGTTGTGAAATATTGTGGGATCCTGTGCTTCATGACATATTAGTTCTATAAAGGTGGATCAATTTTATTATTTTATATTCCATGTATATTCCAAGATGTGTCTGTGAGAATCAGATTTTTGAGCGTGACATTAGTAGACTTTACTGCGCCAAAAATAAAAAGCACAAAGGACACAAAGCTTGTTAGACCCGGAGTCTGGTATTTATGAAGGTTAATATGAATATTAATGTTTAATGTGTCTTTTGATGTTTGCAAGCAGTGAAACCATTTGAAACATTTCTATTAAATAAGGGCACTCGTCCAAACAAATCTAAACTTAAAAGTGTTTCATTCTATCCATCAAGATGCTGTGCTCAACTAACATGTTAACATTTCCTGACTCACTGAATCATCTGATTACCTAAATAACCCACCCACTAAACCTTTCTGTTTCCAGCTGTTAAGGACAGGAATGTTTCCTTGTGCTTTCTTCTGCCAGTTTACAGCATTTCTTTGGAGTAAGGCCACATCTTGTCAGCTATCTTTTTGATATGATGTGCGAGCTCCTCTTCTACCTCCTGTGTAAAGTCACTCAAATGTCTCTGAAGAGCCATTGTAAAGCTCAGGTGCCTCACCATCTTGGCAGTGTCCTTGCAAATCAAAAACAATGGGCAGAGATGAGAAGCAAGAGTGGAGCGCAGACTTCTTGGATGGTCTGTTAATAAAATGAACAACACAGTAAGTCATTTTATTTGTTTGATAAGTGGACGGCTTAGAGTTCAGTCCAAGTTGCAGTCCAAGTTGCAGAGGTGATGTCTAGCAGGAAGTTAGTGGCTAGCTAACAGATAAAGCAAACATGTTCTCAATTATGCACCAAGTCTTTCACATAAATAAGTGAGATTTATAAATATTCAACTTCCTTAAGGTTATTGGGAATGGGTAAATCAACAATCAAGATGAAAAAAAGTTTTGTATCAAGCTGCAAATGAGTTTATTTCTCCTGAAAAGTTTGGCATTCTCTATGGGGGACCATAGGGTTCTATTCACAGTTGGAGCCTCAAGTGGCCATTCAATGAACTGCAGTTTGCAGTTGCTTCAGTGTTGCTTTCTTTTTCTGCCCTGGTAGTTGCCGCTTAATGAAAACTGTCCTTGTTTGTTATAAATTTTCAATCCTTGACATCAGTAGCTGCCCTCTCCATCCCCTCGGGTAAGTATTAAGTCCCAGCTGTTCTTTTTCTTGTAGGTTCTTTACATGAATGCATTTCTACATTGTTAACTTTATCATAAACCAAACCAGTTGTGTAATACAACACTGATATACAATTACATGCTTCAGTGCCTTTGTTATGGTAAGTTAAACCACTGGTTCAATTTAAACATGACAGCAAGTTTGCACAGTTAGCTAGAAATGAAGCTGGCCATCTTACCCGCAAGCCTATCTCATACTCCTCTCCCTAGAGTGCAATCTTTTCTTGCCTGAATGTGTCCTTAAGCCACCTTTTGTTACTGAGGTTTTGCCTGCCTGCAGCGACAACCTGCATGTTACAGAAAGAAAGCAACTCTAACCTTTCAGTAAAGTGCTTGTTAACCACCCATGTCATGTCTGGGGTCTGCATTTGGGTCCTGACCTAACCTAAAATCCAGTTTTAACTGAACTCTAAAGATTTTATTTCACCTCACAACGTCTCATCTGCTGTCGCATAAGCACTTTAATGTTCTTCACTCCATACGACTGCACTCTACAGAGAACTTTTTAACTTTGAGGTCACTTTCTTTTTCAATCTGAAATCAATTCCCCCTTTTTTTCTGCAAAGTTTACGTGCGGCGAAGGACATCCACCACACAACAAAGACTTGAGAAACTGGGCTGCTAATGGGCTGAAAGTGCTATTCCATATGAACCGTGTTGGGTAAACTGGTACATCGCTAATGAGGGATGAAGGTTGAGCCTTGTGTCAGAGGGCGCGAGAGATAAACACCCGATGGACCAATTAGTCTTGTGGGGTGTGAAAGATTATTGTCAAATAAATGAGTAGGGGTCCCTTAACCCCTCATGCCCCCCTGCACACATGCATACACACAAACACATACACACACTTACTCCACAATGCCTGCATTACCATTTCATTATGGGAAACCCTCAGGGAAGATTCAGCACAGCTCTCAGCATGTGTGTCCCTCAGCTACTGCTTATTCATGTTTTTCTATATGTATTCATACGTGCCCTCTGCACTTATGTAAGAGAGGGACTCCCCAGTGTCTCTGAATAGTCTTTGGGCAAGTTTCAGCCGAGCTCCTGCTATGTGACTCGTGACTTGATATTACTAGTTACTTACATTTGAAAGTAATAAGTTACTTTATAATATTATTGTCTGTGAAAATTAATAAAGTACTGTTTACAATACTTTTGCATTTACTTTCACCAAAATAACTGTCAAAGTATGCCTCGGCACTAAAAAATGGAAAAAATATAAAAATAATCATCAAAGCACTTAAGTTCAAGTTAAGTGAAGATTATTATGCAATTATTATTCTATTATTGTAATTCAGTTTCATTCAGTGCAACCTCTCAAGGCGTGTCTTAGGTTACTTTTGCAGTTTGTAGCTGTCCACAGTTCCCTCGACTTCTCAGCACATAAGGTGAACTGTGTGCAATGTTTTTTTTTTAAAAAGTTGCAAGGTTTTTATCCTTTTTCCCTCACAAACCTGACATAATGCAAGTTAGCAATTATAACCAGTCAGAGAACGTTGAGCCTGACTCCGCTTCAGCCATTTCGCCATTCTGTCAAATTTATTCTTCTCCAGGGGAATTTTTTTTTTCTCTCAAGCAAATGCCAAAGTGGTGTTTGGTTGATAAACTCTTAAAAAAAAAGATTTACAAAGTAGTGCTGTCAAAAATTGTGAAGGCACCGAAAATACTATTTTCTACGTAATGTTACTTTGAGCAGTGTTGCATAACTTAATTTTGTGTTGGACTTAAGAACATGAAATCTTTTGCATTTTAAGGTTTCTTGCTACACCTTCATTAATATGCTACTCTTGCATCTGTATGTTTGCTTGCTTTGTATGCGTGGCTGTCCGTGCAAGTTTTTGTGAAACTTCTGGATTCATCTTTTGTTATTACCATGTGGGTTGGTGTTTGCATTGTCTCCCAAGAGAACATAAGCAGCGCCTCTCGGTTAATTAAGACAAACAACCTGTAAACATACCTTCAGGAAAAAGTCATATATCATCATTGTGAACCTAAGTAACGCATACGCATGCACAGGGAGGAAATGTGGTTGGGGCAGATCAAAGACGCCGGCTATTACCTTTTTTGAAAAAAAAATTGCAATGTATTAAGTCCAAGAACATGTGTAAGACAATAAAGATGAATGCCAAAGCTGATAATGCCTTAAACTCTTAAAGCTATAAACAGAGTAAAAACTGTCAGCAGTGATCATAAAAAAGCAAAAACATCACTTACATGTAATTGTGTCATTTATGCAGTCATGTGAGGCTGAAACCATCTTTAAGAATCGTTCCCACCCGAGGTACAGACGTGGGTGACCGTGACCTTGTTATGTTGTTGTGAAGCGATTGTAGGTGCTTTGCTGACTGCTAGCTAAATGAGTAGGCAGCATTTCTACACTGCAACTAAGAGCCGAGCTCCGTGAAGGAGGAACAGGTGGGGGGAGGGGAGGGCTCACACGCTCCGATTAGCAGGCAGATGGTGGAGAAGAGTTCATCGCAAAGCAGAGAGAGAAGATGGTGATAAGAGAGGAGTGACAGAAATATCAAGGGAGATGCAGCTCTGCCAAGACGCACAGACACTAAGACAGGTAAACATGTAAGAGTAACAGAGGAGGAGAGAGGATGTGAAGGGAGGAGTAATTGGTGAATTACCAAACAGTCAGGTGATGGATGGATGAAAGTGAACAGTGTTGCCAACTCTATTCCAGTGAAAGTAGCTGGTATGAGCTCCAAAAGCAGCCAAAAGTCTCCAAATAATGTCATGTGCATATTTGCATATTGGTTATTTTATTCTATGTTCATATGCATAATGCTAGTGGTGATGTTTTTTTTGCAGTGAGGCAGAGATGACATAAAGTGATAAGCCTATATAAAGGTGATATATATGAAAGGAGGGTAGATTCTGTCTGTAGACAAAATCACCAACTCTCAACAGGGACATTGTATATTTGACGATAAAAGTAAAAAGAGAAAGGATCAAATGAGCTGCTTAAATATTTAAAAGCTGTGG
>JAUZTA010000031.1:10836343-10850735 GCA_034780835.1 Ctenochaetus striatus
AATCCGAAAAAATAAAAAAGCAATAATAAATTTATTACACTAACATGTCTTTTTTTTTTTATAGCTGAAGCCTGGCAGCTTATAATGAGCCACAGACCTCCATTAAAACACATTAGTGAGCCACAATTTTGCACCAGCTGACATGTTCTCTTCCTTGGGAGACAAGACTATCCAGTTTCCAAAAATAATCATTTCTGAAACAAAAATGAACCATTCTGCAATTTAGAAATGGTCTCTAACAAATTCTCTGTTCACTCCTGTTTTAATAATGTTTGCCAAAATCTCTGCAGTTTGGCTGTTTTAGGTAATTATCCAAGAAGACTTGATATGAAAGTTTTGGGAAATCCACTAACAAATTTTTATTCTTGGTTTTGGTCTTTCTGTTGGATTTGTTGACAATTAAAGCAATAAAAAATAAAACATGTCTCATCCTCAGCAGAAAATTATATTTTAGCTCTTGGCCGGAGAACATTGATATATGTGTATGTACAATAAATTTATATCTTTTCTAATAGACCTTCATCTGCTTGTGTATTTAACATAAGCTATATTTGCTAATTTGGTCCTTTTAATGCTAAGCAGCAAATGTTGTATTGTATCCTCAGCAGTAAACACTGTGAGATTGAGCTGAGAACCATTAAACTGAGATCACAGCCATGAACTGCAAATTAATTAGACCTTTTTGTTGCTGTCACACATGCACCATGGGAGTTTTCTGTTTATTATTTCTTTGTTACCGTTTTTTTTTCTGTTTACTGCAATTTCTTTGCATTGAAAATGATACTCTAGAGAGAGACACAGGATCACAGTGAATACAGTAAACACACACACACACACACACACACACACAGAGTGAATACAGTAAACACACGTATCTCAGACTACAAAGGGTCTGCCTGGATGTCTTTCAATTCACTCTTATCCATGTAAAACTAATAAACCCCCACTCATGTTCCAGCATGTGGTGCCTGCACGTACACACACACACTTTGATGCTCATACTCACATCCAGAGGCCACCAGACTGACGACAATAGATGTGGAGGTGGACGAGCTCTGGACCAGCACAGTCACCAAGATGCCCACCACCAGCCCTGCCACGGGGTTGGACAGCACCGCATTGTCCTGGAAAATGTCCCCAGCCACTTTACCTGGTTAATATGCAGCACATGCAAACACAGGGACACGCAAACACACAAACTGCTGGTTTCAGACATGACAGGCTTGCTGAGAGCAATGTTAAATAAGATTCAAAGTGCTTGTTTTCCTGGATCCAAAAAGGTCAGCAGGCACGGCTTTGCAGTAAATTATACAGCGCTGCCCCGGTAGGACAGTGTGAACCGTTCTGCAGTGACTCACTTATTTGTCAAACATCAACTGGCTGAGTCGACTGAGGGGGCAGCGAGGGTTAGAGTACTTACCCCCTGCTAACTGGAAGGCAGAGCTCAGAGTGTCCAAGGAGCAAACAAAGAAGAAGAGGAGGATGAAGAGGAGAGGGATCTTGGATATATTTACAAGCAGACGCTTTATCTTGTTCAGATTCACTGCTGTGGTGTCTGAGGAGCTATCTGTTCGAAATAACAACAATCAGAAAGATGCTTAGCCTCGCAACATCCCCTAAATCTGGAGTAAACAATCTTTAAACATGTATCACAGATAACACAGAAATATGATCTGTTTTTTTGCCTTCTACATTTCACTCTTTCTCTCATTCTCCTGATTTTTTGGATGAGAGAGACAGTATAGAGTTAGCAATCTCCCGTTGAGAGAGCAAAGCCTTCTGATACACTACATATCCCAAATGCAGCCAAATACTGCTGAGTGACAGCATGACTTTGCCTTTGTTGCCCAGACTGTGTGATCCTACCAGCCTTGTGAACCTCTGAGCATGGCCTTATCTAATGAGCATGTGGTTCAGCTTCTGCTTTTGGCATTTGCCTTTTCAAAGAGATCAGACCTGCTGCAAACCCAGGAGATGAATGTGTGATTCTTCTCCTCCATGCCACTCTTGTACCTCTCTCTTCAGGGAGCCTGTCTGCTTCCCTGAGTGAAGCCGTGTTGGAGAGGTGATTGTTATGTTGCTTGTAGCCCTCTAAGCTGCCGCTGAGGTCAAGGGTGGAGCCGATGCCAGACTCCCTGTCCTCCTCCAGCGGGATTTTGGGATGTGAGGAGAGCTGAGTGCCGTGCATCCTCAACCCTGATAACAAAGAACAACAGTGTGCACACTCAGGTAGTGAAGGTCAGCTTCAAAGAATTTCAAAGACATAAAAACAACAGAAAATGATGGGAATTCGAACTAAGAAGTTACCACTGCGGTCGAGCTCTGTGCTGCGTCCAGAGGACACTATTGTTATAGATCGAGAGGACATGGTGCCTTGAATGCTGTATGGAGACATGGAGGTAATTAAAATCACAGGATGAAGCCACTCTAAAGGGAGTGTGAGAGCGAATGTGTTTATCAGCCACCTGCAGTAGCATAAAGAAGCCAAAGGAGACTGACATGTGTGTTTATGAGCCCGTCTCTCACCGCGCCACTTGGATCAACAGACAAGCAATTAGGAGGGAACAAAGGCTGCCCACATTGTTTGTGACTGACAGCTGCCCTTGAATCGAGGTCAAACCGCACACCGCACCACAACGCCTCATCAGAGTCAATAAGGAAACATCAGTATCCATGTAACTTGTCTTGTCCTCCATTTCCTGCAGCTGCAAGCAAGCCCTTAAAGGGACTCTCCACTGTGTATAGAGCAGCGACTCCTTCAAAGGTTGTCACCGTTCTCGGCTTAAAGAGACCGTTTTTCCCCTTTTCATGTGAGCCACTTTGCCGTATTCTGGGGACTCCAGTGGAGGAGGGAGTGCTAATGTGTCTCTTAAAAGCAGAGAGGATGGAAGTGAGTTCAGTAATTACAGCAGCCAAAATTACAGTAATTACATCCACTGCATCGTTCCTCATTCTGTGTGTGGCATCCTCCTGCAGGTTGTGATGTGCGCAGAGACCCTGTCAGCATACGTACATCTATCTGTTTGTGGGAGTGTGTGAGACAAGCTCCATAGATTGCAGAAGAATAGACCCTTAATGTGAGTCCTCAGTGTTATCCTCTGATCAATTTGTCCTACATTCACCTGTTGGCCTGTTTTGCCACTGCTCCTCCGCTGTTTGTCAGTTTGCCTTTAAGTCACTGTGACTCACATGTTTATTCCTAGAGCTGCTTGTGTTTCACCAAAATTTCACCGATCGAGTTTCTGCTTGAAGTCTAAAAATAAAAAGGATTAATGAAACATTTAGTGAGTGTTGTCAGTGAGTGATGGCTTAACTTGCCAACATTTTCCAAAGGATGTCTGAGCTTTGGATCCCACAGCTTTAGCACAAAAGTCTGAAATTCCGTTTAAAATAAATTATTAATTTAAAAAAACAACCACAGAAAGCTGCAGTGTTGATGATAGTGGCTTTCAACACACGGTATGCAAATTTTACTTTGTAAATATTTGAATTGACACAGGCAGTATCTTACCTTGTCTGAAACAGTCTTAGTTGTTGTGTGTGACCCTCTGGTGAGAAAAAAAGCACCAAAATGAAGTGCAAATCATCTTTAAATAAGCCACCAGCTGTGCAGGTGTCAGGAGGAACATCTCATCTCTTGTTTATTAACTTGCTCCATCATCAAAGTCCTCTTCATTAATCATAAACACAAAGCCTTAACCTCATGATGTATGAGTGGGGAGAACACTTTGTGTTTTAGCTGATGAATGATGTTTGCTCAGGCAGCTATTTTTCACCTGATCCGGGGCCAGCTACAGATTCCAAGATGAGGAGTGATTAATGTGTTAATTCAGGTCTTTCCAGTTTCACATGGAAGAGCAGGAGAAACCTGACATCTAGTGGTGAAAGCTGGCATATAAGCATCAGGTCTGCTCACGTCCTCACGAAGTTGTAGTTGTTTTCGTCAGCTTGTCAAAGATTAAAGTCTGGGTTAAAATGATCATTTCTTGCATGAGATAAGTCAGTGAAAGTATTTCAAACACGTACAGTGTAATCTGTTCGACTTGTGAGGAATGTGCAGGTACTTAGGTACTTTGCCAGGAGTCAAAACCAAACATGTTGTGATTGGAACTGAACTATAGGGGAGATTTCCTAAGATCATCTTACGACACACGGACAAACACTCACATGCACACCCCACTGCCCCTAGACAATGTCCTCCTTGCCATGGGAGAAGGCAGCAAAGGCCTGCGTAATAGGTTAATTGTTAATAATTAGTCCAGCTGTGGTTCTGTCATATCAGCAGTGCTCTCATCCAGATCTGCCAAACCTGCTGACCTCAGACTTGCATCCATGAACTCAGAGGAGCAGAACTCAATAACCCTCCTCAACTGAGTTGTTACTGTCCTAACTGTTCTCAGAGCTGGGAGCCGGAGAGAGATAACAGATAAAAGCTCTGTTGTTGCGCAGGCAGCTGGACTGGTGCCAAGGCTGCTGCCGTCAGTGATGGTGAAGGGAGAAATCCTTGAGATTTTGGTGCTGCAGTGGAAGGAAGAAGCAGAAGACGTGCACGCGCCTATGCACAAACCCACACACACACACACAATCACTTGCATGCCTACACACACACACAGAGCTAAATCTCTGGTATGGTTCCAGAGCTCTTTGATAAAAAAACAAACTCCATGATGCCGATAATCCTCTCTCCAGATGTGCAAGTCACAGTGAGGTCACTGCCACCACTCAGCTGGGGGATAAACCAAACAGGGGCCACCAGGTCATCATCCCATCACTCAAAACACCTGCCAATCAATGAGCCGTGGGTGCATGCATGCTGTTAGTCCTCCTCTGCCCCTCAGTGGGCCTTGTTATCCCGTTAATCTTACACTGAAGCACACCATATGATGTTTTTGGTAAGCTTTCAGTCTGTTATATAAATGAAGGGAATCAGAGAAACTTGTCAGATAATTATCTCTGGACATATGGCAGGTGATACACGAGCATCCATGCATGGAAGATGACAATTATATGACAGTCGTGTTTTTGTTTGTGTAAGAATGCTAAAGATAAGTAGTAGTTTGTAGTCAATCAACAAAAAATGACAATGAAAAACTTAATAAGGAATTATTAAAGTACAGACATTTTCTGTTTTTGACTGCTCAAATGTGGACTTATTCTTTTATATATAGATATTTTATGTATCAAAATTACATAATACATTTGTGCTGAGCTGCTGGTTGGAGAAAACAAACTATAAAAAGTTGTCCCTTTAAAAAATTCTAATATTCATGTTTATGTCATTTTTCATACATTTAGCGAACAAACAATTAATTAGTATTGAAACTAAGTGTTAGTTGCAGCCATAATTTGGAGGGTCCTGAACATCAGGGTCCCTTGTACAAATCAGCCAACTTGATAACACAGTTAAAAGTTATTAGGTGCTATAATGTTTTACCATTAGACAGATTCATTCAACAGCATCACTTTATTGTCAATACACATTCAGTTTGGTATGCAGGGACACAAACAGTGCAATGAAACAGAATCAACAAGGTGTCCTTTTGTGTACATGCAATACTTCCAGTGTGTGTGTGTGTGTGTGTGTGTGTGTGTGTGTGTTTGTGTTTGTGTGTGTTGAATTTAACATTTTTTATACAGTTTTCTTTCATTTTTTTGCACGTTTAACAAGCTAGTTTACTGTTATTCTCAGTGATTCATGACTTTCTGTGTACATATGTACATTTTTAATGCATGTTGTGTTTATGATGCTATGAAATTTGATGAAAATTCTGATGTCCTATTGGTCCGTTCATTTATCACTTCAGTTCTTCTGTGGAGGACGTGGGCATGTCAGAGCCATCAGGACACTCCTGAAACACAGAGAGACACATGAAATACAGCAGTACTTTCTTTAAAAAAATTACAAAATGTCATATTCATTGAGAAAGTCAAAGTTTATTTCCAATGTTATAAATCAAATGCACGGCTCACCTTCACGTTGTCCAGCTCTGGTCTGCCTGGAAGTGATTTTTGTGAGGAAATGGCCTGTAAAGTAAGACGGGGCAGTCACATTAGAAACGATGCGTATAAAGTTAAGTATGGGCAGGAAACACTAGAAGGCTGCTACTCACCTTCTTTGTCTGTTGCACCTCCTCTGTGGATTTGGACCTGTTCTTCATGTGCTTCTGAGGAGAGGTGGTGGAGGGAGACTAGAAAAACAAAGAGAGAAAGAGGGAGGATCATATTAGACACAGCCAGAATGACTCCATTAGTCTAATTATATACTATTATATCAAGCAGGCTTTCACACACCTCATTCACCTTCTGTTCCATGGCTGACTGAGCTTTTTTCTCAGGAGAAGTTCAGCACTGATGTCGGTTTCAAATGTGATGATATCCTGTGGAACTCTGTGGTTGTATAACTATGAAAACAGGAGAAAGCAAAAAAGAGACTTTACATCCAGGTAGTAAACATGAACCTAAAGCTGGTCCTGATTTCCCTTTCCTGTGTCGACTGGTGAGAGTTCAGCAAACTGAAAAAGAATCTGCAGTTGTGGTCTCTCCTCACTAGATGGCGACTCTGACTTAAAGACCTGCCAGCACTGCCACTTTGCTGATCTCAGTGTTTTGCTGCATGTTTTTCCTCAGGCGATCAACATGGAGTTTGGTGCTGATTGTCCCACTGAGACGCACACACTGCTGCGCCCATTGTCGCTTCTCATCTGCATTGATTGATGGAAAGACAGACAGAAAAACACACCTGTTTCACCTGAGCTGAACTGCAAGCTGATTTGACCTTTTTCCTCCTGCTGAGAGAAATCAACACATAAACAACAATAACGATCAATCAGCTTAATGATATTGCTTCCCATCCAGTTCCCTTACACATATGTACTATTTAATAGCAAGATTTTTCTACCTAAATGTTTATACTGAGTCCCAACAGAGATGCTCCAAAGTCCATCAACCTTAAGGGTTTTAGACTCAGAAAAAGGGTCAATTCAAGACTGAACTGACATCCCTGGGAACTTAAAATTAATGTATTATAAAACACTCTCTAATAGTTCCTCTAATTATCAGAGGCAGATAACATATTTTCAGAGACTGATTATGCATGTGACAACTGGAAAAGAAGAATTCCATTTGAAAGATTAAAAAAAAGCCATTTCTGCACAACGGAGGACCAGCCAACAGTCACATCCAGCTGCACAGCTGCTGTCTGGAGCCCTGGTGGGGGGGAACAAAACACCTCAGGGTCTGGTTCAATTTGCAGGAGACAGACTTTTATCCTTCAAATATCACAGTGCTGCCTCTCACTGTCTGCTTCTGTCTGACATCTGACCGGATAGATCGAATTTAAAAACCATTTCCCAGCACCTTTTGTGTGAATGTGTGGTTTACTGGTTTCCTGTTTTGCAGGGCCTTGAAAAGGTGAAACACAGATGAGGCTGAAACGGTGGGGCATTAGGAAGGTGTAGTTCACTTAGATTGCTCATAATGAAACAGTGATGTTTCAGGTAGTCTGACAGGAAACCAGATGAGTCAAAGTGTTCATACCCCATCTTTAAAAAGCAGTTTGACTAAGAAAAAAAGTCTCAACAAAGGTCCTCTGAGTCAGTGATTTCTCAGTTTTTATTCACAAGTTTTGGACCTCTTTGGCATGAAAACTAAGCTCTTATTATCTGGAGCTCCTCACATCTGCTGAGGAAAGCTACAAGATGTTGCTGAAAGCTTCAGAAACACTTAGTAAGTGGACCTTGTGCTTGTGCTGACATCTGTATCTTGCCTGTGTTAGATGTCCTGGAACTTACTGGAAAAAAAAGATATTACTGTTGGCAAAGATGTGTGTTACACATAATGTTTTGATATGAAAGCAATTTAAACTTCTAAAAAAAATCTGTGTGGCATAGTTTTGTGAGAGTGCAGAGTTGCTCTGGACAGAACTGCCGACAACCATTCAGAGTAGTGAAACAAGCCCCCAATTAAATTAAACAGTTGTGATAGTTGTAATAGAAATAAATCTGTATGAATAGGAGGGGGGTTCCCATCCTTCTGCCAGAGGCAATAAATCATAAGCTCAGCAGGTTCTTCTGGTTGCTCAGCTAGCTGAGTCCTGATTAATGTACAGAAATTTCAAACATCGTCTCTGATGGAGGGGCAGGCATTCGGTGAGGCCGGAGTGCACCCTCTGATCAGCTCACTGAGGGTGATGACCCAAATGAAAATGATTTGCCATTATAGTTAGAAGTTGATTGATAAAATACTTCATTAGGGCCCTCAAGGCAAGTTCTTACTGAGTCTGAGCAATTCTGACAAGAATGAGCCAATAAAAAGCAATATTGTCTGGCAGCATTAAGCCAAGGGTTAATGAGGAATGAACAGGAGCCGATCGACAGGAGCTCGCTCACCCACTGCCATGGCTGACGTCAGCAGTCACGACGGCGCCACAGTTGATGCTGCAGGGAACTCCATTAGAAAATCCCACTTGGGCTAAATAAGTGTGACATTTAAGGCGTACCTCTTGGCCAACTAAATGATGTTTACCATGGGGACTGACCCAGTGGGGTGTGTCCGGCTTCACTCATCCATCAGGCCTATTATGCACAAATAAGTTGATTCAGTAGGAACACCCAGGGGTAAACAGGACTGTTACACTCGATGCACTTATTTTAAAATGTGCACTACAGCCCTTAGGAGGATATTCCCAGCCTTGATAGAGGCACAGGCATTCAGAGTCCAGAGTGCACTCTCTGACCAGCGCACTGGGGGTAATGACCTAAATGAAAATGATTTGCCTGCCTGCCTCACTGTCCGTCCATCTTTGGTTAGATTAGGAATCCATCCTTTGTGAGTGAGGCAAAGGGATGAAGGGCCACAGAGGATAGATGGAAGCGGGTGGAGGCGCATCTCCTTTGTGGCTGAGGTAAAAAAAAAAAAAAAAAGCCCTGTGGCTTTGAGAAACACTTCTCCATCGATTAATCCACATGAGCAGGCTAACAACAGCCAAGGTGACACATTCAAAAAACCACGGCTCTGTTTGGTGTGCATACAAGAAATTGGTACACACACAAATGCACAAAATGCTCATACATTATTACGTGGACATGGACATGGGCACACAAAGGCAACACAGGGACTTAAAAGCTACTCAGGAAGTCTTTCTGCAAGGATGGGCAAATAGAAAATTTTGCCTCACAGTCTTTTCCGCCCTTTTTGTCCTTCTATCATCATCTTTGACTGGGACGCTGCAAGAAGAGGTTGATAAATCTGAAGTAGAAAGTTAAGTAACTGCACTTCTTCCAAAAAAATTGAGAGCATCTGCTTTACATAAAAAGAAAATCTGCTCTGAAGATTTGAATCCATAATTAAGATCATGGTTAGCCTATCAGAAGTTTTTGTATGTTGGGTCAAAACTAATTAACTTCTCGACTGAGGAGCTCAGCATGACAGGACGACTTAGGTTTAATTTCTGAGAGTGAAAGAGTTTCAAAATAACAGAAAAGATATCAAAGAGAACTTTGCAGTCAAGTTGCATCTACATCCTCACTACTGTCTTCTAATACTTTAGCAAAAAAAAAAAGTCTGCTCATCTGCCAAATGACTACCTGCAGACGGCACAATCATCTGATAGTCTCTTGTTAATTGTTCATTCCTATTCAACAGAAAATATCTTTTCAGCGATGAACACCTTGGACATGGTTTCCATCCCTTACGAGTCAACTCATCCTCATAATTCAAGTCCAGCTAATCTCAGAGGCTCACACACTCAGGAGATGTATAGTTACAGGCTGTAATAATACATATAGGTGCACACAAAGAGGTGTCAGAGCATCAAGGTGAGCATGTTGGCAATAACTGCACAGGCAGCCAGGCAAGAGTGCACGTTAAGATGGCTCACAGTGGCAAGGACATTATGTCCTGTGATTGATGAGGATGATGGGCCGTCTGTTCTGCCACGCTCAGGTGTGACACACATGCACGCCCTCCTTTCCTGTCCCCACAGCTGGATGTGTTTAGTCACTCATCGAACGACACAGCTGCTCCCAGCGTGAGTCACAGCTTGGCCATGTGTACCTCACCTGATAACTGAGTCTGTGCTACTGAACACCCCGCTGAGCGCAGAGCCCTGTCTTTCACAGGCTGAGCGCAGTCTCTCAATGCACAGTAATGTGCATGCATTGATCTGATGGATGGGTTTTGTTTTACACCACTTATGTATTCCTCTGCAGGACTCTCAAAGGCACGGTGAGCACCATTCAGAGCTTCCATTAGCTGAGGATTGAGTTTAGAAAATAAACACTTCCAGATAGTCAAAAATCTATTCCAATGATGCAGTAAAAGAAGAATAAGAGAGATAAGAGGGAGCTGAATGAAAATGTGAGCTTTTCTATGAATGAGGAGATGAGGAGGCTTTGCTCAAGACAGCATAACACATTTTTTATCAAGCAGAGAAATGCAGTGAGTGGCAGACGGGAGGAGAGAATGAATGATGGGAGTCACAGAGAGAGAAAGGGCAGGTAAATACATCTTCTGAGCGAGCAAGCACAGCGATCACCCCAAAAAGAAAATGAGATTAGGGAAATGCCGGTGGGGGGGAATTCAGACACTCACCTCCTTTTCTCCCTTCTTCCCTTCTCTTTTTCTTCTCTCAGTACAGACGTGCAGTGGAGTAGATGGCACTCCTCATCTCACTGCTGCTATGGTGTCTGAGAGAGCACACCCCTCTCTGCCCATTCATAGCTGCGCCGACGCACCACTCATGCATGGACACACACACACACACACACACGCACACACACAAACATACATATACGTGGACAAAATGCCAGGTGTGCCAATCATATTCGTTTATGTTAAGGCTGGTGTGACAAATCTATCCTATACTGCATGTTAATGCTAAATTGCACATATCTGCTTATTGTTTCTGGCTATTTACTTCAGTGACAATCACGTTAAAGATAATCACAGAGGGCAAGCTGGGTGAACAAGATGCTTCCCAAACCTCACACTGTCACGTACACTGAAATATTTATGCAGCTGACATCATCCATATTGGATGTATTTATCTATGACTCATGTAATTTGTTTTGTAACCCATACAATAGCCAAATACACCCCATAATACTCCTCCCATGCTCCTCGTTCGGAAAACACCTTCCAGCAACAAGTCTGTAGACGGATGAAGCAAATGATTGGTTAAAAACCCATCATGCGGAGCCAATCAGAGCATGGCAACCATCCATCGTCACAGTTTGAAAATGACATCATTACGTGATGGCATATTACAAAGAGGTTTCACTACCAGGATAAACAAAGCTGGTTACAAGTGACGTCTGCACGGACAGACCGTAGAGATTAGGTTTCCTCACACACTGCATGGGTCACACAGCCGGTCCACTGGGGCTGTGGGGTCTGGCTGCACTTCATATCCAATTCAAGTCACATAGCATTTGTCAAGGCAGAAACCGACCTTATAGTGATTCCTCCAAAAAAATCCTCACTGAGGGCTAAAAAGCTGCAACCTGAGGCTCCCCCCTCACCCTCCCGACAACAAATACAGACAGAGAGAATGACATTTCATCATAAAACACTTTAATTCTTTTGAATACACCCTTGTGGGATATTTTTGATGATCATCATCTGAGTCATTTCCTCTAAATTCACATTACTAATTTATAATCTGGACCCTGAGATTAAGTCTGAGGTGACAGAAGAACAGGACTCGACCGGGGTTTCCCAAAGTGCCACCACAGCAAACAAAATGCACAGAAGTACCGCAAACACACATTTGAACACAGCAAGTCAGCACATGAAGGAAAATTAATCACTTAAAATATTAAAAACACTACTTTGTAAAAAATATTCAATAATCTTGATTCATATAAAGACAAAAAAAAGTAATTGTGCAACACACTTCAAAACCCCTTCTGGACAGTCCTTTGCTTAGAGTTCAGAGAAAAGCAATGTGAGATTGTGAGGCATAACAGTAATGTGAACTGAAACTTCAACAGCATTAAACATCAAGGCATAATAACGTCAACACATTGCTTTAAAGGTGAACATGCTTAGCTTTTCAAACAAACAATTCATCGCAAACGTTTTTCTCACTAGGCTGCGTAGTGTTTTAAAATGACACTAAGTTCCTGCCATGGTTTTTCTTTAAATATTGCCTCACAAGGCCAATTAATGGTAGCAGAGATGGAAGCACACTGCTGTCTCAGAGCTTATTTGTAAACAGTTATAAAAAGTGCTTGACCATTTTTTACACAAAAAAATGATTTTCTGTCTTTTGACATGACTGGCTAACATCATGTTGCATTTTGTGATCATCTCTTTGTCCACCCCTCCCCCACACAAACAAGAAAGCCTTCTAAACTTCAGTTTCCCTTAAATCTTTGGGTTCAGGTTGAGAAGAGTCTGGGGTTTCCTCTTCTGCTCCAGCTGAACTTGATGATGGTGATAGAGTCTCTTCTTCCTCTTTTCTTCCCTGGTCTGAAGGCAGCTGCAGGAACGAAGGGAGCTCCAGCTGCTCTTTGGTCAAAAGGCCCCGCTGGTCATCGACCCTGCTGCACTGAGCCCTCGACAGCATGTCCAGTAACCCTGACACACACAGGTCATCAGTTTGGGCATTTGTTTCAAGTGAATAAGTAACACTGGTATTTTTAATCTGCCTGATGGATTCATGTTTTCTATCTGGACATCTAGCAAGGTAACAGCAGCTAATATAACGGAGTCTTACCCACTGATCCCTTTAATACCTTATTAGGAGCATTTGATCATATCACAAATCCATTCTCAGCCTATGGCATCATCTTGTATTTTGCATTGTATTGTAATTTTTTGTTATTTAACCTGCTGAGAAAAACTGAATCGCTTGAAAGCTCAGCACAGCTTTTAAATGCTGCCTGTGATGAGATGGTTTCCTCAGAAACTGAAAAACATGACACAAATTAAGCTTCCTTTATGTTGAACCTTCTCTTGAAAGTTTTCTTTTTTCACTTTCAAGGTCAAGAAAAGACCTCCAAGCTCAAACTGAGAAACTGTTCTTGAGTATAATCATGACATTGATGAAGATATTCTGCAAACTTAATAATACTGAATAGGTCATTTGTTATAAATGACCTGAAAAATCCTGATGGCTTGTCCTCGTATGGGACATACTGCCGTTTTGCAAACCCTATTTGATACTCCTGAGATGTCCTACCATCCATGTCGCGGTTCTTACTGGGCTTGGGCTGAGTCTTGGCTCTGTCTGTCTGCAGCGACGATCTGGCCTCCAGTCCTCCTGCACTTGCTGCTCCTGCCTGGAACCAGTATAAGTGTCCAGCATTATTTTTTGTATGAATCAACCATAATTAAAATTGCATGAATCACAGAAGGATTAAACATTTACAGAGAAATAAATGTTGACGCTCTCTGACAAGGACTTTGGTGATGTCCAGAGGCTCTGAGGCAATTTGGTGCTTTGCACATTATTGCCTGTACTATTCTCTACAAGGTGTGATCAAAAAATTTCAAGACCATTTCTGTTGCACAGAGAATACACAGTAATGTTCATGTAGCAGCTGCAAGCAATATTTTTCATGAGTAAATATTCCAGGTAACTTTGCTTGGCACTACTGGTACATGTATGTTTGCATTTTCCTGACTCCAATGCAGAAGCAGCACCATGTCAGACTCTGCGAGGATCTCTGTCAACAGGCCTATGATGACCCAAACTTCATGTTAAGGATCATCACTAATGATGAGACTTGTGTCTACAGTCACAACCCAGAGTCCAAACATCAGTCTTCACAATGAAGTGCCAGCAGTCCCCGAAACCAAAAGAGGATGCATCACTTCAGGGGCACAATCAAGAGCATGCTGGTAGTTTTCTTTGACATTCACGTGGTTTTGCACCAAGAATTTGTCTCCCCAAGGTCAGACTGTTTATGCCAAGTACAACAGTAACATTCTGAGGCATCTGAGGGAGAAAACTCAACACAAACAACCTAAAGTGTGGCGTGATGGCAACTTGGCTCTCAATCATGACAAAGTGCCTGCTAGAGCACATTGGAAATGCTGAGTTTCTTGCCGGCAACAACACAGTTGTCCCTCGTTAGTCATGGCTTGCAGATGCTACATGCACTTTACAGAGCAGCTCCATTTGAACTCAACAGGAACAGTCTGGAAATATTTGATTGTAGCTTGTATAATATAAGAAAACTACAGATAAAAAGAGAACTTAACGAAATGTTTAAATGCTATTTCATTATCTAAATAATAAGGTTATGCAGTTGTGTACAATTGAGGCCTTTAAATGATCATCTTTATTATAGCATTATATTACAAGTGCACCTTTGTTTCTTTTCCTCCTGAAACTCTCTGGTTGTTATAAAAGTAATGAAGTAAAACAGCTTTTCATATTTTTTTT
>JAUZTA010000031.1:10878807-10893135 GCA_034780835.1 Ctenochaetus striatus
TGTCCAAAGCGACGTACAACACAAGCAAGAATCTAGAGGAAGGAAAAACCCGTAGTAAGTGCAAAAAGTGCTTCAGGCCAGAATCAGTTGATTATTAAATAATCAACTGATTCTGGAGAGAAATGGTCCCTGTAACAGATATATTATTATATTTTGTTGTTAGTAGATTTCTAGCACTGACACATCATCACAATAGCATTTTACTTTCCCAAAAGGGTCAAAAATTAAAATTTAGGGCATCTTCAGATGAATAATCATGTAGGGAAGTGGAAAAACAAAGTTCTTCTGCACAAATAAGTAATTTTTGAGATGAGTCTTTTCCTTTTCCTTTGTAAAATATGAGATAATTTTTCTTCATGCTTCAAAGAGTTTATTAAATGGAGCAATCAGAGAAGTTTAGAAGGAAGGTGTTTGATGAGACTGCTAATGACTCACAGACGCTTGAAGAAGACACAGTAATGGCAAGGAGTCACAACATAAAAGTGTTGGCAACCACTAGTTTAATATCTTTTTTATGCATATTTTAAATCTGAAAAAAAATCCGTATCAACCAATATATTAGTTGATTAGCAAAAAATAAATGGAAATTAATGGAAATAATCAATTATCTCCAAACTGTAAATATGCAAATTACTTTGTCCTTTGTTGCTGCTGAGTTTTAGAAAAAGCTCTCCAAGCCTGTGTGAGTGTGGGAGTGTGAGTGAGCGTGTGTGTACCTCATGGTGACGTGGGAATAGTCTCCGACCATCTGCTCAGACAGCACCTCCACATGGATGTCGGTGTCGTAGAACTGTTTCCCCATCTGCCTCAGCTGACCCATGGCGTAGTGCAGATAACCTTTACGTTTGCTCCTGCAGGTCACAGAGGAGGAAAAATTCAATATCAGAATTTAATCACACAGCTTTTTCTCTGTTTGCACTATCTTCTACTTCTATGTCTGATGTCTAATAGTCTATTGATCAATCCCCACTATGAGCCACCCCAGCCCCCTGCCCTGTTCCTCCTTCTCTCACACCTGTAGTGGAGGGTGACTCCGGTTGCAGACTCCTCCTGGCAGAAGAAGGTTGGAGGCTGCACCTTGGGGTAGCTGAAGCGCAGGTACTCGTGGAGATTATCAAGGCCATTAACAAAGTCACGAACATGACGGCCCAGCACCTAAAGAGAGAGACGGAGGGTGAAAGGTCATGTCTCATATGGTCACTCTACTTTTTATTGTTGGACACTCTGCTGATTTTAGACAAGAAGGTTGCTGAGGAGTGAAGAAACCTGTAGAAACAGTAGAGATGTTTATTCACTATGACGATTATAATGTTAACGATGTTTGCTCTGAGAGAAAAACTGTCATATCTTTGAAAATAACCTGGTGATGATGTCTAAACATTTATTTTCTTGCCTTTTACTGTTGCATTTTTGACTTTATCCTTTTATACTAAGTCTTTTCTAGGTCCTGCAACTTAACGAAGGTGCAAGAAAAAAAAATCCCTCCTGGTTCCCTTTACACAACCTGTCATATTTTGTTCCGTCTTTGCCTGAAAATGATTGTACAGTTTTAGAGCACTCAGTGCATTACATTATTGTGGTAAAGAACTTAGCTTAATTATGCACCAAACTGCAAACACTGCAAAATAGTCACTTATTTGGCAAGAGACGCAAACTCAGGCAGCCTGCAGATTTATGTGACATGCCCCAGTTTTGTACAGCCTGATTTATAATAAGTAACATATTTATTCTTCAGTTTTAAGGAGCACAGAAATAGAAAAAAGCCTGCTGTTTATGAAAAGTAAGACATAAAAAGATATAAAGGGAAGGCAAAGATTTAGAAACTGTAACCTTTCACAAGCACAATGGCAGTCTTAGGATACATGGTTCACTGGGTGTTTTTTTTAATTCTCTCACATGTCTGCAGAAAGACAACAGAGTTCTGACAGTGTTGAGTCTGAGTCTGATATCTTTTCTCACCTTTAGGATCCTGTCATAGCCATATTTCCCAACAAAGCCCAGGAAGTAGACGCCCCAGGAGTTCATCAGTTCATTGTAGGGTGTGCCTGTCACTCCACTGGCTGCCTTTGCAATGCGGGGAATCACACTCTCACTATACACCTGCAGACACACACCTCATCATTAGGCTGACTGAATGTAAACAGGAGCCAAATATAACTTATATATAAATAAACAGTGTTATATTGTTCATTTCACACTGTACCTGATGGGTTACAAAGGAGTGCAACCTGACATCTGCTCTCTCTCTGACCAGCTTCCACACGTCATCCCCGTACGACTCCTTGATGAAGTCATGAAGACTCTCACACAGCAGCCCGTACATTATGTCTCTATTGATTGATGTTTGAGCTGTAGACTGTCAAGACAGCTCCCCAACCGACCGACTTCCAACAGTCCTCCCAAAGGCACCTGCGAGCGAAAAAGAAAAGTTCCCAATGATGACTTTTTCAACGCTGCAATCTGAATTTTAATGCATTTAGCTTTCAGCGTCAAGCTATAAAAAGCCATGAACTGGATATTGTCGCTTTTGTTATCTCTCGCTCTCAACACTACCTGTGGACTTTTAAAGTTCCTCAGATTAGCTCAGCCAAGTAAGGTTTCATCTGAAAGCCAAGAGGACGAACAGTTTTAAAGGTTCCCTAATTACACAAGCCCTTGAATCTCAATGGGTCTTCATTGTTCCTGTGTCAGCTGTCAGCACCTGGTGGCTGTGCGCTGCTCTCTATGTGCCATTAACACACCGCGGAGAGCCACCCTTCAAACACAGATGACATTAGTCAGAGGAATTTTTTCCTTTTGTCATTGTTGTGTTCTTGGGAAGGATCTTTTAAAATCATTGAATTACAAACAGATGCTTGTCATAATAACTCTGTTTTAATGAACAGTAATAAGAAACAGGTTTAAATAAAGTGACAGATTTATTCTAATTGCAAACATGCGTGCCATTAAAAGGCTGCAACTGTATTTGTTTAAAGGAGGCTACTAACCTCTCTGGTTTCTTTTTATAAAGCAAAAGGCTTTTTTTTTTACTAAACAAACATTCTTAAATAAACCCTGAATGCTCAGCAACTACTCAACTTCATTGTGTGTCTGCAGATAATTTTCTGTGACTCAGGATGACTCCACATTTTCTTTCAGAGGCTGCAAGGCTTCCCACTGAGGAATAGTGGCATTGTGGAGCAGGGCAGATGCGAAATCGATATCCAATCTCGACAGGGATAAGGAAACTGTTTTTTTCCTCCAGGCTCCCACTGAGCTCAATGAATCCATTAGTGGGAGCAAAAAAAGCTGCTCAATAAAGACTAACTTGAGTTCACAAAAGGCAACCGCATAGAAGGCTAAAGGGCATTGCTTCTAGTGTAACGCAACTCTCAAGATTATGCAGAATTCACCGAAGTTTCTCAGCAGTTGGTGAGCAGAGAATAACAAAAAAAAACACACAAGCATAAACATAATATTGTTATTTCTACAAACCTTTACACCACTGAGCCACTAAGGAGTACTAAGAATGCCAATAAAGCACATGAAGTGAAGGAAAAGGATGTCAAAGATCTGAAACCATCGAAGAGCAAACTGCCTCAGAGTTTAACCTTTGACCCCAAAGTGGAGAACTGAATCACAGCCTCTGGTCGCAGTGACCTCATCAATTTTACAGCTGCTCCTGTGAATCTGTCTGTGTATGGGAAACACACAGCGAGCGTTTAAAAGCAACCAAGTGCAGAGGGCAGAGTAGTTACAGAGTGCTTTATAGAGGAGAGAAAAGGAAGAGAGAAAATAGAATTGAAATCAAGTTTGTGTGTGTCCGTGTTTACAGTGGAGAGGTTGGATGCTTGGCCTCTCTGACAGCTCAGTGTCACTGTCTGGACAGCAGCTGTTGGCCTGCCCACACACACACACACACACACACACACACACACACACACAAACTTAAACACTTACGTAGATAGATAGGATCAGATTTTTATTATCAAAGAGGCTCGAGGGTAGGAGGTAAATCTTTGCACTTGCCCCTTCCCCTTAATCGCCCTTTTACAACCCCACCTCCTCCCGAACACTCCCTCCATCCATCCTCACTCCTCTGCTAAAATAACCCAGTGAGGTAAGAGCCTGAGGCATCCTGGGATGGCTTTTATACAGACTGTTCCTTCTCTGCTTAGAAGTGTCTGAGTGAAGCGTTGAAGCGTCCAGGTTCCAGAGCAGGATAAACCACCCGACCATCCGGATCAGCTCCAACAGCCGAGACACAGACAGGCAGGACACACAGGTAAGGACTGACAGGAGGGGAGTGTGGGTAATTACTACCAAAATAAGCAGCGACAGAGGGAACTGCTCATTGTGTGGAAGTCACTAAGTCCTCAAATGACCTGCAAACAGGTGAACAGTGGTTTTGCTGCGAAGTAACACTTGTGTGTTTTTTCTGTATACACATGAAATGAATGCATATTGAGAACTCACATGAGTAAGTTATAAGTTATTGTAATCTTAGAAGCTTCAACAAACTACAAGTAAAGGCACCTCCTGAACCCATAAAGATTAAACATGCAACAGAGTAATTTAGCAACGATAAAACTGATATTACATGTGGTAAATCAAGTATATAAAAATTAATAACACACAGTAAACCTTTTAAAGTGCGTCTTCTGCTTTAGTAACTAAATGAGAATTCATATTTCCCTTGGTAAAAAAAATATGTTAAAGTATTGGAAGTACAATAAAAATAACTACACTTTAGAGAAAAAAATCCTTACATAAGTTCACATGGAAACGTGTGTGTCCATCAGGGGAAGATGATTAGGACGATGACGCCATCAGGCCAGGCTGACATTACTAAGCAGAGGATGCTGCAGGCTAAGGCTCTGTCTATGGAGGCCAGGGGAGGTAAGTTTGGAAGTACTGACTTGATCCTGTGTTAATCAGTGTCCAATTTGAAACAGATAAACGTAGATAATTATTTGTAGGTAAACTTACGTACATGTTAGTTTTACATACTAGTTAACATATTTCATTAAAAAACTTGGTTCGCTCTTGTGTGTATTTACGCTCATATTCAAAGTGTCATAGTGTGTGATCACAGCCAGAGCTGTCAGATGTAATTGAGCCAAACATCAAAGAGTGTTTGCCCACCGCCTTGGGACACATGAAGTGCAGTACACCCAGATCCCAGGAGCGCTGGTGTGTTGTTGAAATTCCCCTAACATTCCAGCAGGGACCATCCCAGTTGCACTGTTTGTTTTCCAGTGTTATCTGCCAGCTAAGCTTTTGAAAACAAGTCCCCTAAACTCAGCAAAATGTGACTCCCACCACTGAATTTTACACAGGCCGATCAAAGGCAGCTCCTCAAGGGTGGCACATGCCCAGACTCCTTTTAACACTTTTCATGTACGCGAAAGAGTCTTTCATCCAGAGATCCTATTTATATGCCCAGTTACCCATGCAACCCTGGACCACAACACACATTACGCACCCCTTGACATCATCTTGAGGCTATTTCAGACCCTCTGCTGTGAATTGATAGAACACGAGAAGAGACACTATCTGCAAAAGCTGTGCAGATACCAACTTAGTGATGCTGCGCATGGTTTGACTTCTTTATTTCAGCGCCCCTCAGCTGTTTAAAGTTGACAGAAACAAGATCAGAGAAGACATTAAGATTTGCCAAAGGTCCTTATTAGTCTGTGCTGCTTTCCTTTTTACTTTCCAAATGTCTTGAAGTCACTGTTATCACCGCTTGTGCACCAACTGCAAAGCGTCAGGATCCTTATTTATGCCTGATGCCACGCAACACAGCATAATAACCTGCAGCAAAGAGATGTCTCAACTCTGATACTGTCGTTCAGAATATGTAAATAAAGAAATATGTTAAAATAAAGTCACTTATCAGAGTGCCTCTATTTGTCTGTCGTGTCATGGCAGAGGGTCTGAACCTGGGGAAGAAGGTCAGCGTTCCAAAGGACGTGATGATGGAGGAGCTCAACCTTCTGTCTAATCGAGGCTCTCGCATGTTTCAGGAGAGACAGAAGAGGGCTGAGATGTACACGCTGGAGAACAGTGCCAGTGGCGCTTACAACACCAACAATGTAAGGAAATAAAAGATGGCACATAGCACACGATGATTCCTCTCCACAGAATCCACAAACCCAAACCGTGTACTTGTGTTTCTGATATGAAGGTAATGCTTACAGCTTACAGCTCACAGCGCGTTACAGCTGTTGTTGGTCAGATTGGCGGGAGAACTATAATTATTCTGATGAAGTCCAATGAAAACTGACTCTTCTCTGACCTTTCTGGACGTCTGCTGGCTCATTTCTTTGGGTAGCGGCAAGGTTTTTAACCTCTTATCAGACGAACAGCATCTGCAAAATGGAGTGTTCCCACCCTAATGAATGACATTTTTAACAAAAAGCAAATTTTAATCAGGCAGAGATATCCTTGTCAAATAATGAACCTTGTAGGAGGGAAATGGAGGTACTTCAACAATTTAGTGCTGCACTCTAATTAGGCTGCCAGGTCCGCAAGAGACAGCTTTTTAAAAGAATGGACAGTGTTGAAGCAGCAGAGGATGAGATATCCTAAATTTCTGAAATTAGTTTGGGAAAAAATCCAAAAAAGCTTTATCTACACTTACTATAATGCAACTCAGCTGCACATTACTGCCCCCAAAATAACCACTTGTTTCATACCCTAAACGTCTAATTTGAAATGACATCATTAGATATTCTTCAAACTTTGGAGAGCTCCCTTCAGAGCCAAGAAAGACTCATTTATTTATCTGTTGGCAGGCTGAGTAGTTCTTCTTCCCACAAGTGAAATTAAGTTCATGGGTAAAAATCAATGAAATGCCTCTCTGCAAAGGTTTGTTATAGTATTTGTGTAGTAAAAAAAAAAAAAAAAACATTCTCCCCCAAAATCTTTGTCTAGAGCATCTGTCTCAAAGCATAATTACAATTGCAAAAATATTTTCATATTGTCCATCTACAAATGTGACATTTTACCTTTACATATACATGACAGTTGATTGCTAAGTTTGTGGGCTGACGTAGAAGCAGATGTCTCTCTGCTACTATTGCATTAAGCATCCCATTTCTTCACCACGCTGTAAGAGGAGGCAGTCTGTCCTTGTTGTTGCCTGCATGACCTTGTGAACCTCTTTTGGTTGACTAAGGTTGTGGATGACTGCATGAAGGTCCATAATGCCCATTTTCTCAGACAGCGCTGACTTGCACTTTTATTTCTGCACGGTCTTTCAAAGGGTTCATGTGAATGTAACATTAAATTTTATTGTTGATATTAAGTATGTTTACAGTCCTTATCTTTGACATTTCATCCACATGACTTCTTTCCTATTCTTGTTTTTCCCTCCTCTTAATCTAAATAATATCACTGCACCATAGTCTTTGAATGTTTTAACAAAGTCTAACCATGCCTGTTTGCCAGGTCCATCCAGAGGCCGTTCCTCCCCAGCAGATCATCCCAGAGCCACAGGGAGGAAAAGAGAACCAGGCTTTCTCCATCCCTGGTAAGCATAGCCTGGTCATGAACCTTCAGAAGACTGTAGCAAAGAAGGGCAATCCTGACGTCCTCGCTCCAGGTAAATGGTAACAAATGGTGAGGAATGGATTGCCGCAGACTGCCACTGGCCATGAGGCTAGCTCACTGCAAATGCTTGGGCAAAGAATAGACATTGTGTCTGACTTTGATCTGCTACTGTTCACTTTTTTTATGGAAATGTACTAAGCAAATAAATTAGTTTTATTATTATCAGAGCCAGGAGAGTTGGCAGTTCCCAGAGAGCAGTGATCTGTAACCATCTTTGCTGTTGTGTATTTGGCCTGACAGACGGCAGCGCTTCCTATCTGACAGTGAGCTGAGCCCCGTTTATCATCAGGGATTCACACTGAGATCTAATTACTGTGTTTCCTATTGTTGACAGGAGAGACATCAAAAGAATCTCTATGTATTTTAGATTTGTTTGTGCTTTGTTAGGGCTTGCTTTTTCGAAGTTATCTGTTGGGCTTTGCAATTAGTTTTAAGACCAAAAGGAATATGTGTTTTTCTCTTGCTTCTGATTACTTTGACTTCAAAAGATAAACTACTTAAAATAAAATAACAGCTTTCAATTTACTGGATGTGGTATGACAGTTTTACCCACTGACATGAGACTTGTGTTTCTGTCAGGATATTCTGGCCCTCTGAAAACAGTTCCTCATGAGAAGTTCAACACAACAGTAATCCCCAAATCCTACTGCTCCCCATGGGCGGAAGCTTTGGGAGGCAACGAAGAGCTCCTGAACACCCTAAATACCCAGCTGCCCCAGCCCCCACAAAGACCACAGCCAGCCAGCTACAGGTGCTTCAACAGGTAAATGTGCCTTACTCATTTCCCCTAATAATAATAAATTGTATTAATTGTTAAATCCTTCTCAGTTGGAAGCTTAAGCCTTGAGATCCAAACGGCTTCAAATAGACCCACTGATGACCTAACCATGCCATCCATCACAATCATCTCGTCCCTCGGCTCCACTCCATGTTTCCACGGTTTAGAAATGAACCCGGTCTCTTTGGCTTGCACCTCCTTGGAGTGTGGCTGCGTGATGGCTATTTTTGAACTGTAGTTCTTGAAAGATGATCCACTGGTGGGGCTGCAAGCTTTTCATGCCCTCCAAAAGAAAGATTACGCACGACCGGGAATCATCTTTCTCATGGCACACAAGGAAAGACATCACTCTAGCGAGGTGGGGGGGGACAAAGGTTAAGCTTTGGCAGGTGGAGAAATGGAGAATTTGTTAAAAACAAACTTAAGACTTTACTCAATTAAAGCTTTCAGTCACTCACTTTCCGCCAATCAGTCCGGAACTGTATCCCCTCCAGGGGGATCTGTTTACACCCTTAAGATTACTATGAAATTATGATGCCTTAATTAAATATGATCTCAGCAGCTAAACAAGTGGTAGAGGTTGAGTTCACAACACACTATTCTGACCTGAGTGGTTTCCTTCTGTTATCAGGACTGGTCAAAAAAACAAGAGATTACCAGACTCAGTTGTGTGTTTCATCTACAGATTTTTGCCTTTTACGGGCATGAGTCTGAGCCATGTAATACCCAGAGTCCTGTTTGCAAGGAACATGAAACAGTGCATTCAGTCTGCTCACTAAGGTCTCTTCTCTTTGTCTCTAAGAACTGCCATGCCGTTTGGGGGAGCTATGGCCAGCAAGAGGGTGATCCCAGTGATTAGCTATGAGGCAGTGGAGTCCCAGAAGCTGCCCAGCATCGCTCTGGACCGCATGTGTCGGCGGCCAAACTTCAACAGAGCACCCAGGGGATGGGGAATTGATTACTCCCCTGAAACTAATGAACTATGAGAAAGGGCTGATCAGCTAAAGACTTAAGCACTGACCTACGTTTGCCCCTCTCCTAAGATGATCCCCTAGGTTAATCACTGGGCACTGCAGGGAGATATAAACACTCCTGCCTGATATATAAGGTGGTTTGCTACTGCTGAGTGATTTGATCTGCAACTCAGTGCTGGAATCAGTTCATGACCAGAGTCCAGAGTCCAGGATAAGGCCACCACAGATTACACACTTTTACCTTCTATCTCTTCTGATCGCTTCAATATTCCTGAACTCCCAGTTTCCTCCCTTCGTCTTCATCTTAATCCCCCTTTTGTCCAACTGATACAAATAAAAGAGCATTACGAGATAACTCTGCTCTTACACAATACCTAAAAAAGTTGTAATGAAGTTCTAATGAAAAATATGCAATGAGACAATCACTGACAAAATTGCATCTTTTTAATGACAAGTGAAAACAACATTCAAAGAAAGCCTTACAATAAGTGAGTCTGCTGTGGAATATTGAGATTGTGTCAAATAAAAAAAAAGACAATTTAAATGAAAATTAAGAGGTTTAAAATGCTCCTCAGAATTTTACTCCACTTGATACAATGCACAAAGTGACAAATATGAGCTTTACCTACAGTTTGCATTTTAATATTTACAATGGCTCCAACCACAGGAGCCTGTAAAAACCATATGGCCCCAAACTCGCTGGCTGGTACTCTCATTTCCTCTCCCTATTACCATGTTAACTTCCACCATTCAGATGCTGTTCTGGTACTTTTAACTACTTGCAGTGACAAAATCATCTTGTAACATCCTGGTAGTTGTCTCTCTAGACACAGATGGTGCTTGTTCATTCGTTTGTTCATTCACTGCACTGCGGGTGGTAAAATAAATCAGATGTTATCCTGTAAGAAATAACTATTTGCTAAGCACTGTGTTTCTCACAGGGGGATTCTTTAGGCTTCAAGCCCACTGACGGCGTCCGAGGTAAAAGCACCTGACCAGGTTAATGTTACGGAAAAGTATGACACCATTTCACAGTATGACTCCACTCTAGCTGCTAATCGCCATGACGAGAGCCATGAGCTGCATGGGCACCCATGCGCTGCGGATCCTGGGAGGGGTAGTGGATTTGACCAGGAGGTCTCATGCTCATTGGAGGAGGCATAGGTGGAGCCATGGGACCCATGGGATGAAACATTGGAGGTCCAAAACCTGATTGATGAGATAAAAAGAGAGAGCAGCGTTAGATTCCACCTTTTCTCAAAGTGTATAATTTGCTAACATCCTGCCACATCAAGAATATATTTTCTCAGCGGCCTAGAGGTCAGAACTAAGAAATGTAAACAGTGGCTTCAAATTAATGAGATTCTATACAATAACTATCATATATATTAACATAAATCTTACAAACATAAGTTCCTTTGTATGTGGCCATCTATGAGATCTCGGTTATAATCTTACCTGGAGGGGGCGGGTTGATGCCAGGAGGTGGAGGCAGAGCAATGTTCATGACAGCAGGAGATGTACTGGGATCCAAGTTGAAGTAGTTTGCAGGAGCCTCTTCGTCTAAAGCTGGTGGTGGAGGAAGGGCTACAGCACAAAGGGAAATTTAATTTAAGAAACAGTGTGGAAAAACACAGATTAAAACAACAGTTCAGCAATTATTCCATTTTCACAAATACACATCTAACTGTGTATGCAGCCTCACCTCCAGGCAGTCCAGGTACAGGATCAAGTCTAGTGCCCATCTCACTGACGCCATCTTTGATGCCATCCTTGCCTCTCGCTGCCTGAGACCTAAAATGACAAAACACAATTTAGATGTATTAATTTCATTACACTTTTTAACTCACTGAATGGTGTGCAGAAGCAGAACTCAATCAAAAATAAAATACTTGTGTGTGCTGCTTTTCAATTCTTAAGCAGGTAAAGTTCTGAGTCTAATATTTTATAGCACTTAAATGGTCGGTGTGCGTTCTACTGAAGCTGTGATGATAGCATTACTTCAGATACTCACTTCTAAAACACACATGCACAATGAAAACCAAGTTTGAAAAGCTTATTCTCACTAGAAATGTGTACATCTCCTCCCAAGTGCTTCCACGCAAGCTAAGAAATTTTATCACATGGCACGAAGGGCTTTGTTGACTTGGGTCTACACAATACTGTCTGCATGAGTGTGGGTTCAGTGTCCGGATGGGGAGCTGGGGGCTGTGACTTGTTCAGCTTTTTACCTTCCCCACTTGACAGTGAGCCTCCGTCCATTGATGATAAGTTTGTTGAAGGACTTCTCAGCAGCCATTTCAGCTGCCTGCCGTGTGGCAAACTGGATGAAGGCACACTGCTGCCTCTGGACGATGGTGATGGTGCGAATCTCACCAAACTGGTAAAAGTGACTCCTGCATTAACAAAAGAGATGTCAACAAATGTCCAACAGATGCTAGAAGTCAAGGTTTATATTTTTTGCAGCTTTTCTTATGTCAACAAAACTACATACTGTATTTACAAACAGATAAAAACTCACTGTCAATAGCATCAGTTAAAGTTGTACAAGAGTTTGTTATTAAATTGAAATGCTTACTTGAGATCTCCATCTGTAACAGTATCTCCCAAACCCCCTATGTAAAGGGTGCTGATGGACTTGTCCTCTGGTGGGTCCAGTCGAGGCATGGTTGAGGCCCGCTTCAGCAGCTTATCAGCCACTGGGTCATTGATGCCGTAGTAACGATCCTTGATATTCTGGTCAGCTAGAGGATCATCAGGATCTGTGGGTTTTTCATGCCTGTGTCAAAAGAGAACCGGAGTGAGAAAATGCAACAAGTGTATGGAAAATAAAGTCTGCTTAAACCACAAGAACACACCAGTTTCTAGTTTGGCCTTTAGAAATACATTAAGCTAAGAAACAATCAGCTCCAGCACTCACTGCTGACAACACAACACCATGTTTGACCTCTGCACTGTAACCATTACTGTCTGTGTGAGGTGTAACTCACCTGTAGGGACACTCCTCCCCTCTCTTGCACTCTCCTTTCACCCAGAAAGAGCAGATATGCGGTCGATTCCTCTTGTAATATGGTGTGGTCCGGGCCAGTTTCAGCAACATATCACTAGAGCTGGGCGCTTTACCGAGCTGGCCCACTGGCCGTGTGCCATCAGAGTTGGCTATCTGAGAACACAGGGGTACGAACAGACACAAGGAATTAATGACAAAAACACCCTCTGAGAACACATTAAATAGAAGGTGGGTCCTCTTGGGCCTATTGATTAACCTTAGGTGGAAGAAAACTCCAAGTAATAATGATGGCTAACATCTACTTCACTCACAGTACTTTATTCATTGTGAAAATAAAGATAAGTTAACCCCTGTCCAAACCTCTTTGCCAAAAATTTTTCAAAGTGACTATCCTGTTTAAAATATATAGGGATTTTGTAACAGCAAGTTGAAACAAAGCTTGTATTTTCCAAGAGTACTCTGATTGATCAGCCACCTATAGTTACCAGATGATTTTTCTTCTAAATAGTCTGATCAACTGTCTCTAAAAGCTGATTACATTCACTAGTTACTCCACACTCTACTACAATGCCTGAGTGTACAGGGGTTTGAAAACTACTAGTGCCTCTACTGCAGACTACATAAAATGTATTTAAGACAAACAAATATTTTAACAGGAAACCTCCAGAAAGAAACAGGTTTTGTAAGTACGTAAATCTATTGCTTAGCAAATGACAAACCTAACCAAGCACTGACTACAAACGGAGTCTTCTCATTCTGTTCCTGTCACCAACATTATCAGTAGCAAATAACCATTCATGAACATTAGAACAAACAAACGAACGTGCACAGGACATCCTTATGAGAAAACTGTACCTATTGTAGCAGTATGAAAATCCCAACAAAAATGTTTGTTTTCTGCATCAAAAAGCAACCATACCTCTCTCTCCATGTTCTGTGTGTAGTACTCTTTGTTCACATCTGACCGAGGAACCTCATCTTTAACTGAAAGTCCAGTGTCTCTGACCTGGATAGGCAAACCTGTAAAAAAAAACAAAAAACAATGTGAAATGAAGGTCAAACTCACAAGGCTATATCCTCCAGCAAGTATTACAAGAAGTATATAAAACAATAATAATAAGATCACATTATGATTACTAAAAGTTACTTGCAGAGACTCACCATACTCCAGATCCAGCAGACATGTCTGACAAACATTCTTCATTTTACTGCAGGTCTGACAGACCTCTGTCTTCTTGAAACGCATACGTGTCCCTGGACACCATCGGAACACGGTAAAGGGCCGAGCACAGATCTGATGGGCATCGAATGAGAACTACTGAATGCATGTTCTTAAATTAAACCAAACTATTTACATGTTTGGAAATTTTACTGTTACTGCCCAACTAAAATTCATGCAAAACATACCTTGCATTCTTTGCCATACTTCTCCTTGGTCTGTAAAATAAATCATGAACAAATTTAAACTCTACTGATAAACACTATGAGACAAAAAAAATCAGTCCAAATTATTATGTTGACACAGATAACGCTAATTTACCATGCGTATGTAAGGGTTTTCTCCTAAACATGTCTGACAGAGAATTGGAAAATCCTGGAAGACAAAGGAGAACAGATGTTCAGTTAGAAAAAAACAAGTACTATGATTATTTGTTCACTTAATAGTCTCATGATGCAGGTTATCTGAAGCAGTAACTTGGCCCACATTCTCTTTTTGCCCCTTGGCAAAGTAACACTTGAACACAGGGAGCGCAATGAGACTTGCTCGCTCCTACTTTGCCATCTGTTAAAGGATGCTGTTTCAATCCAAGTGCTAGGTGCTGATAATGACCTTGCCTTAATCCATCCCATTGAGAGCCAAACACCTAAATATAAGCAGCTCTTGTGGCTCACATGTCAACTACACAGTCTAGAGTAGCAAAGTTTATATTTTGGTGTCTAGGTAAAACCAACATTGGCCAAGACCTTTT
>JAUZTA010000031.1:10893520-10905601 GCA_034780835.1 Ctenochaetus striatus
ACTAAAGGGTTAGACTTATGGTTAGCTGCGTTGCTATCTATTTTCACCACTAAAGCATTTTTAGACTAGGCAGGATTAATCGTCAGAAAACTGGCAATAACTTTGTGTGGCGGGTGGGCTCCCATTTGCAAAAATCATTAATAAGTGAAATTTGTTTTCACTGGTTAGCATTATTAAACGCAACGACGTAATATTGTTGTTATCTTGCTAGTGCTAGCTCTGCTCAGCCCTACTAAGCTAACTTTAGCACAAAAACATTTACGCTTGATTCAATTTACGGGATAACATCAGTTCGCTCTATGTTAGGATTAAGGTGTTACTGTACATCCTCTGTGGCGCTGCTGCTGGGTCTGGACGAGACAGTAGAGTTTCACAAACTCACGTTTATATACCAACATGTTATGAAGCAACCACGCTTCTCGTACTAGCTAACGGTAGGCTAACTAGCTAACGTTACCAGGCTAAACCCGCCAAGAAAATGGCAAGCTGGCAGATTTTTGATCATGTTACTTTCTCAAATCGAGCTCGAAATGATTTAGTTTTACTCATTCTCCCTGTCCTGTGAACTAAAATGCCATTTAAACGTACCGCATCTTCCCAGTTCTGTCTGTTGTAGGTATTGGATCCTAGGGACGTCGCCATTTTGCAGAATGAGAGCCAAATGGACCAAACCAGAGGTGTCAGCTAGACCACAATGCACCGCGCCAGAGAGCCACGTTTCACCTTCGGGTGTCGCCCTATTTCAAGAAAGCAAGGGTGACACAAATTCATTAAAAAAAATATTATAGTACAGGAAGGTAATACAAAAAAGTATGTAGGAGTAAAACTGTCTGTGTACCGTAAGTTGCACTAGTAATAATAACTTTGCATATCAACATTTAAAATTTAAGTTTGTTATCAGATACGTTTAATACAATATCAAAAAAACAACAACAAAGATAATCTCAAGTTTTGCACTGCTGGCTGCAATATTAAGATGCCAATGCATATGAAATATTTTGATAAGTTAAAGCGTACGCTAGCCTAACAAGATGAGTATAAATGGCCCAAGTCCCTAATGTTACCCTCTGGCCCACATTTGATTCTTTGTGTATATTTTGTTGATTATGCATGTTATCTGTGCTATCATCATATATTTTGAATTAATACAGATTATGTTAGGACTAAGTTTAATCAATTAAAGGATGTGAGTAATTTTTTTCAAAATTTTCTGCACTTGTGTGTTTTTCTGTGTCTGAATGCAAGCGAGTGTGTGTGTGTGTTTGAGAGAGAGAGAGAGAGAGAGAGAGAGACAGATAGAGAGAGAGACAGAGAGAGAGAGAGAAACACAGACACACTGATTGGCTGCTGTGTGTTGGCTTGTAAGCCAATTGTATAGTCCACTTATCGTTATCTATCCACCTGTTCCACTCCAGGTCAAGGTGTCTATACTGTGTGAAACTCCAATTAGTAGGGCAAAGGATGTTTGAGATTACGGATTGGCATTAAGCTGCAAATGTTTATTTAAGATCAAGGTGAGGTTGTGGAGTCAAAGGACAGGGATTTAGAATCAGGCCTGAGTGCAACTGCCGTTCAGGAGGTCAGAAAGGAAGTCTGCTGTATTTTTAGGCTTTGAGGAGAAACATCTCTATTCTCCTCTGTTGTTTCTGGTGTGTGAGTTAGATTCAGTGATTTCAGAGTATAATCTCCTACATTGTCCTTATTAATAAATAATGATCACCAGTTGCCATGTAGTCACATTCTCATTAAAGGGTTAAACTGAAATCTCCCGCCTCCTCTGTCTGTTTCCCTTGGGTGCACAGTCTGTGTCTTACCCTGAGTTCATTGGGACACCAAAGCGAACCTTACGGGCATGGCCCTTTTTGTCTTAATGAGTCGTGTGACCCTGTCTTCTCTCTCATGTGACGTGGATGAGACTGCCAAAGCTATTTTGAAGGAGGGCTTTGTCTTGGATTTAGCTGCTCCATAATCAAAATCACCAACCTCATGAGTCACAAGGTCAGAGGACATGAAGGTGTACCACTACCTCATTGCTGCTTAGCGTTTCAGAGCTCTAGTCAAAAAACTGCATCTTCAAAAGGACAAACTACAGTATTATTTCTGTTGATTTACATTTTTATACTCATGTGTATACATTTGTTTTCCTGAAACTTTGTTGTATACCAGCCAGCCATCAGTTTCCTATGTAAGTCAAGATGGTGGTTTCTGTTGTCCATTCTTTGCAGCAATAACTAGTGCCATAAATGTTGTCATAATTTAGTATTTTCCATTAGACTGATGAAAAAAAGCGAATGGAAATACTCAATAAAGGTACATTTCTAGAATATCGTAGCAGTGGGCCTGACTCTTAGTAGGCCTATGATCACATTAGACTAATTAAAAAAAACAATAACATTGTATATTATTAAAGTACTGGGGTGGTTTTTACAATAGGAAACATACATGTAATTTAGTAGAACATTTCCCCTCTAATGCAACATTGATTAGAGAAAAACTGAATGAACGCTTTTGGCGTAATCTGCATGGTGCGGTGACTATCATAACAATCTTTTATGAGCTGCTTGTGGGAGATAATTGAAATAAAACTTTCAGGGTAATTTCAGTATCGTTGCACAATTAAATTTCGCATGTAGTTCCTCACAGTATATCAGGGCCACTAATCTGACGACTGAAGTGCAGGGATGCAGATAAGCCCCTGCAGGAATATGATCGCACACTGATTTCTTTGAGTAGTTGTTTACTTTGCATGTATGCGCATATCAAGAGACCAAAAAAAATGTGCTGCGCTGGCGCCGCCTGTCGACAGTTATGGGCCACTGCTCTTTGTACAGAGCCGCAGAAAGAGAGGGGCATTCTCAGATTTCCCGATTTCTCCCAGCCGAGTCCGCTGTGCCGCTTCCACATCACGGCCGACAGCAAAGCGAGACGACGACGACGACGACATGCGCCCACATGCTTCGATCCCGCATTCATTTCAGGAAGCCAGTGTTTTCCCGGATCCCACAAGAGCCAGACAAGGTGAGTACATCGACGCTACACAAGTCTCGTCGCGGTGTTTTCGCACATGTTTGATACACGACCGAGAGTACCGCCGCTCGGTCTCCCAGGCCAGGCTAGTAAACGTTGTCTGGCGCAGACGGAGAATGAGGCCAGTTTTTCGGCCTGACTCTCCCCTGCTTGGAAGCATAAAAAGCCCATGGCGGTATAGTGGAGGCTCGGAGTAGCTTTCGGCTCGTCCGTACGGCAGTAGAAAAAGGATGCTAATACTATGTTTTCGAAGCGGGGTCTGGTCGAAGTTTGTGCTCAGAATAGAGCTGTGTCCGGCTGCTCTGCTCCGTGATTTAATATCGGAATTCCTTTATTCAGCCGGATACCGTAATGCAGCCCTGTAGCCTACGAGCCAGCAACTTGTTTTTGTAACTTTGTAGCAGCTGCTGCGACGTATAGAGTTTTATGTAAAGCTCAGCCTTAAGTTAGCTTGAATTATTTTGCAACAATGTAGCAGTTTGCCCTTAAACGTAACACTCCGGCGTCCCTCCTGCAATGAAAAGGACAAACGATTTTCCGTGCAAATTCGAATTAAAGGTCGATACGACCGTCTGCCACCTTATTGAGTAGCACCCCACATAACAGAGGTTGCATTAAAAGGTAACTATGGGAATGCAGTGACTGGTTAAACATTGCTCAATTTGTCCAAATGATTTCTGTGAACTCGGGTTAATTACGAGAAGTGATTGCGGGCTCTGTGTTATGACAAATGCAGCATCAGACTATGAAGTAGCTACCTGTAGGAATCATCTGCAGGGTTGTTTTTAATTCATAAAACAAGATTTCAAAACTATTTCTCTCCCCTTCACATAAACTAGATGCACGTAAACATAAACAAAAAACGATAATGCTGAGTAAGCTAAATCATCCCCCTCTTTTGATCTCACAAAAAAAGTAGGACGGCTGAGATGCACTTTGAACAAAGATATGCATCCAGTGTAAGTGCTTTTTAAGTGTTTTTAGTATGTAACTTGTGTGAAGCGCAGCTGCTGTTGCACAATGCACCAATAATGCAGTGTTTTCTCTTAAATAAAATCTGCCTTTACTGTGTGAGGCTGCCTTGTTATTCTTTGTTGTGTAAGCTGGAGCAAATGTCTGTCTCCGCCGAGATAGCTGCATCTATTTAATACTATAAACACTTGACTCTGCTCTGTAGCAAAAAGGGGCAGTCCAGACCTGCCTGAAATCTGTTGCCCTGGGCTGTGCGCGCGTGCAAGCGTGCACCTATGTGAGTAAGAGATTATAAAGAAGAATGACTCACGCTCAGAATGTATTTGGCAAAGTCAGAAGGACTTTCCCTGCATTTCGCCCCAGCTGCAGAAGACATTCTTTTGACTGAAAAGTGCTGTCATTCTGGTTTTATGTGTCATGAGCTTTATTTGAACAGTGCTGCACAATCTTGCTATTTCCAAGCCATGTGTTGTTTATCACATGTTCCACCCATCACAAAAAAATGTAGGGCTCATTCAATTTGCGGATTAGATTTAAAAAAAAAAAAAAATGTGTGGATGCTGTCATTTGTTTGTCAAATTTGTGGAGCGATGAATCTTAAGTTGCATTCTGTTTATCTGTGCCAACTGTTTGTCTGGTTGTTCTAACCCTCCATCTGACTGCTCCCACTGGCTGCCAAACATGCTGTGATCTAGCACTTTCAGTTGATGAAGGCTGCCACTGCTGCAGCAGCCATTTGATCATATATCAGCATCTCTTCACTTACGGTAGATATGCCAGTGAAATGCTGCGACTGGGTTACAATGCCTACACACAGAGGTTGTTTAAATACCGTAACATCACAGCGTATGACAGATCACATCACCGAACAGAGTTTGGCTGTTTATCAAGAATGAGACACGATCACAGAGGATTCGTCATTTGAGATTTTAGGTTTGAATGGGGAACATTAAGAAGATTTTGCTGCTGGTTGTCAATCATCACTTTGACTGCTTTATTGCAACTCATCTCCACCGAGGGGATGGTGTAAGTTTAATTGTACTGCAGTAAATATGCCATCACATTTAATGTTACACAAGATAACCATTGGGAACTGTAGTGCCCAAAAACATGCCAGCTCTTGTATTTTTCCATGTCAGTGCCCCTTGTATCCACACTCAGTGTGCGGGGGGCAGACCTCTCTTTAGAGTGGGGCTAAACGCAGGCATCCTTCCAAAACTCAAGTCCCCCCCAACTCTCTCTGCTGGGTATAAGCACTGCTTTGTGCCACAATACTGCTCCCTATGGTTCTTATTCATATACTACTACAACACCACCGGCTCCACTGGAATCTACAATTGGACCTGTACCCAAAATAGCCTGCTGTGTGACAGAAAAACTCAGATGTTTCCTCATTAAGTCAGGCTTTTAATTTAGTATGCCTGATTGCATGAGGCAGATTGTACCATTGTAACCTGCAAAGTAGTCTTTATTGAAGTGCCTTTTTCTGCCTGGAATGTGACTGTGACATTTTCTGGCTTAGGATCTGCTGTCGTGAGGGGTATTGGAGAGCAGGAGCAGAGTAAATACATTTCAAACAGCACAGCACATCCGAGTATTAGCAAATGATCCGATAGCATCTGTAATCCTGGGGAAAACCTGGAGAGGTTTTTTTTTTTTTTCCTTGAATAGTGCTAGCCTGCATCAGATAGTTGGCAGGCGATGGGGTTGTCCACATGTGTGACTGGCTGGCTAGGCTAACGGCACGGCTGACTACAGTATGCAGGCAGATCAGATTACTGAACGATTAGCCATGGCCTCCTATCCTCGGCCCTGGGAAATGATTTTCCACTGTCATAATTCCCTAGACTGAATTACGCAGGCCAGTGACTCAGAGATACTCAATACTACAGGCCTGAGTACTGCATGGCATAACTGTTGCTCTCTGGAGAGACAAGATAGGTTAAGAGTGGTTGCACCATTGAGGACAAAATAGTCTTCGCAATTGAATTTCATGTTGAGTTCTGGTGTTTGCTCTCAAGCTTGGAGGCTAATGCAGCTGAGCATCATGTGTGGAAAAGGTTACCGTTCATTGTTATGTGTACCCTTTGGTCGCTACTTTGACAAAAACGAGGCATCAGACAGCTGGAAAATGATCCCGAAACCCTAAACTGTCCCTCACATGTCCCTCTATTGTGAAGTCGTACATCAAAAATGTGAGCACATGTCAGATGGGCAATGAGGCAGTGTAAATCAAGCAGGCCTCTAGTGGAATTTTGCTGAATGGAAAGATAGTCAAAGGGGAGAGAGAGAGAGGAAAAGAGGGAGAGGCTAACCGGTGGAGGTAGGACTGTGTTTCCAAGGTGCTTGCCCCCTGAGGCAGGAATCCGATACATTCCAGAGGCTCCTGTGTCCAGACGAATAATGGTGACTAGGGTGTAGCGTTTCATCAGATGACACATGATTGGAGCTTAAGTGCTGGGAAAGTAAGAGCTATGTCATAGGCTCTGAGGTAGCCAGTTCTGGTTGCCTGAGGGATCGGGAAGTATGCCAAAAGAGCAGGACAGGTTATGTGAGATATGGATTTATCCCCTGCAGAAGACAGCTCGGTTTTTATGCCTCCTCCTTATCACCCCCTCTGTCCACTTGCCATCGTTAAGATACAGACATTTATACATTATAGGCCTTTTATGTGACACTTTGGTGCAGAGCGAGTCTCAATAAATAGCACAGTGGGTAAACCCTTTAATTGTCAGAATAAGGATTGGCACATAAGCGACTAATGACAATTAACCAAAACGTCAGTAGATCCTGCTTAGCAGCTCTCCTGACAAGTTATGGCATGACACTGTTTTTAAGGTCCGTGTGTTCCTTAGAACTGTGTGACATTACCCTCGGAAGAGGACTTTAGAAACGCACCTTAGTCTAGAAAGATGCGTGTGATGATGCAGTATCAGCAACTCAATTAATGGATTTAATTCAATCCTTGGAGTTGAGTTTTCAACCCCAGAAATTCATGCTCACCAGCTCTTAAGCTGAGGGCTATTTATAATGCATACACAGAAAAATACCCGCTTTTATTTAGTGGTCAAAAAACAAGCTGTCGAGTGTTAATGGACTTCACCTCAGCCATTCCGGCGGACCCTCGGGGTACAGCGCATTCATACACTCGGCAAGGGAGCTCTCGGCACTAGTCTGTTAATGAAGCCATTTTCAGAGATGGAGGGATGCAGTAATGGGAACGCACTACTTCACTGCGGGATATTCTAACCCCGTCCTCAACATAAGTGCTATCAGTCATCGGATACGATTAGATTATTTTTCTCCTTTGTCCATTTAGCCGTTTGAAAGGCTGTCTCTCAGACTTAGGAGTCAGAGTTGTGCATGTATGTGTATGTGAGTGCTTGTTTGTGTGTGTGTTTGGCATCACGTTGGAACATCCATAGCATCTATATTGAGAAACTTGTAGCATGATGTATCGGGGTCAAGGTTTTGTACTATTGCATCAGATCGAGAATCTTCCATGAAGTCTGTTTCTGCCAGTGTGTGTGTAAGTTATACTGGCAGTCTGGTAAACTTTAGACATGTGCCTTACATCACTGGACGTATGGCTTGGTGTTAAAAGCTTCTCTGATGTGAAGTGAGTGTGGAGGGCAGACAGGTGGGTGGGGGGCTTTATATGTTTACCCAGTTGTCTGGTGGCCTCTGCAGGGTCTGGCGGCACCGCAGATACCACACACAGAATCTCACCTACTGCAGGAGTCATGTGTGTACAGCCGCAGTCACTCACGCCTCAAGCCGTATACCATGTTGTTTTATTTATGTTGTACACAATATGTGTTTAGTGTATAATTAGAATGGAAAGTATAAATGTTTCATATGTTTCATATTATGAAACACAGTTAAATGAAAAAACTAGATAAGAGATATATATAATACATAGAATTTGAAGATTTAAGCATATTTAAACACATGATGAGACAAACAAATAAAAAAAAAAATCTGAAATTTGGCATAGAGTAGGACCAGACTACTTGCCTAAACTGGTTAAAAAATATCTTGTGAAACCTTTGGGGGCATGCTTTGCTTTGGGATCACCATTTTCAGTGACAATTTGAGATTTCATTCAGCATTTTTTAAAATTGTATATTCAAACTTTTTCCTTTTTTTCAACTTTTTTTCTTATTTTTATTTTCATGTATTCTGTTTGATTCTGTGCTCAGGTCTCACTTACAAATGAGATCTCGATCTCAGTGTGACTTCCTGATTAGATAAAGTATAATAGTGGCCTCATAAATTGACAATATCCCCACTGTGATGCATGTAGTGCAAACAACAGCATTGTTTGTGTGAGTGCGTGTTTGACAGAAATAGAAACTGTTAAAAAAAAATCTTATGAAATCTCTGGGGTCTTGTTTTTGCCTCATGATCACCATCTTTAGGGACTTATTGAGATTTCATTGGATTTTTTTCCATTTGGCCCCCTTAATTTCTTATGCTGGTTGTTATGAAACATGTGTAGTGTTTATACTACTATCAGTATCATATTAATGCTGATCAAAATATACACCTGGTTGTTGGTTTATGATTTACACACAGCTGATATTAGTTTAGCTCGCAATAAAATCTACTATCACGAAGGTTATACTGTGTGCTAAAACTGCATCAGACAGGTGTTGATCCAACTTCATGGTCACTTTGGCAGACAACAGTATATAGCCCGTGTCCTTATCTTGTTAACAATTCAAGCTGTCTGTGCTTGCACTGTTTAATGTTCTTCCTGAAGCTTAAACAAGATCACAGCTGTGACCTGAAGCCGTCAGGAAAACCGCGTTCAGTGTTTACCAACTGGAGTTTGTGTTTACAGTGCTGTCATGATAAGCAGTGGTAATGTAGGAAAGTGAGAAGAGAACACCTACACAAGGTCAGAAAAAGGGGTTCAGTTTTCCTTTGTTAGTCTATGTTGATAGAGACAGTTGTTGGCAAGGACAACAGCACAACATAAAAACAGGCACGTCTGTGATGCTCCTCTCTTTTCGCCATGCTGATGCTGGAGATCAGACCAGGCAGAGGCATCATGGCATCCCACCAGGACAGCAGGGCATCTGGTATCCAGTGCCCCCTGCTCTCCTTTCTTCTCCCTCTCTCCCCTGTCTCTTAGCCCCAGAGCAGACCACGCCACCACACCACAGCAAGTCATCTGGTGTCCAGTCGGCTCCCATCTGTGAGTGCATTTGGCCTCACTGCAAACAAAGCTTTGCGGCATGCGATTGGACTCCACTACATCTAAACAGCTCAGCCATGCTATCAAGCTTAATCTTTGGGTGGAAACTATGAGTGCATTGCCAGGGCTACGGTTCATTGCCATTTCCATTCATTAAATTGCATCGAGACATTTAGAATCCACCGTAACAAACTGACCACAGCTGATGGCATACCTCTTCTCCATTTTGAATTGCTGAGGTGGAAAGAATTGTAATGGTTCCGACCCAAGGTTTAGCTGCTGGCTCCAAGTGTACCCCTCCACTGATCCGAGGCGGTGTCGTGTCTGCCCAGCCTGCTGTCTCTCATTCATCCTGGGTGGTAGGGAGGTGTGTGTGGTAGTTTGTGTGTACGTGTGTGTGTGTGTGTGTATGTCCCTTTCCCTGTCTGTGCAGGACAGGTGTTTGCAACCTCACGGTCAGCCCAGATGCAGCTGGGGAACCTAGACAGAGGGACGGCTGGAGACTGCAAATGACAGCAGGATGAATGAGCTTTGTTTTGCCAGTTTTATTTGCCAGTTTTATTCACAGGGTGCAGCTTTGAACGGGGTCAGTTGTGACGGTCAGGTGGTGTAACGGCTGGCTGCTCTCAGCGGGATATGTTACAGCCGCAAGCGTTTGGTTTGGATAAAGAAGCTAAACTAAAGGAACCATAGTGGGGTGTGCAAGCCTCTAAGCACAAACACTCCCCTGCCCCGTCTGTGAAGTGTTAAGTGGCCGGATATGTTTGGTGAATGGGTCACAGGTGTCAGGGCTGGGCTGTGTGTGCCTGGCCAGAGGTCTGTGTTTGTTTTCTCTAAGTAATGGCCCCCCAACTCTCTGCTGCAACTGGAACAGAGTTCGTTGGCTCTCAATGGGCCAGGGTAGAGGCCCCAGTTTTTGCTTCTACTTTGAGACTGAGTAGTGGACGAGCTCAAGTCAAGAATCTGATGATGAAATTCAAGACATCCAATGATACAATGTTGGGGCTCCACATTGAGCAGGCCTGGTGCTTTTCAGATTCCTCTTTCTTCCTTTATTCTTCTCTTTATCCCTCCGTTGCCTCTGATCTACCCCAGCAAAGCAAGCGTTTGAAGTTGTCAAGTCTCTGGCTTTACTGTTGAGTCCTCAAAGTGCTTATGTGACAGGTAGAGAAGAGCTGGAGGGGAGTAATGTGACTCCCACATAGTCCACAGCCTCCCCAGTCTCCATCCTCCATGCTCTCGTCTCCAGCTTGCCTCCCGCACACAAGTCTCTGTGGTGATGTCACTCTGCTGAGCTCCCTTTTGTTGAGGAGCAGCCCTAAGGTGCGCTATGGGCTCTGAAGAAGACACACACACAATCTCTCTCACATACACACACCGTACCACGACCCCATACTGTGTCTCCTCGGGGAGCACAATAGGGTGAGGTAATGGGTTGTTAACCCCTCAACCACCTCTTCGTTGCTGACGTCGTGCTGTCAGCGGTGGCTGCCTTCGCCGCCCTGATCGGATTGTTTGAGTAACCCTGCGATCTCCCCAGATGGCCAAGCCTCTGAGCTGGTTTATGATAACCATACAGTTAATATCTGGCCCACATAATGCTCTTCCAGCTTCCTGTCCACACCCCCCCCCTCCCCTCGAAGTCTGCTCTCATTTCTCTCTGCCACCCTCTGTGCTATTGTGTCTGACGCCTTCTTCCGAGTGGCCTGTTTTATTTCTTTATTTCACTCATCTTTTTAAATTCCAGAATCCATTTCGTTTGTCCCCAGGCACAAAGGGTGATGGCTAGGGACGGTGTCGCAAATTAAATTTGCTCCCCTTGGACGTGGGCACGATGGAACTGTAGAAGGAGAACAGGACCAAAGAAAGCTAGAGGAAAAAAGCCTATTTCCTATGCATTACTGTCTCTTTCCTCAGGGTCTATAGTGGAGTAGTACCAACACCTCTATCGCTTTTTTAATTTTCTTTTTCTTGCTCTCTCCCCATCTTGCTCTCGCTGCTGTTTTTTCTCACGCAGCCTAACCTGAAGGTCTCTCTGCTCTTGAAACCACTGCTAACACAATCTGACCCAGTTTATTAGTTTGGGTCTAGTGAATCATTAATCGAGGTTATCTAACTGTTCCTGTAATGATTCCGCTGTGACTCGTGTGTGTGTGTGTGTGTGTGTGTGTGTGTGTGTGTGTGTGTGTGTGTGTGTGTGTGTGTGTGTGTTTGAGAGAGCCTGTCTGGGTTTGTAACTGATCAAGCTGTACCCTTATACTTCCCACTCTGCACATTTGTACTCTATCATAGCCATCTAACAGAAAAAGCATCGTCCCTCAAGCTAGACTATATGTTTAATAGGTGTGCTCTGCACTGTAATATGTCATTGTGTCAGAGCACAATACGAGGACTAAGTGCACTGAATGCAAATTAATCTTGTGGGATGGCAGCAGCTGAATAGAGTGTGGTTTTGGGAAAAGGAGGGGAGCGAAAGGAGGGACAGAAGGAGGGCTAATAGTGGCGACAGAGAAGAGAGGGAGAGAAAAGAGCATGTGAGGAGGAGTTGGGGGGTGGAGCGGTGGTGGTGGTGGTGGTGGTGGAGGGTGGGATGTAGTCATCGCCAGGCCCATTCATCATGCAATGCCTGCTGGGATGCGCCGGGGTCAGTCCTGCACAACACAATTACAGCCTGTTCTGGTGTGTTGTGCTCAGCTCCACTGTGTTCTGACTATGTTCTGTTGTCTTTTGTTAGATTTCCTCTGTTCTAGCTCTCTTGTTTTCCCCTTTGCGTGTTTTCTTCTCTGCTTTGTTCTGCATGCTTGTGTTCAGTGGTAGATTTCTCAGCTCTCTTTTGGGTTTTTTTTGGTTTTGTTGTTGCGTTATTTTTGAACTCTCTG
>JAUZTA010000031.1:10924421-10938595 GCA_034780835.1 Ctenochaetus striatus
CACCACTAAACCCACACAACTAAAGAATCGTCGTTTGTTCTATAGGAGCGGATGTGGTGCTGTCAGATTTTAACATTATTTTCTTCTGTCTCGCTGTTTTTCTAGGTCGAGAGAGTCGGTCCTAGGGGAATGGTGCTGCTGAGATGACCTGCGTGACCTTACTTTTCTCAAGAGATCATTCTCCAATCAAAAGAGTGGAGCGAAATCTAAGCGGGACATGGTTGGCAGGTTCACATGATGGACAGGTGATGGAGTCCTCCATCATCTTTCTCCACCAGTGACTCGGCCCCCCAGCCCTCCCTCCGAGGTATAACTGTGTACCAGCAGTCCAAGGCCCCCCTATTTCTCTGCCATGGTGACATAAGCAGCGCTGCAATATGAGGGAGAGCCAACGTGAGACCTTCTCATTTCTTTCTCCAGTAGCTGCTGCAGCTGCTACCTTAATGCTGTTTGTCTTTAGCTCCGTAACAAGACTGACACTGTTGTGAACAAAACCCTGCTCGCTATTTTCTACCCACACCAAGAGAGACTGTCCCCAAGGCGTGTTGCTGGGCCAGCTGGGCGGAGCGGCGTGAGACGATGCTGGGATGCGTGACACGAGTCCGTCGGCTGGTCCGTCTCCTCCCTCTGCAGACCTCCCTCCTCCTCCTCTTCCTCTTCTGCACTGTCAGCGTCTTCATCTCTGCCTACTTCCTCTATGGCGTCAAGCGGGAGCTGGAGCCATCGGGAGGAGGCGTGTCCGGGGCAGAGGGAGCGTCCGCTGACTCCGATGACCCGAGGGTCACTCCGTCCCGGTTGCTACCTTTGCGGACCGTCTCAGGAGGCCCCGGGGTGGATCCCGGAGGGGCCAGGACAGACCCTGTGGTCCTGGTGTTTGTGGAGAGCCAGTATTCTCAACTGGGTCAGGAGATTGTTGCTATTTTGGAGTCTGGTCGGTTCAGGTACCGGACTGAGATATCTCCCGGTAAAGGGGACATGCCCACACTGACAGACAAAGAAAGAGGGCGTTTCACACTGGTGATTTACGAGAACATTCTCAAGTATGTTAACCTGGACGCCTGGAACCGGGAGCTGCTGGACAAATACTGTGTGGAATATGGAGTGGGCATCATTGGCTTCTTCAAGGTTAGGACAACACCACACTCCCTCTGCCTCCCTCCTCTCCCTCCCCTCCCCTCCCTCCTCTCCCTCACACCTTCTGCCCTGTCCATCTGGCTCCAGCGTCTCTAAGGAGATGGGATTCACAGGGTTGGAAAGACCTGCCTGGTTCAATATCACTCAGTCCCACTGCACTGTTTCTCTTATGTTCCATCTATTTCTTATCTTTTTCTTTACTCTGCAATATGCCCTCCTTCACTCTTCCGTTTGTTTTCTCTCTTTTGTTTTAGTTTCTCCTCAGACTCTGTGCCTCGTTCCTCCTCTTTATCTCTCTTTCTCTCTCTCCTTCTCTCTCCTTTTCAGTAATCCCTAGCTGAGCCTGTTTGCCCAAGGCCTGTTTTCAGGTCTTAGGGTTTTAATCACCATCTCTGGGCCATGGAAAGAATATAGAAAGAGAGGTGGAGGCATAGATGGTGGTGCAATGATGTTAGGCAGTGTAGGTGAAGGTTAGGAAAGAAAGCCTGGTGGGATTTAACGGCTACTGGGAGAGGAGGAAGTAGAGCAAGGGTGTGCATCCTAATGAACTGGACACACAACACTGCTCCTCTGCAATCGAAGCAAAACTATTTGCAGTAACCAACTGATATTCAAGTTGAAGAGTACCTGAAAAAAATCATAGAGATTAATTTGAGCTACAATTGCAGTATGAGTCACACTTAAAGGAGAGGTGGTAATTTTGCATATGGTTTTTACTGAAAAATATGTAGAGAAAAATATAGTGACTTCTGTTGGGGTCCATAAAAAAAAGTTCCTTCATGCCAGGAGAATATAATTTACAGGCCAGAGCGTCTCCAAAGTACTGCAGTTCTTCATGTGTAATGGTATTTTGTGACATAATTGTTATCTTTAATAAAAAATATTTAAGCTATTGTAATTTGTATTTTGAGCTTGGCCATATTGCAATTTTCATAATAAATATTTAAGCTAATTTTTATTTAAACTAAAATGCAAAAGATATCATTTAGGCAATTAAAAAACAGTGTTGTCATCACAGATATATTTCATAGTGGTAAAACGTCACCGCTAGAAAGTACATGGACTGAATAAATCTTTCAGCCCCATTTTTAAATAATTCTTTTTCAAAGGAAATTCATGTTTGTATAATTTGTACTCAAAACCAAGGTCTGTTTTATTGTTTTCTTCATAAAACTGTGGTTGGTGTTGACAAGAGCATTTCAGCAGTACTGCCCACCAATACAACACTGAGTCTATTTGGATATTTTTGTTAGTGTTGTTCAGATCTCTCTGGGCTCTGATGAACTTCAAAAACTAGTAACGTCACAGTGTGGGACGACCTTTAAGAGAGTTCTGTGTCTGTGAATAACAAAAGTTATAAACATTTGCTAATGCCTAAAAAACCATAACAATACTTTTACTCTATGTTTATACCTCTCCTTTTTGTTACCTAATTCAAAAATTGAAGGGTTGCTTCTTCAATACTTTTCTATTTATTTGATTAGTATCAGAAAGAAAATGTACTGAACTTGTTATTTATTGTTATAATTTCATTTATTTACGAATTAATTCATTTAATAGTTTATTTTAAAAATCCTGCAACTGGGTCTTTGACAAAAAGGAAAGAAAATGTCAATGAAACATTAGGATCAAAGAATTTCTGCTTGTCACTGAATTGTTTTGGTTGAATGTTGTTATCAGCCTGGATAGAAAAAAAAGGGGGAAAAACAGCATCTGTTTCAAGGGGGAAAAAAATTATCTGTGGCCACCATGTGGACAACACACAGTGCATGTTAATGTTAATCTTATGATCCTGTATCCGACACCCCAACACCCCCTGCAAACACACACGCGATAGGGAAATTCTGAGTGAAAGTGCAGAAGGGAAGGAGACTAGTGTATCTGTGGTAATAAAGATGTGAGAGAATCAAAGAATGACATATTTAGGAGTGGAAATTTCAATGAATAATCACCGAACCCTCAGTCTTTGAATCTTGGAGGACACAGCAGGAGGTAATTTCATTTTGACTGCAATCTCAGGGCAAAGCAGATTGAGCGTAGCAGGTAGGAGCTGCCTCATGCCTTCACGTTTGAGTAGGCCTGACATTCCTTATTTCGCACATGATTGGAGAAACGGAGGAATTATGTCCAATACATTTCTGTCTTCATCACTCTGGTTTATGATGAGTCTGTGTGATTTCTCTCTCTTGTTTCTGTCTTTCTGTCAATCAGGCCAATGAAAACAGTCTGCTCAGTGCACAGCTGAAAGGCTTCCCTCTCTTTCTTCACTCAAACTTGGGTTTGAAGGACTGCACAGTCAACCCCAAGTCCCCCCTGCTCTTCATCACTCGATCCGGGCAGCCGCTGCCAGGTCCCCTTCCCGGGGACGACTGGACCGTTTTCCAGTCCAACCACTCAACGTATGAGCCCGTGTTGCTGGCCAAGACCCAATCAGCGGAGAGCATCGCATCCATGGGGCAGAACGCTGCTCTGCTCCCGTCGGTGGTGCAGGACCTGGGGCTCCATGATGGCATCCAGAGGGTCCTGTTCGGGAACAACTTGGTCTTCTGGCTGCACAAGCTGGTGTTTGTGGACGCTGTGGCCTTTCTGACGGGGAAGAGGCTTTCATTATCCCTGGAGCGCTACATCCTAGTGGATATAGATGACATCTTTGTGGGCAAAGAAGGCACACGCATGAAAGTGCCTGATGTAAAGGTGAGTTTGTGTTTGTGTTTGAGAGTGGAAAAACTTTTGTCGGAACAGAACGTGAACCCACTTTTGCATTCATCAACCAGTGTTTTTTTTTTTTTTTTTTACAGCACTTTGCCAAAAATAAAAACTGCCTCACACATAGCATGTGCTATCCTCTGCCAGTCATACAGAAACTCCTTCTTCTCGCTCCTCTTCTCCTTTTGAATGCGCTCGTCCCAGTAGGCCGCTCAAAGCTGACAGGCCCCACTGCTCACACTGTCACAGAAGCTCCACAGCAATGAATATTTCAGGGGCCCAGAGACATACAAAGAATGTTGAAAAGCTCCTTGCTTGCGTCCCCTCAGAGCAGAACAGACCCCCCTGGCATGTGGAGGCAGAGGGTATAAGAAAACATTATGGAAGAAGCATCAAGGCCTCCTCACTGGCAGCGCAGCGGCAGGGTTTTAGGAACGAATCACACCCCGACAAGATGGAGAAATCTGAAAGAGTGAGAGAGGGTGTGTGCTGGATGTCTAATCCAGCGTGGAGATCAAATGAAACAAACACCCGAATCAGAGGAGAGAAAAATATCAAACAGAATGAAGGAGAAGGAGTGAGGCAACTGGGAGTGAATGTTGGATGTTTACCGAAAGAAACTTGCAGAATGAAATATGTATGTGGGCACGCGCGCGCCTGGGCGTTCACGCTTCCTCATTTACGCACCCATGCACCAGTATGAGCACAGCGTGCACTGACTCACTCTCGTTTTCCTCCCACTGTTTCAGGCCCTGCTGGAGACACAAAGGGAGCTGCGCACCCATGTGCCCAACTTTACCTTCAATCTGGGCTTCTCAGGGAAATTCTTTCATGCTGGTAAGATGCAGCCTCTGTTTGTTGTTAACTCGAGCAGAGATGAAGATGTGCACTTAACTGAAAGAAACAACACCTGTAAGATTGCAAAATTGTGATTCACATAATTTTAATTTCCTTCCTCCTCCTCTTCTTCTTCATCTTTCTTTCTTTTCTTATCTCCCACATGCTTCTCTAATATTTGAACTGCTTCTTTCTTCGCTTCTCTGACTTTCATTTCCTCCTTTTTGTATCACTGACCCCATTTCACCTTTGCCTCTTCTTTTTGTATGACCGGTTTTATCTCCTCTATTTCCTCTTCACCCACCAACCTTCATTATTCTGCTAACTTCCTTCATCTCCCTCCATCCTTTCCTTTGGGACTACCCCCCCCACCTCTTCTCTGTCATGTCCAGGATCTGATGAAGAGGACCTGGGAGATGACCTGCTGCTTTCCTATGTGAAGGAGTTCTGGTGGTTCCCTCACATGTGGAGCCACATGCAGCCCCATCTATTCCACAACCAGTCAGTGCTGGCCGAGCAGATGTTGCTCAACAAGAAATTCGCCATGGTGAGTCACAGGGGGGTTAAAGGTCAAATCACAGCTATGGTTGAGCGCTGTGTTCAGAGCCTCACTTTATCCCAACGTCCTTTTCCAAATAGGAAATCTGAGGCAAGTTGTTAGAGCCTTTTTTTAAGTTGTAATCTGATTTCTGTCTGGTTGATTCGCCAACAACTGTGGTTACTGAGGTAACAGCAAGTGCGGTTTAACATGCAGCAAACACTGGTGTGTTTACTGATGTATCCGTTTACAGTGCAGCCAAACAAACTCACATTGTTTTAATTAAAAGTCAGTCAAAAACAATTTTAAACTGCAATCAGATTTCATGCTGCACACAATGGAAAAAGTTTTCTCCGCACAGAATGAGGACACAGAAGAGTTGGTTATCTTGTTGAGGAGTTGGAAATTTCGGAGCCTGTCGCCTGCAGCTCCTCGTCTCTCAGCTCACTGTGGCTATTAAAAATGATCTGCTGACAGAGAAAGGATGAAAGTGAATGTCTAAATTTGTCGTGGAGGTGTCACGATATGCTGGTATTGACGATTACCGTGGTCTTAAAACCAACCCATAAGAGAATATTGGTTTAATGCAATGCCTCTTAAAATCATCCCCATTTATTTTCTTTTTAAGTTTGTCGTAGTTGGTGGTGGTAGTACACTTAAACACTGGTTGCTGTCTGCCATAAAACCGTAAAATTTATATATAATCATAGCTGCGTTATGTAAAAGAGTTTTTTTTTGGTTTTGTTTTGTTCTGTTTTGTTTTTTGTGGTCACACTTACTTAGTCTCTAGAGCTCCCAGCATTTGTATTTTGACTGTAATTAATTTGCTTAAAGAGACAAAATGCACAAATTAAATTAAAGGTGAACATGACTGGCAGCATTATATTTATATAATTCAAAATATTTATAGAAATCACAGTAATATTGTTATTGCTAATTTTATAGGCCTCAGTAACTGTGAAAATGTGATATTGTTACGGCCCTTTTGGAGACATTTTTTTGCTGAACACTCACTAGCAACTATAATCGCAATGACAAATGAGTAGAGTTTCCTGTGGCTGCTTCACATTAAAAGCCTCCTTATGTTTTTCCCCGTTGAACACATTCAATGTAAAGCAGCAGCAGCAGAGGGATGTTGTGTTTGCTCTGTTTGTGTTTGCTTAATGCAGCTCTGATAAAAGAGAGCAAATGGTAATTGAAAAAAATGGTGCAGGATTACACACACAGATCATTTTCTCTGTCAATCTCTCGTGCATAAAAAGGCAATCTAAATCATGCGCAGGGATGCTGAACTCCGCCTCTGCATTTAAAAACTGAAGAGAGAAAATTATTGAGAAATTCAAATGATAACATAGATAGTATCAAAAATATTTTTTGATTTTTATAAAAATCATAAAGGGTTGGGACTGATGGGTGTGGATGAACCTTGCATCTTTTCCTAATCTGTTCCTTTTCTCATTTTGTTAACCTCCTAATAAAATCGCTCCTGCATTTTCACCCTCCAGGAGCATGGGATCCCCACTAACATGGGCTATGCTGTGGCACCCCACCACTCAGGCGTCTACCCTGTCCACATGCAGCTGTACGACGCCTGGAAGAAAGTGTGGGGCATCAAGGTGACCAGCACAGAGGAATACCCACACCTGAAGCCGGCCCGCTTCCGGCGAGGTTTCATCCACAGCGGCATCAGTGTAAGACCACCTCTCACAGACGCAGGAGATCCATGAGGCCTCATTATCTTGCGACCTCTGGCCTGTTGTTTTTCCCTCCACTCGGCTTCTCAACAACCATTACCTTTTTTTAGCCAGTAATCCCTTTCAGGGTTCCCTGTCTCTGCTACATATGCCGTCCTTTATTCAGTAATTATCTCTCCATCTACACCTCCTCCAGTTCTTCTGTGTTAATTCTTCTCTCATGGCCAGCGGTTACACTCATCTCCTGTATTCGTCCATCATCCTCCTTTCCTCTCCGCCTCTGCTTTTCTTAAGTCTTGTCCCCGAAGGTGCTGAGCAGAGTCTTATTTTCATTTATTTTTTTGTATATCGCAGAGGCATCAGAAGTCCTGAGAATAACAGTCAGTCTAATTAGTTCTGTTGTGCAGTTGTAGGTCTCTGCACAGTGGGTGATGATAACCTAGTCAGGTTAACCAGTCTTCGATCAGACACCTGTCCGAGTGGTGCCGCCTAGCAGGCCTCGGCACCATGATGAAGACTGACATCTCCGGCAACAGCCTAGAAAGTGTCTACACACAGCCCATCACTGAGATGTCAACACCCAGAAAAACTGCACCTTATTCAGCTTCACAGCACTCGTGGGTGCTGAATAACATAGTTATGAGAGCAAAATTAAAGTTGAATGGATCACATTGAAAAAAGGGACAACAGCAGAGGAAAATAAAAGTGTTATCTTTTTCTGTGATGACCTTCAGCACTGATAGGAAGCAGTGGCAGCCTCAGTCAAGTTCCTTTGTAGCGCTGGCATTCAGTCACCCTGCGTGGTCTCAGGGCTTGTAGCGCCGTCCTTGAGATGATGCGGTCTGAATGGACGGTCTCCACTGCTTACCCATGATTGATATTCAGTTCCCCAGACTCTCCAAACTGTAAACGCATTTCCATGAATTTCCATATAGACTCAGAGAGAATAAGAGGTTTGCTTTGGCTAGATGAGCTGCATAATATGAATGTTATTGAAAGCAAACAATGTGTGGGGTAACTGCCTGGAGTACTGACAGCTCTGCTCTCAGTGGAGGGCTGATGGTGTGAGCGTGTGTGTGCTTGTTTGTGTGAATACAATTCTTTTTTATTTATCTATTTAATAGGTGTGTGTGTGTGTGATTTTTTTTCCCCCTTTCTGTTTTTGTTGTTGCCCTTTCGGTTCGGTGACGTTGTGCTTGTTTATATCCCAGGTGCTGCCCAGGCAGACGTGTGGTCTTTTAACACACACCATCTTCTACAAAGACTACCCAGGCAGTCCGAATGAACTGGACAAGCTCATCAATGGAGGAGAGCTCTTCCTCACTGTTCTATTGAACCCTGTGAGTCAAGTACACATCAGCACAGCGCAGCTTTTGTCTTGCACACTTGGGAACCCATTAAACTGGTGGTGTAAATGGAAATATCAACGAGGAATAGGACAATGACTAGTCAGTGACTCACGCAGTGAAGTCTGCATCAAGCCTTCTCTTTTAACACAACTGTGAAAGCTTCTTTTATTAGAGCTGAAATGCAGTGCTGAAAATTCTTTTTATTCTTCAGCATGTTTTGTTTTGATATTTTTTTTTTAATCCTATCTGCAACAAATGTCACCCTGCAGAGTGTGTAGATAATTGTATTCCTTTCCATGTCTCACTTTTTAAAACCAAATCATGTCCAAACTGTGATAGAAGCAGCCTCAGTTCGAGTAATTTCTTTACTGTTTGATCTCCATATATCCATGTTTCCCCAACTTTTTCCCAGAGTGCTTTTGTTTAGGCCCCAAAGGAAAACATTCACTCCTTTGTTTTTTATCAGCGTATCAGCAACACTGCCCCAGGTTAACTTTTTTTTCTCTCTCTTGCTCGTATGAATATTGTGAAACAGGTTTTGCTTGTTGTAGTCATCCTTCTAGTTCATTCTGTCCCCAAGTTCAGTTCAAGCTGTTTGTGCTCTGGTGATGGAGGGAAAATCCAAAAGTTTATTTAAAGTTTGTATCAGGTTCCAAGTTGACATCTTTGACAGTTTTTGGCTTTTTAATTCAGCATTTTTTCTTTATGTTATTGTTCCTCTACAGCAGCTCCTCTTAGAAAAACTGTCTAGTGAAACAAAAAGGGGAAATTAATATCACAGAGGAACAAACCTAAACATATCTGCTTTATATAACAACAAGTAAATCACGTTCCAACATTTTTACTCGTGTCTGACTTACTTCTACGGGACAGACTTGATCTTAAGCAGTCATTGTACTGTATAGTGACGCATATGGTCAAACTGCTAATGATATTTTTCTACAGAGATTAATCTGCTTATTGATCAGGCAATTCACTGAAACTATTAATTGTCAAAATACAGTTAAAACAATTCATTCTAGTTTCTTAAAGCTCAAGAACAACAATATACATATGTGAACAGATGTATCACTAATAAAAATATCTCACTTTGGCATTTTTGAGCCCAGATCAATCAAATTTTTGACTTAGTTTCAGTTCTAGCTAAATTCATACGATGATACATATTTCTAACAGAGGGCCCTTTTACACAGTTTATTTCCCAACTTAGGCCATTTTGAATTCACCTTGATTCCTTTTAATAAATTTCTTTCTTCTTCTTTCCCATTCACAGATTAGTATCTTCATGACCCATCTGTCCAACTATGGGAACGATCGCCTCGGCCTGTACACCTTTAAGAGCCTGATGATGTTTGTGCGGACGTGGACCAACCTGAAGGTGCAGACCCTTCCGCCCATACAGCTGGCTCAGAAATACTTCAGCCTGTTTCCCTCCGAGAGAGATCCCCTCTGGCAGGTAAAGACAAGATACTGATACTGATATAGTTTATTTAGATATCCGTAATATTTTTATTTATTTGAAACTAAAGTCAAAATTTGCATCTAGTAGTCATTTTGAACAGTGTATATTCCAGTAATACAAAGCTGCAATGACGTCACATTAATAACTGACAGTGTTGCTGTAAAACAGCACTTAAACCCTTGAAAATAAAATATTACACAGTAATTGAATCCATTGTAATACACATGGATGTGGACACAGCATGTGACTTTTGTAATTAGTAACTGGTTTATCAGTGGATGGAGATAAAAGTCTTTACCCATGGGAAACATATTTTGTTCAATCCATCTCCTTTGTTAACTGCGATGCCTGACGAGCATTTGACCATACAAAAGTTAACCTGCTTTCTTTTGTATTTTCACATTCACATTTTTTGTATAATTCTCTGAAACAAAGAATTGTTTATCTTCTTGTGGCTACAGGATCCATGTGAGGACAAAAGGCACAAGGACATCTGGTCCAAAGAGAAAACATGTGACCGCTTCCCCAAACTGCTTGTCATCGGGCCCCAGAAGACAGGTGAGACACAGTACTTCAGCACCCCCTACAGGACAGATTTGAAGATGAACCTGAAGTTTGTCATTCAGTTCAAAGCAGACGTGTCATATTTTGAGTGGCTTGAATGAGGCTTTGGTTATTTCTTTGAAAATCAGGCACGGCAGCAGCAGAGTCAGTGTGATTTGTCTACGAGATGATGCTGCTGCTGCTGCTGCTGTAGTTGCCCTTCAAGTTGGGTGTTCATCTTCGCTGTACTTACATTGGGATAAAAATTCCCCCTCCCCTTTTGGTCTTTTCTTCCCATTTATCTTTCCTCTTCTGTCCACACCACTTGTTCTCTCTTTGCCCTCTCAGGGACGACGGCGCTCTACCTGTTTCTCGGCATGCACCCTGACCTGACCAGTAACTACCCCAGCAAGGAGACCTTTGAAGAGATCCAGTTCTTCAATGGGCACAACTACCACAGAGGCATTGACTGGTAAGAAATCTCACAGACACACTGCAGTCTTTCGTCATGACATGTACATCAACACTGTAAGTTTGAACAATGTTGTGTTCTGGATAATTAAAGACAATACATTGTGTGTTATAAAACAATAAATGTTTGCTTCACTGGATTTAAATGGTTAATAGGCATTGTACAGTTGCAAAGATTTGTGGTTGTTGTAGTTCCTGTAAACACTCCTTTAGTATTTGGTCAAATGAAAAATGTAAAAGAAACTTTGGAATCTCAAATCATCCTTTTAAACCGCTAAAAACAATGTTACTCATTAAATATCAAACCCCATGAAGGAGGGTGGGGGTGTTCCTATTGAATACAAAGAGAGAATCGAAATGCAAATGACTCAGAGACCACAAACAGCAACAAATCCACTCAGTGGTGAAATTCCAAAGAGCAAAACCAGACACACAATTAGCACATATTTGGTTAGAAATTCCCTGTTTTGAGTTTCCTCTAGGTTTAATTGATTTGAAACCTGCACCAATGAAAAGCTTCATGCATCGCAGCATAAAGAGCCCAAAACAAAATTGACTTGGCAGGAAATTTATGAGTGGGCTGGCCAAATATTAACATTGTTCTGTGTTGCTAGATGTTTTTTTAACGAGCTGTTGCACATGGCCGATCACCCACACAGCGCACAGAGAAACTCTCCTTATCTACCCAGTGCAAATTGCCAGATCAACAATGGCTGCTTGTAACACTTTGAATGTTTGTGTTTGTTGTGTGGTAGGTATATGGAGTACTTCCCTCTGCCCTCCAACACTAGTTCAGACTACTACTTTGAGAAGAGTGCCAACTACTTTGACTCTGAGGTGGCTGCTCAGAGGGCTGCAGCTCTTCTGCCCAAAGCCAAGATCATCACCATCCTCATCAACCCAGCGGACAGAGCTTACTCTTGGTACCAGGTCTGTCACAGGCAACCCTTTAGCAGATAATACCCTCTCATTTGATGTATATTAAGTCTTAAAGTGTAAGATTTCACACCACCCACTGTGCTCATCATCTCTGCGTGAATCCCTTTGAATAAAACTCATTGCAGTGCTGTTAGGAATTTATTTTAGACTCATCCCCCTCATCACTCTGTCTGCCCACAGCACCAAAGAGCCCACGATGACCCAGTGGCATTGAAATACTCCTTCCACGACGTCATCACTGCAGGCCACGATGCACCAGTCAAATTACGGGTCCTCCAGAATCGCTGTCTGGTGCCGGGCTGGTACGCCATCCACCTGGAGCGCTGGCTCAACTACTACCACTCCAGCCAGGTACTGTGTGTGTAGTCCTTCACGCAGAGTGATGGGCAATTTTTGGGCACAGGACCAATTTTGCAGGTCCAATGTGTATGATTCAAGAGGATGTGATTACTGAATAGGACAGAAATTCAATACAGTATTTATAATATTAACTCATATAAGGGAGTCTGAGCAGAGCGATATTCAGTTGGTGTCAGTCTGCAACCTCACCACTAGATGTCACAACATCCTTCTCATTAGACCTTTATTAAGTATTTTGGACCAGTCTTGTCAGCTCAAGTCTTGATGTAATTTAAGCTTTCTGTGCTGACTGGCAGATATGTTTTCCCAGCAAAGTTTAGAGTAAAGAAGACTTACTTACTGTTTCAGTGCAGACCATACAGGCAGTGTTTAAATCCATTTAACCACGAGGGAACAGAACTACCCTCGAGAGATATTTGAGCTCTTTATGCTCATAAATGACCAAATCTGTCAGCTTCAGATGCAAATTACGATAATGTTTTATCAAAATCCTTGTTTCTACAAAAGAGTCTCACTTGTAATAGTCCATTCTTTTCTTAAACAAAATCTATCCTCAGCAGCAGTTTAATCTTACTTTCTGTGTTTGAGGTTTTCATTTGCCCACTGTGTTAAATAAAAAGAAGACTAAGAACATGTTAAGTTGTGTGTTTTCTCAGTTTTTACATACAAGACTGTCCAGCCTCTTTTCTGACCTTTGACTCTGCTTATGTGTCTTTCCCAGCTGTTGGTCTTGGATGGACAGATGTTGAAGACTGAGCCTGCTTCAGTCATGGATAAAATCCAGAAGTATTTGAGTTTACCGAACATCATCAACTACCACAAGATCCTAGCGTGAGTACAATCACCTTGAATCACATAGAATTTCCTCCGTTGCGAGGATTATTAATTCATATACAGAATGATTTCTAACTTTAGATGCTGGGAACTACATCAGTTATTGCTTTGAGCCACCAAACACAGGTCACTTTACACCAGATGTGTACGCGACAAAATCTGTTTTAAACAAGAAAAGTCTTTGGCACTCAGCAAAAAACAGAAGACAGATCTGTGAGACTTAATTTTGTTTATCTGGTAGGAATAAGTTTCTGCTCCAGTTTTGTTTTAGAAACAAACGACCTGTTGCAAGTCTTTCCTTTGGAAAGTTTTTTGAACCACAGCATTCTTGGTTTGAGTCCTTCAGGGGACCTTTGATGAGTTTCTCATTTCTGTACTGAAACTATCTGAGACAAACCAAAAGATATATATATATTTTAAATTTAACAATAGAAGGGTTGTGATTATTACACTGAATTTTAATTAGAATAGTTGAATATTTTGTTGTCCACAATACTCTGTTTAATGTACCTTTTATCTACAGGTTCGACCCTAAAAAAGGCTTCTGGTGTCAGCTGCTAGAGGGAGGGAAAACCAAGTGTTTGGGAAAGAGTAAAGGGCGCAGATACCCCGACATGGACCCTGAAGTATGACCATCTGCTTTAGCTTTTAGCAATGCAGTTTACTTCATAAAATGTTTGATTTTCACTATTTTTTATCCTATTTTATTTTTCAGATGTTAATCTTACCTCTTTTGTCTCCTTTAGTCCCAGTTATTCCTCAGGGAGTATTATCGGGATCACAACATCGAGCTGTCCAAGCTGCTCTACCGGATGGGTCAGCCGCTGCCCAGCTGGCTCAGAGAAGAGCTGGTCCACACCAGGTAGCAGCACCACAGGAGGAGCCCACAGCTCCACAAACTGACCCACTGCTATAACCCTGCTTGGGGGTGGGGGGACTCTGGCCAAGTGGACTGAAATGTTGGAAGATCCCAGACAGTTTTTTTTTAAAAAAAACACCTAAATATTTGGAGATTTGAGGATGGGTTGCCCAACTACGACTTTAAACTTAACCGCGATCTTCCCAAATGAAGAGGACAAGGGTGAATGGTGAGCAAGAAGAGTGTAGTTGCTTCGAGCAGCTGATAGCTCTCCCCTCTCTCCCTGAGCTTCGAGATGCCATCACTCCCCTGCAGGACAGATCTGGACCGTGGAAGCTGTAATGATGGCCTCTGCTGTGTCCTGAAGGAGAAGGAAAGGCTCAGCAACACACAGGAGAGACCTAAAGTGTTTGATAATCGCACCCCTGCTCTCCTTAATCAAACCTTC